>WEKX01000065.1:44094-130995 GCA_013390025.1 Pitta sordida | reverse complement strand
ACCTCCCTGGGCAGACCATTCCACTGAGGGATCACTCTCTCTGTGAAAAACCTCTTCCTACCATCCAGCCTAAACCTTCCCTGCCACAGCTTGAGGCCATGACCTCTTGTTCTGGTACTGGCAGCCTGATGGATGAAACCACTTAATTTCATTTACATACTGAGAAAAAATTATTTTTTATTTTGTAAAGGAAAGGAACAAAGCTACAGGAAAAGTTACCTTTGAACTACTCAAGTGATATACAGTGAACCCCCATTACTCGCGGGCTGTTGTGTCTGGTCCGCCTCCCGCGAGTCATGAAATCCGCAAAGGTAGTGAACCCACTATGTAGTCGAATACGCCACGCCTGTAGCCACACCCCCTCCCCTAATAAGGTTGGGAGGAAGTTGGGTCCTGGGAGCCGGGCTTGTTTGAGATGTCTGGCTGTGCTCCGCCGAGGTCTCTGAGGACGGGACCGGTGCGGGGCAGGGGGGCAGCAGCCGTGCGGGAGCAATTGGGATGGGATTGGAATCGAGGCGGGGGGGAGCAGGGACCAGGGATGGGGCTGGCTGTGTGAGCGAGGGCGGGGGGCGGGCAGGGCAAGGGGCTGGCGCCGCAAGCCGTGGCAAGCGAGTGAGACGGGATGGGGACGGAATCAGTGCGGGGATGCACCAGAACCATGAGCCGCAGCAAGCGAGCAAAAGGGATGGGGATGGAATTGGGGCGGGGGTGCGTTGGCGTCACAAGCTGTGACAAGTGAACGAGCGGGACCGGGACAGAATCGAGGTGGGGGTGTGCCACAAACCCTGCGAACGGGGCAGGGGGAAGCGGGGATGGGACTGGCTGTGTGATCGGGGAGGCGAGGAGGGCAGAGCTGGGAGGCCGATCCGACTGAGGTTGTGGTAGCTTCTGCACATGTGCAGAGGTCACAGAGCTTGCAGGAAAATCACCAGCAAATACTGAAGCTCGCAAATAGCGGACCGCGAATACACAGGGGCTCACTGTACTTTTACAGGTCTGAAAGTTGTCTTCCTATTTCAATAAATGTAGTGTTTGTTTGAATTTCATTTACTTTAAATTTGGTTGTACTTGGTTTAATTTTCCAAGTACTTAAAACAATTACAATATGTCTTCAAGCCTGTATACTTTCATATGGAACTATATTTCTAGAGGTGAAAGTTCATGCAGTGTATAAATATATAAATGCAGATTAGTTTGGACAGGAAATATAACTCTCTCTTTCTTGGTAAATATCTACATTGTCTTGTAAATACATTGTGAACTTGAATTTAGATGCATATGTTGTTTTAGTGAGAGTGAAGACAAGACTCATTCTCAGGCTTCAGTAGTAGCAGATTTTGCTGACTGGAAAGAAAAGCTATCATTTTAACAGTGGAGGAATTTTTTGGTGATAGGTGTTTTTTATATGCCTGCTTATTTACAGTATTCTCTCCCTCAGGTTGTTGAAATTTTACAAGGAGCAAACTTCAGTAGACTACCAAGTTTTACCTGTTCTTCAATAAAAGAGTACAAAAAGACCTAACACAGCTTTCCAGGGCTGTATTAGAGCCCTGTGATTTGAGATAAATGGTGTTTGCATCTTGTGAAAAGCACGATTTCTGAATATGATCTGTGAATTCAGAGTAAAGTAAAGTAAATTCTATAATCTGAAATAGGAGGAAAAACCCTGCCAGTAGAATGGCAAGATCTTGGGTTTATTTGTCTAATGTAGTAGCAGTGTTCATAGACATGTGCACATAGTTATTTTATAGCTTTTGTAGCTTTTTCTCTCTCCAAGTTTTGAAAAATATATTTTCAGTGGACATGAGATGATGGTGAATAATAGGCTCATGTACGAGTGAAATCAGTACCCTCTTAGTAGTAAATATCTGTACCAGAAGATATTATTGAATATGCATATGTTCTTTCAGTGGTTCATCAGCTTGCTTTTTCTTAAAAATTCACTTCTCATACATGCTACAATATTCATTACTATCTGCTTAAAACCAGGCTCTTAACTGTGTTGCTAGCAACAGAAATACATGGTCTGAGTTTCAGAATTGCTAAGTTGCCCTTACAGAATTTGGTACTAATGACTCAGGAGCTGTTTCAGATGTACGACAAAAGTATTTAAGAGGTCCCTCTCCCTTTTGTGTGGTGTTCCTGAAACTCTTGGACAAGTTGTTATTCTAAGCTGTTGTACTAACTTCACAGAATATCCTGGTTTTGAATGTGTGGTCCACTAGGATCCGCGGAATCCAACTCTTGGCCCTGTACCGGAAAGCCCCACGAATCACACCATGTGACCGAGAGTATTGTCCAAATGCTTCTTGAACTCGTCAGGTTTGGTGCTCTGACAATTTCCTTGGGGAGCCTGTTCCAGTGCCCAACCACCCTCTGGGGGAAGAACCTTTTCCTAATATCGAACCTAAACCTCCTCTGATACAACTTCAGGCCATTCCCTCAGGTCATGTCACTGGTGAAGAGATCAGTGCTTGGCCCTCTGCTTCTCATTGTGAGGAAATTGTAGACTGCAATGAGATCTCCCCTCAGTTTCTTCTTCTCCAGGCTGAACAAACTGAGCTGCTTCATACAGCTTCCCCTTAAGGCCCTTCACCATCCTCGTGGCCCTCTTTTGGATGTTCTTTAATAGCATTACATCTTTCTTATATTGTGGTCCCCAAAACTGCACACAATATTCAAGGTGAGGCTGCGCTAGTGCAGAGTAGAGCAGGACATTCCCCTCCCTTGACTCCCTGTTGATGCTGTGCCTGATGTCCCCCAGGACCTCCTGTCTGCCAGAGCACTGCTGACTCATATTCAACTTGCCCTTGACCAGGATCCCCAGGTCCTGCTCCAACACTGCTCTTCAGGATACGGTTCCCCAGTGTGTATGTACATCCTGGGTTACCCCATCCCACATGCAGAATCTGGTACTTTTCCCTTGTTAAAACTTCATACAATTAGTGATTGCCCAGCCTTCTAATTTGTTGAGGTGTCTCTGCAAAGCGCCTCTGCCTCTGAAAGAGTCAACAGCTCCTCTGAATTTTCTATTGTCTGCAAACGTATTTAGTATTCCTTGATGCCCCGTGTGCAACATTTATGATGTTGAAGAGCACTGGGCCTAAGATGGAGCCCTGGGGAACTCCACTAGCGACTGGTCCCAAGCCAGACCAGTTACCAGTTATCCCATTCAATATTACCTTCTCAACCTATGAGCCAATTGCTCACCCACTGCATGATGCATTTGTCCAGTTGTTCACTTTGTCCAGAGGGATATTGTGAGAGACAGTATGAAAAGTTTGTATTCTATTTAGTGAAAAAATGACTTTTGTAGGCATTACACCCAGACTGAAGTAAGTAGCAGTCAAATGTTAAACTTCTACAGAAGTAGTGTCGTCAGTCCAGTACACCATGGGTTCCCTTCAAGTTACTCCTTCTTTTTGTTCCCCAAGCCATACACTGGTCTGCGAAAATAAAAGGTGCTCTTAATAGAGTGTATTTTGGTTTTATATTTTTGTGTGACTATAGGGTTTTGTCTTAACTTCTCCTTTGCCTAGAAATTGTAATGAAAATAATTTTTTTTTGAGTGACCTTTTGTGGTTATTTGTATATCATAAGTTCATGTGGCATTGTATTATAGGAAAATGGCTCTGCAAGAAATTCAGCAGCAGTTCCTTCTGTACTTCAGGTCTCCATAATGTGGACATTTTTGTTTTCTCCCAAAATCCAAGATTTTCCTAATAGAGTCTGCTTTAAACAAAATAAACCCAGTTATGCTATTTAGATATTAATTAACAGAATGAAAGAGCCTCGTAGTTGCTAATCTAAATCAAATTACTGCTGGTCAAATTCAACCCAGTACACAAGTTTCCAAGATAAAAGCATATAATACCTAAATGCCCAGAAATGTAGACTGTTTTCAGTTGGGTGGATTGTGCTCTGAGCATTGCTTGAGGCCCTGGGTGATCTTGAACGATGGGGATGAAATTGTTGAGCTCTGAGCTTGGAAATTGGATGGTAACTCCATTGGTCTGACTCAGCAAGGAAGAACTCTATACACCGGTCACTTTGGTTTCAATTCCAAGTTTCATGACCCTGAGATTAGCTCAGATGGTTAAAGCATGGTGCTAATAACACCAAGGTTATGGGTTCAATCCCTGTATGAGCCATTCACTTAGGAGTTGGACTCGATGATCCTTGTGGGTTCCTTCCAACTCAGAATATTCTGTGATTCTGTGATTTATTTGCAGCATACAAGCAGTAACTGGGATTGGACCCAGGTGGCCAGAAAGACCAATGGCATCCTGGCCTGTATCAGGAATAGTGTTGCCAATAGGACTAGGGAAGTTATTCTCCCCTTGTACTCAGCAGTGGTTAGGCCACATCTTGAATATTGTGTTCAGTTCTGGGCCCCTCAGTTTAAAAGGGATATAGAGATACTTGAATGTGTCCAGAAAAGGGCAACGAGGATGGTGAAGGTGCTCAAACACAAGCCCTATGAAAAGTGACTGAGAGAGCTGGGATTGTGTAGCNGACTGAGAGAGCTGGGATTGTGTAGCCTGGAGAAGAGGAGACTCTGGAAAGACCTTATTGCTCTTTACAGCTGCCTGAAAGGAGGTTGTAGCCAGTGGGGGTCAGTCTCTTCTCTCAAGCAACCAGTGACAGAACAAGAGGACACAGTCTTAAGCTGTGTCAGAGGAGATTTAGACTGGACATTAGGAAGAACTTTTTCAGAGAGGGTGGTGCCCCGTTGGAATGGGCTGCCCAAGGAGGTGGTGGTCCACCATCCTTGAACATGTTTAAGAAGAGATTAGATGAGGTACGTAGAGCCATGATGTAGACTTTAGACTTATGATGAGATGGTGTTAGGGAGTGGTCTTTTCCAACATAGTTGATTCTGTGATTCTGTGAAAATCCAGTATTTTGTACAAAAATGTGCATCCGTTGCCTTGTAGATAAGGATGCGAGCATGTGTGCAGCACTGAGTCAGGTAAGTGGTGAGAGACAGCCTGCCCTGTCTGACAGACATCTTATGTTACCACAGTAACTGTGGCCAGCCTGAAGGATGGCTTGAAGGCCAGAATATGATATAACTATCCTAGAGGCTTTTATTTTCCATAACAACATGGAAAACCTGAAAAGTTTGAGTAACCTTAAGCAGCCTGTCCTCCCAGGAGATCTCTTCTTTGACACAGCAGCTCCTGGTTGCAGCTGTCCCTCAGCCTGCTTCCCATTTTAGCATGTTACCTGCTCGTAGTGGAGTTGCTGACACAGGGTTTCTCTACCTTGAACAGCTGGTCTCCAGCTGAATCTCACTTGTCTCCTAACCCTGTTTGCCCACTTGCCTTCGTTGCACCCCGGCTTCCCACAGGCAGAAGGAGAGATGGCTCAAATCCTTCGTGTGCTGTGAGACAGAAAATTCCTTTCTGTTCGGGGTTGACTTGGGCACTGGGTAAGATTCCCACATCTTGTGAGTGGTATCACTCATAGCTGGAGCATTTATTTCAGGAGCTATCTCCATTTTACCAGGAGTTATCAAATAACTGCCTGGAAATGATGGAGTTGAGGTTTGTCTGCAGCTTAAGTGCTGATCGACTACCTTTGACACGATCTACTGATACTGCGACTTTGATGTACATTAAGAGCGCATTCTGCAGTGCATGCGTCTTTCCAGAGTCTGCTGAGTAGTGTGGAAGTTTGGGGTGCAATGGGATGGGGCTCTCAAGTGGTTTTTGTCAGAGCTCTGTGGTCAGAACTGAACCGGGAGATTGTTTCTCTGTGGGCTCTTCCCTTCGTTCTACCTTCTGTGTAACTCACATGGTGTGAGTCACTGCTGTTTGTAAGTGAAGAGTTTTTACGTGACCTTAGTAATTTAAATGGTGGGTATCAGATGCCTTGAACAGTTTCATCCCAAACTCATATATACATGAGAAAGCAAAAGTGTTTATGTTTGTAAGAAGGTATTTCCAACCCCAGTTTAATCTTGGAATGTCAGAATGTCTGGGCTAGGTCAGATAGGAATTTGATTCAGCAGCTGTGGAGGTGCCTGATGTTGAAATAGGGACAGCATGTGACAATGCTACTCTGGTATCCTCTCACAGTTTCTGGTAATATGTGACTTCCAGGGCCACAAATGTGCCTTGGTTTTTAATTTTTTGACAGATTTCCATTCTAGAAGCCATATGATAGCTTTGTGTAGTGATGTGCTCTGTGGGTCATCAGTGTGGGCTGTGGCAGTGAGCTCTCCATGAAACTGTCCATTCTTAAACCTTCAGTTTTTAAATATTTTAATTTTCTGGGTAATCCTTATAAATGTATTACGAGAAACCATGAAGATAACTAGTAAATGTCTCACTGCATGAGTCCTTCTTTCATGAGGTGAAGTCCTGGGCTGGCTTCTGATATGGAAACTCTTTAAAATTCTGACTACCTGGTTTTACATGAAAATTATTATTATTATTATAGGAAATTAATTGTTATTATTATAGGAAGGTATTAAAAGCATATTTATATATAAATGATTAAAAGAATTTTTAAAGCACTTTAACAATTTTATTTGTGCTTACATTTAGATAGCACTTCGGGAAGAGTGTCTGGAAAACTTTTCAATAGTAATTTCAGTTCAAATGATCAATAGACACATTCCTGAGGTAGACATCTCACAAATTCATTATGTCTGTGTACTTGAATAGTGTGATGCAGTAGGTTATCCTTAATGATACGCCATTATGCTTAAGAGTTTGTAATGTGGCATTGAGATTTACTCAATTTTATAGTTATCCTTTTATGACCAGAATTTTTGATTTAAAATTTTTTAAAGAATACCTCCATGAGCTGTAACTCAGGAGGAAATTAAATAGTGCTCACATTTTTTAACAGCAAGCAGACTGTTGCAATGCAAAGCAAAGCAAAAAATTGGTATTTTTTTGCATTAATGGTATCAGTAGTTTGTAGAACACGGGTATGCAGGCTATTGAATTTTATAGTATTTTCTATTTGAATATAAGAAAACAAGAACTCAGCTGTTGTGATGTGCTTTATCCTTATTTCTGTGACCACTCCTATTTAAGGATACATTTTTTTGTACTTCTGAGTGAACCAAATCACAATCAAAAGTCAAAAAATCAGAAAACCAGACAACTTCAGAGAGGAGACATAGCTTAATACCACTCTTCACATGAGTGAAAAAAATATGACTACATTTGTAAGAACAAAATACCTTCCTGATTTCATGCAGCACGCAAATGAACATCCTTCATCAGTACTGATGTTCTGGTTACCGTGGAATAATTACTTGAAAATACACGTATTTAGTAAAACAGTGTCCAAATTAATTCCAATTACTTTCTTGTGGTAGCACTCAAGACAGCAGTAGATTAAGTCACCGCCATACGGCTAATTGCCTATAACAGTGTTTGTTATTGTTGTGTCTCTTACCAGTCTGATGTCTGTTTTTGCAAATGTGAAGGTGTGCACATAACTTTGCATGTGGGAGGAGACCTCTCCTGAACCAAACAGAATTCTGTGAGTAAAATCTTTAGTGTAACTAGATGTTTGCAGGATCACAGTACGTAGAAAATAACTCTGGGAAATCAGTAATAAAAGCAGTGGAACCACAAATGCCTGCCTTTGCTGATGAGAAATGTTAACTTTTAGCCCTCATGTGAGTTGGATGAAACAACATATCAATTCATTAGGAGTGGCTGGACTGAAATGCAGGCTGGGTGTTAGGTTTTTCTGGCAGAAGTTTAGGTAGGGGTTGTGTTTTATTTGAGGTTGTTGTGGGTTAGGTGCTGACTTTGATTGGATTCTTCTTCCATATATCTGTCAGAGGCCCATTGCTGTAGAAGATAGGCATGTTTTTGCATGTTTTTCATGTATTTGATATTAAATCTAAATAAATCAAATAAATGAAGATGCACTGCATGGGCCAAATTTCCTGCTGGGTAAGTTGGCCCACTGAACAGCCATAAATCACATCGACAGAGAATTTGTCTTCGCTTTCTTAATATCTTAGAGGCCAAAGTCAACTTCAGATATTACCGTGAAGAATTATAAAATGAAGTGGAACATAAGTGAGTATAAAGGTCTCAATTCTGGAAACACCTGAGGCTAGAAAAGCATGTGATCTCATGGTTAACATTAACTCTGTTATGTATTTGGTTGGAGTGGAGCCAGCTATGGCAAAAAAACCTCAACTACCTGCCCACATACCCATCAGAGTGCAGTGTACAATGGATTACGCCTGCCTTCAGGCCACAATATCCTGCCAGTCTACAAAGCTAGCAAAGAAAAATAAAAAGGGTGGAAGGGGGTGAAGGTGAGGAAGTCTTGTATGATAATTTCAGAACCTAGAAGATGGCTGAATTGGACCTTGACTTATTTTGTAGAACTTGTTAATGCCTTTAGGTGAGTTTTCCCTTCTTCTCCTGACTGGTTTCAGGCTGAAATAAAATGAAACAAAGACTACTTTTCCTCCTCAAAATGAAAGTCAAATGGAAACAAATGCTTTTGAGGGTTCTTAGGCAAAGGAAAAACAGTGAAATGGAAAGTCACACTTTGCATCAGTTACAAAAACAGAGCAAAAAGAGCAGGAGATACAGTGCCCCTTAGCTTAAGCTGAGTGATTGCATGTCGCTCACAGTATGCAAACTTCAGCTGAGAATCTTCTGTCAGGCAGAAAATTGACTCAAATCTTTGCCGGTAACAAAGAGTATATTTAGGCAGGCTCACATTCTTTCCCATTGGTGCTATTCACCCTTCATGGGATACTTAAGTGTTTTCTGAGCCCCACACTGAAACTTGAGGGTCCTTTTTACCCTGTGAGTTGTGGTACCATTTCCTCTTTGCTTCCTGTCTTTTAAAAAAAATTGTGTATATATGTGTCTTTTTCCCTTCCTCCCCCCACCCCCTTCGCTGGTTTGCTGAGTATATTTACAGCATATATAGTACAGTGGTCTAGCTTCCCTTAAAATTGATTTCTGTATAGTATAAGACAGGGGTTTCCTTCTGAGGAAAGAAAGGGAATTGCAGCAAGGTCTTCCACATCCTGGTTTTTGAAGTAGAAGTCTCACTAACACCGAATCGATATTGCTGTTCATAAATATTAACCAAATAAGCATTTGTTTACCATACATTTCAGTGGTCTATAATTGATGATTACTATCAAACATAGTAATATGTCCTTTGCTGATGGAGAAACTTGTGTTCCATGGAAAGGTCTTCCAAATGTAAGCTCAGGATATCATCTTGTCAGTAATGCTTTTTAAAAAACCTGGGAAAGGACATTTTAGAGGAAGTTCTCTTCAATGAAGGAGAGACCAAGGCGTATCTGTGATTTGAGAAATAAAATTATTTTACATGTTTTCCTGATGTATTATACTCATCCATAAATGACATCTTCCATGGTCTTTTTCCAGAGTTTTATGATACTTGCTATTAAGTCTGTATTTTTAGTCTTAATCTCTGTGAAGTAAACACAGAAACCTGTTTTATGGTCCAGTTGCTTAGCATAACAAGTTGTAGCTGCCCAAATTTCCTCTTCATCATGCTAAGTCTACCAAATTGCAGTACAGTGCCATGCTATTGAGGGGAGGTGATATAAATTCAAATGATTATTAACATTCATCTTGGAAAGAGCTGGGAGATGCACAGAAACCTCAAAGGTTCTGAATATCCAAGCTAAAGAGGGTGCATATACACAGGTATGGATGCACACGTGAGCAGAATTGTGTCTGCATATATATAAAAATGACCATAATTCCTTCATTTTTGTGAATCCTGGAGGAATGTGGTCAATCTGTATTTAAACAAACTTTTTTTTTTTTTAGCAAACAATTAATTTCATCAAAGAAACTACTTTACTAGCATCAATGTTCTAAAATCCTTACTATAATTGGCATTTATGCTAGTAGTCCATGGACCAGAGATAGACAGGATGTGGCAAAATGATGAGTGCTCTTCAAGTGAACTCTGAAGGTGGCAGAAGGAACCTCTCCAGGATTTTCCGGCAACCATTTTTCAAGAGTCGTTGATCTCTTCCTAATATATGTGTTATATGTGTGCAAAAATCACTATGTACTTTATTGAAATATAATAACATGTGCTTCTGTTTTTTGTCTTCTCCATAGGTATGGAAAAATTGTATCCACAAAGGCAATTCTTGACAAAAACACAAACCAGTGCAAAGGTACGTGCAAAGTGTCCATCCTATGAGTTCATTATCAGTTTGAATGATTGACTGGTGGCTTGACTGCCAAAGCTTTGGCTCCAACTGTGCAATCAACATAATGCGCAGTATATTACAAACATATTTAATAATGCTAAAGCTTTGAGTTGTGCTTCCAGTAACATTGCTCATTAATTTTTTTCATTAACAAACAAAATGAAAATCACAAATCAGAACAAGTATTAAATTGCTTTGACAGAAGAGTAAATTACCTTCTAACCACATAGTGCTGTCTGATTTGAATGATATCATCAGTGATGCAAATTGATTTCCTAAATAAAACTGAGAAACCTTTGGAAAAAGTTTCCCAAGGAAAACCTGTTCTAATTTTTATATTTTTGTGAAGTCTTGGCCTAGGCTAACGAAAAAAGAAAATATTCTTTATGACACAAATAGATCTACAAGTTCCAATACAAAGATATTAAACTATTCTCGGTTTTATGTTCTTAATTTCCCTGCTAATGTATGAAAACATTTTTAGTGATATGTAGTGTTTCATCTGCGTGCATATAGCTCTATTTACTGAGATAAATATAGACTAGCATGTCTAGTAGTATCTCAGGACTAGAACCGTTACTCATTTATAAGACTGCAGTGTCATCGGATCTATGGGGGAGAAGCTGTGCTTTAAAATCACTCTATAGCTTTATATTAGTGGTATACGGAATCCTTTTGGAGTACTAAGATCTACTGGAGTGTTCTTCTGGTAAGAAGCACATTTCGGAAAGCATTTCTATATACATTAGTAAACAGAAAAGGCATCGCAGTTCAGGAATGGCTCATGAGTGGCCAGATAAGGGTGTGAACAGAAGCAGCAGAGAAGGCATTTGGGGAAATTATGAGATGGGGCAAAATCCTACCATCTGTACCAAAGATGTTTATGAAGTTTGTAGAAGTGTGTGACTGCCAGAAATAGCTACTCAGGAAAAAAAGGAAGTTTGATGACTGCAATTCTAGTCTTAGAAAACTGTACCAAATCTGTTGCTCATGGGCTGTCATAAGTTGCACTACCATGCATTCACTTTTGCCTGAATGTGCATTTTATTTCCCTGGGGCACTCCTCTGGAGGAATTCTGATAACATTACTCTGTATTTCTTTGAATATCACAGAAGGAACAAGACCTGATTGTGTTCAGGGTTTGTTTGATGGATTTTTGCTTTTTTTTTTTTTTTTTATTTATTTATTTTTATTTTTTTTTTGTATTGCATTGTAAAGGAATACCCTTGTGAGCAGAACTTCCCTTGTTCCCATTGCCAGTGGTAAACAAGGAAAGGAATAAATCTGTCTGTGAAATACAAAATGTGAAGCGAAAATACATGAATATGAATGGTGGAATTTTGAGAAAGAAAAATACCTGAGTTTGGTGTTCTTTATATTTGTAGTTAGCTTTGAGATTATTGTAGTAGGAGTAGTGAGTTGGAATTTTGTAACAATTTGCTTTCATGCTGTTGTATAACACTGTAGGGCAGAGATATCTATTGGTATTTTCAAGGATGGAACTTTATGACATAAGCGGTGCCATTAAAAGATCATAAACATAATTGTATTTATTAACAGTATGCTTCATGGCATAAAACGAATAGATGTTTTACTGCTTTAAGTGCTTGGTACAATTTCCTTTCTTTTCAGTGAGGATGCAAGGAAAAAAAACCAAAAAGCTTCCCAGAGATCCTGAGGAGGTCAGGATCTGCCTCTGGGCAGGATCAGCTCTATCCCACTACTGAGGGGTAATTCTCTAACTTGCCCTCAAAAGCCTCCAGTGGTGGAGATTCCTTGAGTGCCTCAGACAGTCTGTGATATCCTTCCTTCTCCTTGCTATAATGAAGTGTTTCCTAATGTCTAACTCAAATCTCTCTTGATGCAGTTTAAGTCTATTGCTTCTTTTCTTATCCCTAGTGAACATGCAGAATAGTTTATTATTTTCCTTTTTGCAGCAAACATATATATTTGAAGAGTGTTTTGCATCTGCCTTATCTTTTTTTTTAGACTAACCACTAGTCCTTTAACTTTTTCCTTTAAGGCAATTTATTTAAATTTTTGATTATAATGCACTTTACTGGTCTCTCTCTAATTAGCTCACTCCTTACTTGAAGATCTTGGAGCTGGACATAGAATTTTAGAGGTCCTAAATCTTGTAATTTTAAATAGTTTGGAGACGTTATTTCATTTGTCTTCTCTGTGATCACATGGCTATCTTCCTTGTTGATGTATACATATAACTAAGTATGTGTATTTTAAATATGGATACATCTATGAGAACAATTGTGCTGATTTATACTAAGAATTGCTCTGCAGTCTCTGGTTCTGTTATTCTTTTCTCCAGTGCTGCTGCCAGCCAGGCATTATTGTGTGCTCTGTGATGTTGATTATTTTCTTCCAAAGCTAGAACTCTTCATTTGTCTGTGTTGAATTTTATCCCGTTTTTTTCTTTGCTACTCCTTATTTTACTAAGATTTTAGAATAATCTTAAGCCTCTGGAGTGCTTGCAGCACTTACGTCTTTAGTATCCTCTTTACAGTTAACAAATGGTTTCTCTAATCCACTGAACAAGATAATGTGGAAAAGACTGAAGTAGAACAACACTGAGCTATTGAGAACTTCTTTTTTAAATGGATCTGCTAATCAGTTTGACATCTACATTACAGTATTTTTTAGCTATTTTTTCTCCTGTCTGCACAAGTTATGACAAAGAAGCAAGGTTTAACTAAAGTGTCTAGGACTCAGCTATCCATAAGACGGGTTATATACTTTTAGACAAAATTATGATATGACATTATTTACTTTTACTCAGTCCATGCTGTTGTGGTACTAATCATCTGTTACCTTTGATGGTCTCTGAATGGATTTATACAACTACTTGCTCTAAGATTCAGAAGTTGAAAGGGTCTCTAGTACACTGGAATCTACATCTATTTGTTAAAAAAACCCCCACAAGCTCCACCCCTCATCCCCAACAATGAAAAAAGAAACAGGAAAGAAACCAGACTATTTTTTTTGCTCCTTTTCAGTCTTCTGGTCTCACTCACCTTCTGCCAAGTATGAGATTATCTTGTTAAATGAACACATCAACCTGTTATGTGTATCCANGGTGCCCTCACTGAGATCGAGTCCAAAGCCGCTCCGTCCCCGCGCCGCCCCGCGGATTAAATTCAAGAAGATAGAAGTTATCACATGATTAGTGATTTCAGAATTTATTTCAATGTCATTTGTGTGTTGACTAACGTATAAACTAAAGCTGAAAAGAGAAAATATTTAATTTAGCAAAGAAATTATTTCAAAATCCCCATGTAACAGCAGATCTCTTAAAATAAGTTACAACTTTTCAAGAAGTATTAGGTTTCCTCTTGGAAAAATGAGGAAAACACTCTGCAATGAACTTTAAGTCGTTCTCCAGTATTGTGCAGATTTTTAAAAAGATACCCACTACATTCCTGGCATGCTAAGGAACAGTGTCATCTGAGGATTTCTTCCTGGTATGAGTTAAGCAGTCAGATCTAAAGTAGTCGTATATGCTGCGCGGGAGTTCACTAGGGAAACCTTTTGACGTAACCCCTCATTTTCAGATTGCTCTTAGTTGGTGGCAGAACTGCTAAGTGTGACAGAGGAGAAGAAACAATCACTCCATAATAGAACAATATATAAAATAAAATAAACACATTCGTGATAACATGGCCAGAAATCTCTGAACAAAGCGGAGAACAAATACATATGGAGAATAATAAAAAACAGACACATGGTTCATTCAGATGTTCAAACACAAACCCCCTAATGAACAAGTCAGAGAGTTTTGGCTGCTTTTGCTTTTTTCCCTTTCCCTCTCCCTCTCCTCTCGCCCTTTTTCCCTTGCGCATTTCCCTTCTGGGCCTACTGTATTTGCTAATTTAAAAAGTAGGGGAAATGAAATAAAAGAAACCATTCAAGGGAAGTGTTAATCTGAAACGTGTAGGCTCTTCTTGTTCCAGCCCTCACCCCCCACCCTCTCCAGACTGGCTTGCTTTTGATAGACCTGCGTGCCTTGAGCTGAGGGAATGAGTAATGGTTGTTTCACAGTACAGTTTCCATACCTCATAGCAATGGAATACAGAACAGTTAATCTGCCAAATACACAAGCCCATTTCTTAGAGTATGAATTACTGTCATCTGCGTCTGCCTTTGCAGACACCGTAATTGCATGCATGCAGATTTGCTTCCTGGTTTAATCAGGAGTTCACATGAGTTCGAGTATTTTATTAGGACCTTAGAAGATGATCACAGAAAATGACAAAAAGTCTGAAATGTGTGGGATTTTTTTTTTTAATGTAAAACCCCCTTATGAATCACAGTAGTGTGTAGGAGACAAACACTTCAGTGACATATTCTTCATTTTATCTATATTTTTTTAAACCATGGGTGACTTGATTTGTTGAATAGCAGTGTTTGTCTTGGGAGAGAAATGTGCCTAACATGATGAGGGGAACTATAGAGACTCCATTTATAATTTTAATACTTCATTATGACATTTTTCTTTTTGACAAATGTTAGCAATGATCTATTAATTCTTAAAATGCAAAAATTGGGGATGCAGATATGCAATGATTAAGATTGGGGTGAGTTTAGGGTAAAAAGAATGCCATGAGTTCATCTGTGTTAACCCACCATATATCACATACAGTTCTATTTCTCCAGTTGCCTTGCTGTTTTTAGACCAGGACTAAAAATTTACTATGACCTATTTTATAAATTTAAAGTTTATTTAAGTAACAAAAATGGAATAACCGGAGGCTTACTGTAAGTGTTGGAGATAATTGAAATGACATGATAAAGTGCTGTTTCATATCTCCAAAAAGTAGTCTGTCCTGCCTCATGTCAGTGCTGCTACTCATTTGCTTAAGTTCGCCACTGTCCATAAATACTATAATGCATTGGAGCTTAATGGCTTAAAGGCTTCTGCTCTGGTGTTCTGAGAAACAAAGTTATAAACATATAATAGATATGCCTTGGTACATATGTTTGACAAAATACTTTCATAGATTCAAATTATAGGAAGTGAATTTTCACAGATATTCAATGAAAACTAAAGGTTATTTGTGATCAAATGTAATTACCCATTTCACAGGTTATTCTGAGTTGGAAGGGACCCATAGGATCATCTAGTCCAACTCCCAAGCGAACCCTCACCTGGGGATCAAACCCACAAGCATGGAACCATGGGCACCACGCTCCATCCATCCAAATATTTCTACTTTTTATTTATTAATTCATATTCTTATACTTAAGATGGCACACTTCGGTTGGGACCAGCAACATGAAGCAACTCTATGTAAAATAATAAGCTAATGGAAAAAAGCTAAGCTACATAGAAAGCTATTTAGTTAATACATTTTATTTATTTGGAATAAGCTCAAATTACAATAACTGTGCTGTGTAATTTATGACTCTCAGAATTGCTATTTTGAAAGGGAAAAAAAATCCAAACAAGTAGGTCTGTGCCTGATCACAGACTGTAAAGTGTTCACACTAGGAGGGCATGCAGTGTGCTTCAAGGGGAAATGGGTCTTGTAGAAAGTTAATAATTTGTAAAACAGGCTTGAAATTCTGAACTTGTGTAGCAAATAAATCAAACCTATTTTGATGCTGGGATAGACAATAGATGTGCTGATTTTTTATGTGTTAGTTTTTTTACATTTTTTTCCTTTTTTTTTTTTGTTTTTGTGTTTTTTGATCCATTCCAAAGCTTTATGTAATCAGTGGTGTAATAGCTCTCAAGTTATTAAAAGTATTGCAATGTGGAATATTTTAATTCGGCAAGTTTTCTGACAATGAGGTGTTTGTGAAGGCTCGAACAGATGCTGAGTGTGGGCAGGTGTTTATCAAGTTTTATCTGTGCCTCTGCTGATTCATCTCACTACTGACCTGTAGCAGTCACAATTAATCTGGTCCTTCCAGTCTTGGGTCTCTTGAACAGAGCGCACAAACTGACAAAACCGTATCTCACTGAGTCCCCATTTTTTAACAGTTAAAAGGGAAAAAGCAAACTTGAAATGGTGTGGGTTTGATAAAAAGGATAGATTAAAAACATGAGGCTAGTTGTTTAAAATTTGTAATTAATTGGAGGGGGGTTTAGTCCATTTTCTGGATTTTTTTTAACTTCAGGGGTTTTTTACTTTCATTCCTGTTGGTTTTTAAGTAAAGGTGGGGATGATATTTTCCTGTTTAAATTAAAAAGTGATACTACTGTGTAACCACATGAGACTAAGAGTCGACTCTTTAGAAAAAATACTTAAAGGAGACATATAAACATGAGTATATTCAAAATATGTATGTAGCTGCGCCCTTGAATTTACGGGTGATCCATTTATGGATGTATAGGTATCGTAAGAAAACAATGGCACTCAGAGTGAACGTTGGATGATCTATTTTCCTGGCACCTGTTGGATTGGCCAGCAGGCATTATATATCTTGGCAAATGTACAAGTGTTTTGAAAAATCTCACTTTATCTTGGAGGCAGAGATTCTCCTGTTGGAGCATTTTTGAGTGCTTTCCACACCTGCTGAAACGAAACAGGAAAGGATTTGATGAGTTGTGCTGAGCAAGTCATCATAGCTGGAGCATGCCCACACTGTCCACTGCTTCACCATGGTGAGGACTTAAACACATCCCGCCTGCAAGTCTGCAAAATGTTGCTTCACCTCAGCAAACATTCTTGACTGCATCTAAACAGTGCTCTATCTCAAGCAAGTTCTCTAAAAATTGCTTATTGAGTTTAAAGCTGAGTCCTCTACAGAGGAAACTCCTTTCTAATTAGTTCCCCAGGCACTTTCTTAAACGACTTCTTTGCAATTAAGGAAAAAATTTCCTGGATCATTATCTTTTCATAAATGAACTCATGGCCTAGCAAATATTTTCTGTAAGGAGACCCAAGATGCTCAAGTATTCTGTGACATATCTAATCTGTGATTATTCTTAATTTACTGCTTCCAAAATCTGCAGGGCCATATTGCTGACAAATAATTGGTTTGACTTTGTTTCTTTCCAGAGAAATAAAAAAATAAAATTTCCATTTTTACACAGTGATTAATGTTTTGATTCATTGGTCTGTATAAAATTTTGTCGGTAGCTTGGCATGTGCTTGAAGTGCATTTGGGACTGGGTAATGTTAGCAGGCTCTTAGTGGTCTCAGTAGACTTGGAAATATCTATTTCAAACCAAGAAGTGAACAGAAGAGATTTTTTTTGTTTCCTCTGAACAGTGGCTTATAATCAGCTTTGTTGAAAGCTGCCTTCGATGTCTTGGCTTTTTCAACTGTCTTGCAGAATCACTTTGCTTTTTCTTTTTTTTTCTGATGCTGTGATACAGCATTTCACACACTGGTAAGTCTGTTTGGTCTCTGGTTGCTTGAAGGCAGGTCATCTCTTTTGAAAGTGATGGTAGTCTGTTGAGAAGTTAGTTTCTCAAAAGTCTCAAGACCTTCGGCACAGCAACTGTCCTGTAGAAACCCCCAGGGAGAGGCAAGAGGAAGACAGAGCTCAGCTCCTTAGTTTTCTTAGAGCCAATCCCATTAGGAGCTCTGAGAGTATACAGCATATGCAAAATAAATGCTGACTTGATATAGTGGCAGTTTGATAATGAATCAAATTGACAGACTCTTACTGAACATGGGTACTCAACAGGAACCATTCTGAATCAGATCTGTGAATTACAGTGTGACTTCATTTCTGTGGTATGCCAGCAGAGATGGCAGCTATTAGTGCACATCCTTGGCTTTTATTTAGAAGAGCAGAGCTGTCTTACCCTAGTGAATTAAGCAAATGTTCTCCTTCTTGGTAGATAGTATACTGTCAAAATAAACCAATAGTAGACAATACTATAACTTTTATTAAATCTGTCTTTCTGGGTATTTGAGGGCTGCCTGTCTGGAGATGATGTAGGATTGCTGGAGTGGGAATATTTGTGCAACACATGAGAAAAATCATAGCTTCTATCAATAAAGATGTAACACCCTCAATGCTGATCAAAAAACCCACCCGCAGCAGTTCTGGTGAAGGAACTGATGGGCATTATTAATATTGCTCCATCTATTTAGGTTATGGTAGCACAAAGTTTTAGGTACTAATCAATGGTACAGAAAGCAATTGTAGTATATAAAAAATAATTTAAAGGCAACTTTGTTCTATGGACTTTGCAATCCAGGTCTTTGAAAAAAGAGCAGAGCCCACAATTAAATTAGGTACTGTGAGTAATTTAATGACTTTGCATTGACTTTTGCCACTTCTGCAAAGGATAATAAAAAGTGTTTTTATAAATACATGTATTAATGACAAAAGGAGGGGCAATGCCAACCTCCACTTATTATTGGACATGGAGGGGAATATGATAACTAAAGATGAGGAAAACTCAGAAGTACTTACTGTCTTCTTTACCTGTGTTTTCAACAGTGAAGTAGTTTGTCTTCAGGACAAATGGTCTTCTGAACTGGTAGACATGCCCAGGGAGCAGGACGGCCCCCCAGTAATCCAGGAGGAAGAGGTTAGAGACCTGCTGAACCACTGGGGTCCTCATAAGTCAATGGGACCAGATGGAATCCATCCCAGGGCGATGAGAGAGTTGGCAGATGAGCTTGCTAAGCTGCCCTCCATCATTTATCAACAGTCCTGGTTCACTGGAGAGGTTCTGGATGACTGGAAGTTGGCCAGTGTGACACCCATCCACAAGAAGGGCTGGAAGGAGGATTGAGGTAGCTACAGGCCTGTTGGCCTGACCTCAGTTCCAGGCAAAATAATGGAATAGTTAATTTTGGGTGCAATCACACCACACCTACAGGATGATCAGGAGATTAGACACAGTCAGCATGGATTTAGGAGGGGCAGGTTCTGCCTGACCAAACTAATCTCCTTCTATGACCAGGTAACTTGCCTGATGGATGAAAGGAGGGCTGTGGATGTAGTCTACCTGGACTTTAGCAAAGCCTTTGACGCAATCTCTCATAGTAAACTTCTGGAAAAGCTGGCAGCCCACTGCTTGGACAGGTGCACTTTATACTGGGTTAGGAACTGGTTGGATGGCTGAGCCCAGAGAGTGGTGGTGAATGGTGTCACATCCAGTTGGCTGCCGATCACTAGTGGTATGCCCCAAGGATCGGTGTTGGGGTCAGTCCTGTTAAATATCTTTATTGATGATCTGGATGAGAGGATTGAGTCCATCATCAGTAATTTTACGGATGACACCAAGTTGGGAGTAAGTGTTGATCTGTTAGAGGGTAGAAGGGTTCTGCAGAGGGACCTGTACAGACTGGCTAGATGGACAGATTCCAATAGGATCAGATTCAACAAGTCTAAGTGTCAGGTTCTTAATTTTGGCCACAACAACCCCATGCAGAGCTATAGCTTGGGGACAGAGTGGCTGGAGAGCAGCCAGGCAGAAAGGGACCCGGGAGTTCTGATTGACAGGAAGCTGGAAATGAGCCAGCAGTGTGCCTAGGTGGCCAAGAAGGCCGATGGCATCCTGGTTTATATCAGGAATAGTACGGCCGGCAGGACTAGGGAAGTGATTCTTCCCCTGTCCTTGGTACAAGTTAGGCTGCCCCTTGAGTACTGTGTCCACTTCTGGGTCCCTGTGTTGGGTTTGCTGTGGCTGGGTTTTTTCCTGGTAGTGGAGGAACTTATGGGGGAGGCTTTTCTTCGAGAAGTTGCTAGAAGCCTCCCTCATGACTGGCAGAGCTAATGCCAGCCAGCTCCTGGCTGGACCTGCCGCTGGCCAAGGCCAGGCCAATCAGGAGAGATAGAGACGCCTCTGTGGTAACGTATTTAAGAAGGGAAGAAAGAAAAGTTATAGGAAGAAGAAGATGGCTGCTGGAGAAGAGCCGTGAGAAGTTGTAACAGCAAATGCAGGCGCCAAGGCCAGGGCTGAAGGAGGGGGAGGAGGTGTTCCAGGTATCTCCCTGCAGCCCACGGTGAGGACCGTGTTGAAGAAGGCTGTCCATGGAATGCAGAGAACAAAGGGATGCAGAAGATCCACCTGTAGCCCGTGGAGAGGGAAGACCATGCTGGAGCAGGTGGATGCTGGAGTGAGTCCACATTGGAGCAGAGTCCCAGGAGTGACCTGTGGCCCATGGAGAGGAGAGTCCATGCTGGAGTAGAGCTGTACCTGGTAGGATCTGTGTGCTTTGGGATGGGACCACGCTGGAGCAGCCAGTGGTCAAAGAACTGCACCCTGTGGAGTGACCCCCGGGCAGCAGAGTTTGGAAGAGCTGTTGCCCCTGGGATTGGAGTCATGCTGGGGAGAGTCATGAAAGACTTTCTCCCATGGGAGGGACCCCATGGAATGCAGGAAAATGGCCTCATCCCCTGAGCAGAAGCAGAGAAACACCAACTGCCTGGTTTTCCCCTCCTCCTGTCCCCATTGTCTCCTGGAGGAAAGGGGGAATGTGGTATGTGTTGTAAGAGACGGAGGGATGGGGGAGAAGGTTGCCTTTAAGGTGATAATTCTCACATTAAACTCCGATCTTGTTAGAAATAAATCCTTTACATTCCCGCTTTGGAGTTTGTTTTGTCTGTGACAGTAAAAGATTTCTCATTGTTCTCATTCCTGCTGTAGCAAAAACTCTTCAGATTTTTTTCCTTTTTCTCTCTCTTCCCCTGTTTATAGCAGGGGGCGGGGGTGGAAATGAAGTGAGAGAGTGGCTCTGGCGTCTAGCCAGGGTCAAACCACCACAGTCCCTCAGTTTGAGAAAGACATTGAGTAGCTCGAACCTGTCCAGAGAAGGGCAATAAGGATGGTGAAGGGACTGAGGCACAAGGCCTATGAAGAATGGCTGAGGGAACTGGGTCTGTTTAGCCTGGAGAAGAGGAGGCTCAGGAAGGACCTTAATGCTCTCTACAGCTACCTGAAGGAAGGTTATAACCAGGCAGGGTTTGTCTTTCAGGCTACCAGTGACAGAACAAGAGGACACAGTCTCAAGCTGTACCCGGAGAACTTTAGGCTGGATGTTAGGAAAAAAATTTTCACTGAAAGAGTGATTGGCCATTGGAATGGGCTGCCCAGGGAGGTGATCAAGTCACCGTCCCTAGAAGTATTTAAAAAGAGAATGGATGTGGCACTTAGTGCCATGGTTTAAAGGATGTGGTGGTTTTAGGTAATAAGCTGGTAATAGGCAAGATAATAGGTAAGGTAATTGCTAAAAGGTTGGACTTGGTGTTTTCAAAGATCTTTTCCAAACTGGTTGATCCTGTGATTCTGTAAATGGCATTTCTTTGAAATACTGATTTGTCTGCAGAAGAAAACCCCAAACCAGTCTTTCAACTCTCCTGAGAATAGTCATATATTTGGATAACATTTAGTAAGTTTTTCAACCCAGAATGCTTTGACGAGAGCTAAATTTATCGATAAGAAAATGAGTAGGCCATGTTAGGAGTAGTAGAAACAACTCTTCTACTTGATGGAATAGTTTTTGTCTGACTAGGACTTCCCCAGGACCAATGATCAGCTGATGTTTTCTTCCATTAGATGGCAGTGGTGTGATATATGGTTTCTGTGGACCCCCAAACTACAAGTTTGATTAAAAAAATACAAATGGTTCCATTTTCTTAGTTTGGTTTATAATTTCAGAGTCTCCAAGCTTTCAACTTTTTATTCATATAGAGGCATACAACTTATTGCCCAGTTTAAAGCAAATGAGGACTAGGCTTGCAAAAGAGGACTGGGACTTTCAAATACAATCAAGTTAAATATTTTCAGAAAATGGTACAATGGACAGTCAGTGCTCCCCCTACAAGAAATGCAGGGTAGATTTAGTTCTGTTCTGCCTGAAATAACTACAGCAATTCACTACGTGCTCATCTATGGTGGAGCCAGACCTTGTGCTGATTTTGCCCAGCAAAGAATTTAGGAGGGAGGGATGTACAGGTATGAAAGGAGAGGGTGGAAGCAGTAAGAAATGCTTAGGCTGAGGGATTGGAATCCCTGCAGCAAATTGTAGCATCCCCCTCAGGACAGGACATAGGCAGAGGCAAGAAGTATGAGGTTCAAATGTATAAGACATCAGGCTTTCTTTGTTTCATTGCTTATAGAATAGACTGTTTTATTACCAAAAAAGAAAAAGGAGAAAATCAGTATTTTTTATATTATCTTTATAAAGATCTTTCAGGCACATTCCCTTGTTGCTTGTGATATTAGTCGTAGTCTTGTTTTTTATTAACTTTTTAAATATGGAGCTGTAAACACTGTTTATTTTTAAATTAATTGAAGTAGACTTGTTGCCCTTCATGGCTTTTTATTAATTGAATATTTTTGCTAAGCTGTCTGCCTTCAGAGCAAAGGTTGCAGTCAGGAGATGAGGGTCAATGGGACTTCCATTTAAATCCATGTTATCTCTATGTTAATTGCCTGCATATTTAAGCAACCAAGCATGTCATTCTGCAGAAAGTAAAGGGTATTGTGGTCAACCTTTAATCACAAAACAACAAGTCTGAGTGACCTGGTTTTCCTGAAGTGTCTTGGTTGCTCTTGTCAGTCACTTCAGCAGGGTAAATTCCACATAAATGATGGAATATGAATTTTCTTGAGGAGAAAAAAACAAATCTGAGATAAAAAATCTGTCCAAAATTTTACTGTTTAAATTTTGTTTATTTATCAGACATTATTTTAGTACATATTTTCCTTTTTAAATAAAATCAGATGTTACTTGTAGCATAGACAATTATTAGAGGAGAAACACATGTAACAGAGATTAAATATGCTTTGAGTTTTGGAGACGTACATATTTTTCAAGTTGGGCGAATTTGAGTTCTTTTATCAGAAAGAACTGCATAGTTGCTGCTTGCTATGCTCTACTTTGTTGGACTGTTACTGCAGAAGGTGTAAAAGTTACATTTACAGGGGAGGTATGCATGCCATGCAACAAATCGTTCTGATGGTGTTGGGATTGACAAGCCTCTGCTGTGTTTTCACTAGTGTCTAGTAATGAGTTTGAGGTTTTTGAACTTAAAAGTATTTGAGATTGCTACCTCTGTTAGATTTGCTTGAATATGATCAGTCAGTTCAAAGGTTATGGGAAAGGAGGAGCTGACAGGCAAACAGACGTAGATATTTCTGCTGTATATCCTTTGCCTTGCTTTTTACTTCTTTTTTCATGATTCCTGGGATGCAATTTGCCTTTTTGAGCAAATAGGTAGCCAACACTTCTATGGACAGTTCAAATGGCATCATTTTATAATGTAAAACTGCAATTTTCTGCAATGTACATCACTACATTTATCTGCATTTAATTTCTTTTTCTGGTTTATTGTTCTTAGTTTAATAAGGTCCTTCTGCAATTCTTCACAGATGCCTCTCCTCTTTTCTCTTCTAAATAATCTCGTCACCTCACAGCTTAGCCTCTTCTTGTCATTTAGAAATGAGTTGTGCAGTATGGTTCCTGGCAAAGCTCCATGTGGAAGTTCATTGGTGTCATTCCCCTTTGTAAGGAAGATTGTGCCCTCTACCCTCTGTTTTTATCTTTTAACCAATTGTTTATCCAAGAACTTTCCCTCTTAAGCCATGGCTGCTTAGTTTCCTAAGAAATCTTTTGTGAGAGCCTTGTCAAATGCCTTTTGGAGATCCAAGCAGACTATATTAGCCAGATCACCTTTATCCACAGGCTTGTTGACCTTTTGAAAGGACTCCAATAGGTCTGTGAGACAAACCTGGAGAAGTCAGGTTAACTCTTTCCAAGTATTGTATTTCCATTGATTTTACTCTCTGTAATTTCTGGTAATTTGACACCAAGTTTATAGACCTGTAGATACCTGGATCTTACCTGTGATGTTTTCAGGACATTGCAACCATCTGTGCCACCTCCCGGTGCTCAGGTACAACATCAGTTTTAAAAAAGAAGCTGCACACCACGCCTTAGTGTGTGTAATCAGCTATTGCATCCAGGAGGTCTTTTCAAATGAGGAGGGTGAACACCATCTGTTGTTGCAATTTGTTAATATTCACTTTTGTCAATTTGTCCCATAACCTTCTCAGTGGCCATTTCAAATTAAGAGTTGCATCTCTTCTTCTGCTTCCTGAAACAGCATCTAAAATGTGATCTTTGCATTATAGCCCATTTTGTCCAATCTATGTAAGGATAATAATATTCTTCTATGAGCACCCTGCTTGTTACCTTTCCTGCTTTTCTGCATAGTTCTGCATTTCAGTTCTTGCAGGTTCTGTGTTACTTGCTGCCATACTTAGTCTGATCATTTCTTCGCTACCAGCGCAGCCTACTCTGTCTGTGCCCTTCATCTTGGTGTTACAATCCAACAAGAGTAGATCTAGTAATCACCCTCTGATTTTCTCCAATGTTAGCAACTCCCCCATCTGTTTGCCTGGTGAGAGAGATTGTCATCACTCTAACCTGCTCCCTTCGGCTAACTCCAGTTCTGGAGTGACACTTTCAATGCAAGATGATGCAATGTAAGTAGCTCTGAAAGAGGAAGATCCATCACTGGATCACATCCTGCTTCATCACCTGAGTCCTGCCTTGATCCGACAGCTGCTCTAATGTACTTGGTCCTGCTGCATGACACTGCTGAACTATGTCTGTGAACATTTCCCTCCTCTCCCTTAGCAGCATTTGGCTTGATTTCTTGCAAGATGTGTGTGTGTGTGTCCTAAAGGTGCAGGTTCTGAATTTCTTTGTTTTATCCAGTCCCTCTCATTTTGTTGTCCTTCTCTCAGGACCCGGGATCACCTGCTGAAGACCATAACCTGTCTGCACAGCACACTGATGTATGTAGTTCTTCCTTGAGGAAGACACAGAAATTATAATTGGCACATTAAATTGGTTAATTCTTGCCTTAACTTCTTCTCCCCTAAGTATTTGATAGGGTTATTTCTAAAACTTCTTTCTGTCCAAGCAGCGTGTTTGACCTCCTGTCCCGTTGCTGCCCTAAGGACAAAAGCTAGGGTTTTCTCCTGTTTCCATGCAGTCAACAGTCTTAGTTCTTGGAAGTGTTAGGGCTCTTCTTACTGAAAAGAGTATTGAGAGGGATTGGGGGATTGGAAGACATAACATTGAAAGAACATTCACAAAACTAGAACAAAATAGGAATGTCTATGAAGAAATCAGTGTCTGGTGTTAGGCAAGGGAAGAAAAACGTGTGCACAGTGATGGCAGCAAGAATAAGTGAGAGTAAACAAGCCATAATGTAATACAAGTGAGAGTTTCTGACCACCAGAGCAGCCAAGTTTTGGTACAGAGGGTGGAGCAAGCTCAGTTTTCTATGACAGGAGTTGTGGGACAAGGCTACTTGAGAGTGGAGTCAGGGTTCAATGACCAAATTCTTGTCCAAACATGTATACTTATGAAATGCACTCTATGAAATGAGTTGCCTCCATATTCTGAATCTGGAATCAGACAAGTATTGTAAAATGCAACTCGTTAGTATATCATTTTATGGAACTGCTTCAATAATCTGAGTAGCCACACCCCCACAAGGAACCCTGCGGAGGGAGCTGTGAGGCATGCTCCCTTTAGGGGTGCTCTCTTGGTGGACATTGTCACTAGTGTGGCAACTGGGCTCCGGTGGATTCTGGCTCTGGGCTCTTGGGGCTGTGGTGCTCTCCCACACTGTAGTCTGTATACTACCCTTTTAAACAACTCTCTACCAGGAGGATGGCTCCTGTTGCAGATCTTTTGAGAGCAAAGCACAGCTCTTGAACTAAAGTGGGGAGCAAGCGTCCTGTTCACCCTTAGCCAGGCTGACTGCTTGCATTGGGGTGCATGGGACTAGAAGGGAGGAGCTGTGATGATTAGCTGAAATCCTTAGGAGTAGGATCTGGAGGAGTGAAGTGTGGCTACGTTATGGTTCATCTCCTTGCAAATTACCTGTGTGTTTGCCAGTGTGAGGCCTAGGAAATGTCTGCAGGTTTGCACATTAAAGTAAAAAGAAAGTATTCCAAAATAAATTTTGTCAAATTAACCTTCAAATTCTCAGCAAGGTGAGCTTGCTGTGCTTTGGAAGTGAGGAAAAGACAGAGGAATGGCTATGAAACATTCTTCTATTACTTTAACTGGAGTCACAGTATCACAGTATTGATAAGGTTGGAAAAGACCTTGAAGATCATCTAGTCCAACGTATAATCCAACTAAACCTAACATCTGACATCTAGATCATATCATTCAGCACCTCGTCCAGCCCACCCTTGAACACCTCCAGGGACGGCGACTCAACCACCTCAGTGGGCAACCCATTCCAAATCCAGATCACTCCTTCAGTGAAAAAACTTTTCCTAATATCAAATCTAAACCTCCCCTGCTGAAGCTTAGCACTATAACCTCTCGTCTTGTCTCTAGTGGCCAGGGAGAAAAGACCGACCCCTGCCTGACTACAACCTCCTTTAGATAGTTATAAACAGCGATAAGGTCACCCCTGAGCCTCTTCTTTTCTAGGGTTCATTTCATATTAAAAAGGCTCATAAGAAAATAGGATTTTCACATTACAATTTTAAAGCCCCATGTTTCCACTGTGTTTTCGGGAAGTGTGGAACCACATGTTGCCCATAGAACTAAGTGAAACCAGAAATTTAGACATTCTTTATTGACACTTTGCTCCTGGGTTTGACATTCCTGAAAAGGA
The DNA here is from genome assembly GCA_013390025.1 of Pitta sordida. Taxonomy (NCBI): domain Eukaryota; kingdom Metazoa; phylum Chordata; class Aves; order Passeriformes; family Pittidae; genus Pitta; species Pitta sordida. The sequence continues at coordinate 104,203 of WEKX01000065.1, read as the reverse complement.
GAAGAGAAGAAGAATGTAAAAAGGGAGAAACTCTGCAGTCACCATTTGGTTTGAATTTACATGCAACCTTGAAAAAGAATGGGAAAAAGGAAAAAGGTACTGTTATAATTATGGTGTAGGTCCACTTAAAGATCAAAAACATTAGCTCTTCTGTAAATCTCCCATATGCCTTTCATTCTCTATACTTCGTTAATATCTCTGCACTATTATTTTATCCTGGTAAATAATTTTTTTAATTGAGGACACTTTGCAATACAGAAATGTTTGGACTGGCATATAGAAAATTGTTCTTTATTTATTTTACTTATTTATTTTATCAATTGAATAGACCTCCACATTCCTTCAGAAAACAGAAATAAGATCTAATATTATAGCTTATCTTTTCTCTAGTAGAGGTCCACAGAATGAAGGTCTAGACTGTGCTATTCAAGACATTGTAAGAAAATACCTTAGGGAAAGAAGGCCTTAAATTTTAAGAACTTGGTTGCCCTTTGAAGAGCAGTGTAATCAAGGAGCTTGTGATATGTATGGAGATACGTGTAAATATGAGTGTATGTGTACTTTACTACTTTATCAAAAGACAATGTCTCAGTCTGTCTCATATAACACCTTGAATCACTATAATGCAATCAGAAACAATTGTGAGCATTTAAATGTAAGTTATACAAGACTTAATTTATAAATAATAGCTAAAAATATAATGTTGGTGTGGTGACAAACTTTCTTAGAAAGAGTGATTTAATTATCAGTCACAAGATTGACACTGATATTTGAAGCTGACACTAGGTTTCAACTCATTAACATTTCCATTTTGCATGTGTCATTTACTCTTCTTTCTGAATTTCCTGAACATGAGAGGTCACTTTAAGATTTGTATATTTATTACTACATGCATGCTGAAACACACTACTGAAGAAGGCTTTGAGTTTCACTAAAATCAATCTTGTTGATAACACACATTTCAGCTCTGAGGCATCCTGATGCTTCAAAGTTCATTTTAGGACAAAGGATGTGTAAGTTTGCTGCTACAGAACCCACAAACGCTACCATTTATACTGAGCACTGCGCCTCGGTATTTTGTTTTATAGTACTATTAGAAATACCACAGGCCTGAGGATATATATGAAAAGGATCCTCTCTCTTTTGTAGTAATGTGAATACAGTGTTCCTAGCTATGCCTGGAATGAATTCGGTCATTACAGCTAGACTGCATATCAAAAATGTTATCTCCATTATTTCAGTGAAATCCTGACTACCTGCTTAAGATGATAGCCCAAGGAGTATGTATTGCAATCGCGTGGAGAAGACATTACACTCCTGGTATTTATGTTGGCCGTCCTGCTGCTTGTTTTAAACATACACAGTTTGGATCTTTTGGATCACTTTTCAGATTTGGGACTGAAGCTGCAAATGTTTGTCAACTGCACTCAAAAGTGAAACACAGAGGTTTGTGATGCCTCAGAATCTATAGTACTTTTGGGAAATGCATTACTGCACTTGATAGGTGCCTACTTGTTCTGCTTGCACTGCTGCATCTGAAGCTACATGTGGATCAGTCCCTGTGATTTGAATACATTTAATGGATTATTTTGATGTACAGTTCTGCAAACTCTTCTGTGTTTGAGTGTGTATACCTCCTTTAATTATTAAATGGGAAGTGCAAGAAGAGTAGAACTTCTGGGAAGCTTAGAGTTAATGCAGAAGTGAAGAGGACATTTGGCTTTGCAAACTTCTGGGAGTAAAGGAGGTATATTACACCAACTGGCAAAGAACTTACAGGGCACACTTCCAAACTTTCAGAAAAAGTTTCCCACAAAGACTTTTTTTTTTTTTTAAGTCATGGTGCAGGAATTAATTTGGAGATATCACTGACCGAAAGGACATTTTTTCTGAATGAGCTGAGAACCAAAGGAAATGACTCCAGGGTTTGAAATCCTTTTATTTCCTCTGTGGAACATATCTGTGCAGCTGAAACGAACCATTCTGGCTGGCTCCAAGCCAAACTTTATGGGAACTAAGATTAGGAAGTTCTATGGTCAAAATAGCCATTGAACAAATTGCTTCCAGTTTAAAGCCTCAAATTTCCTGGAAAAGCTACAGCATTTAACCCTTCTTTTTCACTTGGGTGAACAGTCTGCCTGTGTATTCAGTTGTAGTAGTTCCTTCAGTGTTTTCAGAATTGTTTGCAAAGCTTTCGATGTTTTTTACTTTTATGTGAGATAGGCAAAGCAAACCCCAGAGGGGGGTGAAAAAAAGTTAGAACATATTTGGATGACACTTTCCATCTAAAATAGCAGAAAAAGTGCTATAAACAAAAATCACATTGCCAACTGCAGTGTGGCATTTTCATCTTGTAGCCCTTTTTGAAGTCCAACTCACCATCTAACACCCGTACAGAGAGAACGAACGCACATCCCAGAGCGGTAAATACAAACCTAGTTCCCTCACAGTCTAACAGACCACTTCGAGCCAGAAAGACCCTACACCCCCTAGCTAGACCATGTCACTAAGCTCCTCGTCCAGTCTTCTCTTAAACACCTCCAGGGATGGTGACTCCACCACCTCCCTGGGCAGCCCATTCCAATGGGCAATCACTCTCTCTGTGAAAAACCGCTTCCTGACATTGAGTTTAAACCTTCCCTGGCGTAGCTTGAGGCCGTGCCCCCTAGTTCTGGTGTCATCGGCCTGAAAGAAGAGATCCACACCCACCTGGCAGCAACCACCCCGCAGGTAGTTTTAAACAGCAATCAGGTCACCCCTGAGCCTCCTCTTCTCCCCACTGAACAACCCCAGTTCCCGTAGCTGCTCCCCATGGGGCTTGCATGATGTGTGTATAGGCTGTGTTTTGGGCAGTTCTTGATGTTTGTAATTATACTGTAGTCATAGAACTGAGACAGGATGTGGCCACATCCGCTCTTTCTATCCCTATCAGCACTGTTTTGTTCCCCAAAGGGTGTATGCCTTTGTACATACTTTGTGTATCATGTATTAATGCCTTTGCAGAACCTAAATTTAAAAGTCCTAAATCTTAGACAGGTGTTTCCATCATTTCACCTGAGAGACTAATTCCCCAAATAAGAAAACTCATTATTAGTTGGGGGTTTTTCTTTATACTCAGCCTAAATTTTGCTTTTCCTAATTTAATCCCACTACTCTTCGTTATTCTTCCTCCTCTACCTCTGGGCACCACACTAATTAATTCATCTCCCTCTTTGGTTTTTGCTTCTTACCCTTCATTATTGTAGTTCAATGTTAAAATGCACTTCTCTTTTCTTGTATTTACTCAGCCCAACAGATACGTTTTAGCTCTAGCAATCTTTCCTTGTAAAACTGTTTCTGCTGACCTCTATTCAATGTTATTCTTCATCAGTGAACAAACCCTCTGGTTTGTTTACAAATGGCTGCTATGAAAGTGATCAGAAAAAGATGCATTACCCCAGGTAAGTGTGTGAGTGACATTGTAAACTAGGATTTTATACATCAGTGCCCTGAAACCATTTTTGTTTACTTTCTCTTGGGCTTTTTGATAATTTTTTGATTGGTTTTGGGGGCTTTGTTTGTTTATTTGTTTTGTTTGGGGTTTCTTTAGAGACAGATTGATTGTAATTTTTATTATCAGATTTGAAATTAAATCAGCATCTGACACTTCTTAGATATACTTAGGAAGTCCTATTTGATAAGTATTTAGAGCATAAGTGATTTTACCATTTTGATGATCTTTGCAATGTATTATAGATGTGGGTGATCTGACACGAACTTTCAAAAAGTCTTGGTTTGCATGTCTGTCCTTTTCAACCAGCACTGTTTCTGGAATAACTTCTAAACATTTTGAGGGCCTTTGCTATTCTACTCTTTGCAGGTAAAATGAATAATCAGACTCTCTATTCCTTAATGACATTCTGTCATGTATATTTGTAGACAGCTATCACATCTACCCTCCCTCATTTTTTTCCCTGTTATTACCTTCTGTGTCCTAGATATTATAGGGCAGTTGCTGATAAATTTAGGCAAGTAACTAATGGTACAAATTCTTAGTTTGTCATTAGTCATCTGAACCTTGACCAAAACATCTCTTCCGTCTGTGGGCTCTAAGACAAGCTTGAACCCTACAACTGAGTCCTAAAAGTGTCCCAAAAAAGTCCCTAAAAATGGGACTTTACACCCTAGAAATAGGTCTTTAGATGCTTCAAATGAGACATTAAACATGAAGAACATGAGGCTTTGAGTCCTAAGTGAGGAGTTTTTACCCTCACTAAATGAGAATTTAGGCTGTAAGAGAGTCTTTGAAGCTCAGAGGGGACCTTATAACTATCAAAAACTACCTGAAAGGAGGTTGCAGTGAGGTCAGTCTCTTCTCTCAAGTAACTATCAACAGGATGGAAGGAAATGGCTTGCAGTTACACAGGTGTTCAGGCATTGGAACAGGCTGCCCAGTAGATTCACTGTCCCTGGAGGTGTTAAAAAACATGTGTGGATGTGGTGTACGGACACATGGTTTCACACTGAACGTGGTAATGCTGGGTTAATGATTGAACACAATAATCTTAGAGGACTTTTTCAACCTTAACAGTTCTATGATTCTATGAAAAAGGTCACTCAGAGTAATTTTTGCATTTAAAATCTGCAGTTACAGAAGGAGCGCAGTACAGTGACATATTATCAGTCATCTTAAAAATAAACCAAAACACCCAACCAACCCCAAATGAAAACAACAAGCTCAGCTGATGAGCAAATAAAGCCTTGAAAGAGCAAGTCCTTGTCATCTGGCAACTATGGTATATACCACTATAAAAAGTAGGAACTTTTATGTAGGATGTGAGGTTTTCCTGGAAAAACTAAGTCCCTTATTAGAGATAATGTCTATCAGGATATGTTGGTCAACTCCTTCTGCAAAAAGTCTTGTAGGTTATAATTTGAAAGTTCCACTGGATTTAGTATTTTGATAGAATGATTAACAGAAAAATAATCTGTAGTCTTCTGTAATTTGACAAAGAGGAATGCCTCTCTGCACCACGTTACCGTGATTGATTAGGAGTAAAGGTCAAGCTGTATAAAACCAGTGGTGGTATTACTTGGCCTGATTGCTGTAGACCAATAATAAATGCTAGGCAGGAAAATTAAGAATAAGGAGCACTCTGAAAAGATACTCTAAAGTCATGCACTTTTAGTCCTTACCTTAGAGATGATGGAAGAGTCCTAATGGGACTGATTACTGATCACTCCTAACGGGAGTGACCAGTAAGCTCAAACTAGAGAGCTGTCGTGAATAATGGACTACTGTTTGAGAGTTTGTAGTTAATAGGCATGTGAAATGGTTTTACAGTGTCAGTATTTAAATAGATCAGCAATAGAACTAATTTATTAATAGACAGAACTTGTATTCCTCATAAGAGTTTAATAAATTTAAGATCTCCTCACAGGTGGTCTATTCGTTTATTTTGAGATCTTTTCATGGAAACTGAAACTACAGGAGGAGGGAGGAGGAGGTTGTCTTTAATCCACAGTCTCAGAAGGAAATGTTGGCAAAGCTAGGATTAAACCTTCTGAGTTTTCTTTGCTGTCTTATGTGCATCTCATGAAACTCTTTACAAGTGCCTCAGGAGGTAAAGAATTCATAAAAAACCATTTAGACCAGAAAAGAACTGCATTAACTGGTGTAGTTAAAAACCCGAAACATGGAATCCTGGCAAGTGAAATATAATTACTGAATGATAAATATATAGTCTGTATTTTAAAATTCTGTGAAGTAAACTTGTGTTTAAGAATGAAGATGCTCCCTTTTAAATGTTGCACAGTTGTAGGAAATGTACTGATTTCTGGCCATGCAAGGTACTAGAACTGCTATGAATATTCCATTTATCTACTACAAATATGCAGCACTATGCCTCCTGCAAATTATAGCTAGAGTTACTGAGGTAAATAAAAATGTATTAGTAGTGATGGATAAGCAGTAAAAGATATACTCCTGTGCATATGCTTTTGACTTGACAATGTGTTTTTTGTGGCCACATATCTTTGTGGGCATTCTCCATTACTATTTGTATGCAATGAGTTTCACATACTATCTGTAGGAAATGAGTTTTATGAATTTGTTACCTCCTGAGGCACTTGTAAAGAGTTTCATGAGATGCACATAAGACAGCAAAGAAAACTCAGAAGGTTTAATCCTAGCTTTGCCAACATTTCCTTCTGAGACTGTGGATTAAAGACAACCTCCCCCTCCCTCCTCCTGTAGCTTCAGTTTCCATGAAAGGATCTCAAAATAAACTAATAGACCACCTGTGCGGAGACCTTAAATTCATTAATCTCTTATGAGGAATAGAAGTTCTGACTATTAATAAATTAGTTCTATTGCTGATCCATTTAAATACTGACACTATAAAACCATTTCACATGTCTATTAACTGTCAGAATGTAACATTACATGATCACAGGTTTTTGATAGTTAAATAAAAATAAGACACCTGTATTTCCCTTTAAATGATTGACTGGAATGCCAGTGTTGTTCCTGCACAAGAAAGTATATATGATGTAAGAACACACATAAAAGTAGATACTGAAGTAGGCTGCTTTCTTGCATAATTGTATCATTGAGTTCTGAAGTAGTGTTGTCATAACAAATTGCTATATATTCTTTGCTAATATTTTAAAGATATGTTTTTTTGTAGCTCCTATCATTCTAAAAAGATGTATTGTTTTGAACTGGACATTTCTGGAGAGATGACCTTGAAGAAATTTGTAATAAAAAAACTGGTGAAATAGTGTTGCTTATTCTTTTATGGAAATAGCAATACATTTTTCTGATTTGTAAACACTTTTGAAAAACATTAAGCTTTTATTTGAACACTTATTAGTAAAACAACAATTTTACAAAGTATTTATTATCTAGGTAATTTAAGTCACTTCACATGACTGTTTTGCATATGGAAAATACTTTAATGTGTAACAGTTGTGAATGAACGTGGGAGGTATAAACTCTTAATCTCTGAGTACCTTATCACACCTATATTTCAAAAGTGGAGAGTTTGCAGCAGTTCTCATCAGTCTAACTGTAGTTTCTCCCTCCTTTTTTGTACTTCTTGATCTGATCTCCTAATCTGTTGTTGCAAGCAAAGCTAACACACACAAATCCCACAGGCATCTGTGTCCCCACATTTGACTTCCAAATAGCTATTCGCTGACTGATAACTCTTTTCTTTAAACCACCCAGGCAGAGGTAATGCCAGTGGAAATCAAAAGTCATTCTTCCAATGTCATTAGTTACTATATTGCCGTGAAACTTGTTTGGCAGCAGCAAGCCCCTTGGTGCTCGGAGGTGTAAGATCCTGCAGAAGGATTGAGGCAGAGCTGATGCTGCCACCTTTCATAGTAAAGGATTAGAAGTGACAGCCAGCTCTTCTCTTGACTGATTTAAACAATCACTATCAAAATCATTATAGCCACGCTGCATTCAGTCATTTTTGTGCTGTATATGCTAACATCAGTGACGAGGTAGAAGAGATGATGTTTTATATACACTGGGCTATGTAGTTGGGAATCTTCTAGTTACTTGTCTCTTGTGCTGTTATTTCCAGTAATATTCTTCATGTGGAAGCTTGTTCCAAATGTATGATGTACTGGGGAGAGGAGGATGAAATTCTCTTTGTGGCACTCTCCACGTATTTTCTTTTGAGTGACAGGTTGCTTAACTTCTCTCTGCTTCAGTGTTCCCCCATCTGGTATAAATGAGGATTATCTGTCTGTCTTGGATTCTTCCACAGCTTGCATTGCTGAAGTATCTGAGTGCCTCACAGTCTTGGATGTATTTGATCTCCCAACACCACAGGATGTGAGAGAAGTACTATTAATCCCATTTTACAGAATTTTAAAGAAAGTATGTGGTAGAGCAGATTTTCTAGGTCATTGTTAGGAGACATTTTCCCCCTCTGACTATATATAACAAGCAAAGATGGAGAGTCAGGGTGTCAGTTGGGTAGCTGAGTTGGCTAATAACTATTGCCTATTTTAGCCAAAGTTGGGCCTGCTTATAGTATTATAATCAGGACAGTGTTTCAGGAAATAAGCCTTGACATTGACTATTCCACTGGTATTTCTCAGTGAACTGTGGGTATTTCTAGTCGGATTAGAGCTATGTGGCCAAAGCTGCTGTTCACACAGTATCACAGAATGGGTCTGGTTGGAAGGGACAACAGAGGGTCATCTGGTCCAATGACCCTCAAGCAGGGTAATCCATAGCACATCACATAGGATTGTGTCCAGACAGTTCCTGAATATCTCTACAACCTCTCTGGGCAATCTGTTCCAGTTCTCGGTCACCTGCACAGTAAAGAAGTCCTTCCTCACGTTCAGGTGGAACTTCTTGTGCACTAGTTTCTTTCTATTGCCTCTTGTCCTATTGCTTGGCACAACTGAGAAGAGCCTGGCTCCATCCTCTTTGCACTTCCCTTCAGATACTTATAGACATTGATGAGGGCCCCTCTCAGTCATCTTTTCTCAAAACTGAACAGGCCCAACTTCCGCAGACTATCTTCATTAAAAGAGGTGCTCCAGTCCCAAGTAGCTCCAGTAACTTAGACACTTCATTTCCTGTGCTAAAGCAGACCAAGACCAGTGAATGAACATAACCTTTCTTTCTATATGGGGAATGGTGCTCAGTGTAAGGATGGGAATATGATCAGGTTTGGGTAATATTTAAAATATACTCAATTTTGTGTTTAACATGAATTTAATAATAACACATACCAAAAGTAGGATAAAGTGTCTTGAATGGTTGTGTACTTGGACCTTAGCAAGGCCTTTGACATGGTTTCCCATAATAAGCTTCAGGAGAAACTCTCAGAGCATGGACNAGGGTCCAGGGAAGGGAGATAAGGATGGTGAAAGGACTGGAGGACAAGCCCTGTGGGGAGCGGCTCCGGGAACTGGGACTATTCAGCCTGGAGAAGAGGAGGCTCAGAGGTGACCTCATTGCTGTTTACAACTACCTGAGGGGAGGTTGCAGCCAGGTGGATGTGAATCTCTTCTCTCAGGCTGATGACACCAGAACAAGAGGACATGGCCTTAAGCTACGTCAGGGGAGGTTTAGACTGTATGTCAGGAAGAGCTTTTTCACAGACAGAGTGATCTCTCATTGGAATGGTCTGCCCAGGGAGGTGGTGGAGTTGCCATCCCTGGAGGTGTTTAAGAGAAGACTCAATGAGGAGCTTAGTAATATGGTCTAGTTGGTGGGAGGCTTGGTTGGATGGAGTGTGGTGCCCATGGTTCCACACTTGTGGGCCTGATCCCTGGGTGGGCGTTCACTTAGGAGTAGGACTAGATGATCCTGAGGGTCCCTTCCAACTCAGAATGACCTGTGAACCTGTGAACCTGTGAATTTGGAATGGAACACTGATATGTTCTACAGCACCAGAGGGGGTCCCATGCCGATATTACAAACTTACAGGAAAGATTGCTGTCTTACAGTTGTAGCTGATACTTTCCCAACTTGTCTTGGGGGATGTGTACATGGGAATGAACTTGCCCTGATTCTCTAGCAAGCTGTGAAGCAACTAGGGTAAAGAAGCCCCAAGGAAAGCAAGGACCGTCCTGAGAAGTGTTGTAGATGCTTTCAGTTCTGTAGGAAAACAGGATCTGATTTGAGCTCAGACTTGCATCTCTCTATTTTTTTAATTTTAACAAGCAGATTGCAAGGTAAATGCATTTGTTTCTACAACACTGCAAGACAGGACAAAATACCAGTGATAACTGTGATCAAATGGTTTCCCAAACTCTTTGTGCAAAATCATCATTGGGAAGCAGAGGTCCTAATTCAGTGTCTTTTATTTCTTTAAAGCATGAGGGTAGTTCAGGGCAACAGCCCTCCACATTTATTCCTGTTTTCCAGCTCTCTCCTCTGGCACGTGTCTTATCAGGAAACTTTATCTTTTTGGGACTCGTGTTTTTTGAGGATACCTATACTTTCTTCGTACTCTTCAGATTTGCCCACAAAATTGAAATTAGACAAATCTACTTCACTGCTTAGGATATCCTTGCAGGGGCTATTTGCTTTGTGTTAGTGCAGAACATTCCGGTACATATGTTTCTTTAATCAGATTTCTTGGGGGCTTTTTTAAAGCCTGGAAGAGATTTTGGAATTGCCTAGCATGTACATAGTACCTGAAGCTTATATCTGTTACTGTTGCATTGCCCAAAGTGCATCCAAAGATAGTTCAGGGATTGCTATTTTTGTCCTTGCCTCAGAGTGACATGCACACACATCTGCGTCTCCTGTGGTGACTGCACAGGGTGATCCCAGGGCATGGAAGGATGAGTTTTTTCAAGGCCCCTATTTACTCCTACAGCTTTTCAGTATGTGTGCTGTGGGCTGGTGCTCAGCCTTCATTTCCTCCCTCCTACTAGAGCCAAGGACAAAGTCCTATCTCTCAATACATTAAACCTGTCAATGTTTGACATAAGCAACCAAAAGATTGATGAATGGAATGGGAAGCAGCTGGTTTTGAGTGTGTGTTATTTTGTTATTGATAGGCCACCATTTTTTAATAACAAAACCTTTTTCAAAGGTGTCTGTCCAGTGGTTATTTAAGGTATTTTAAAAAAGAAAAACAAGTTCTGTCATGCACACCCATAATGACTTGTCCTGCAAGTCACCAGCTCTGTGGAAACCCATAGATTTCTTTCACTAATGACTTCTAATGAAAGTGCCAGAAGGAGAGTTGATACAAGCATTTCTAATAGATTTATTAAAAAAAAAATTATAGGCAGCAGTAGAGAATTTGGAGATCAGGCATCCTAAGTTCTGCTCTTAAGCATGACAGGACACTTGTTAGTGTTTACCTGGGTTTACAGACATGGAAAGATCATTCTTAGGTACCGTAGGGTTTCTGTCTTTGTCTGGATCCTTCTCCTTGCTCTGCTGAAGGAATGTTTGGCCACCTTCTAGGCTGGAGGGTATGCAGCTGGTTGCCCTCTTTCTAACTTGTGCCCTCACTCATGTCCTTTCCTTTCTGCCTGCTTTTATAGGGAAGGCAGCCCACTTCAAATGAAATTCTGCAAAATCGCCTTTCCTCCATTAAAGGCCTCCATAACTCACAGCCTAGTTTTTTTATACATGGAGCCACCTTTTCAACCATCTGCACATATAAGGCTTATATTTCCTAATGAATTTATGTTATATTTTTATCAGAATTGTTGTGAAGGGCTGAAATTGTGGTACTACTGAGGGACATATCAGAGTAGGCTGTTCTTGACTATCAAATCTCTTTAAATATATTCTTTTACGAGTGGCAATAATTAAAAATTAAGAAGAAGAAAATATATTTTCTAATTATTTATTTGGCAGAAAGCTTTTTCTAGGAAGATAAGTAAATACCAAAGGAACAGTGGGTTGAAAAATATTGTGCAAAGTTTAGGTAAACAAATTATGTTAAGATAAACAAAAAAATCCAGAGTGTCGGCTTTCGGCACTTGATTAATGTGCTTTTCTGGTGTTTTGCTGGACAGAATCACTTTGTTACACCATGCTGAGTATAAAACTCTTCTAAGGCTTTGTGCATCTGTTTCTGGAACTCTCTCTCCTAAGATATGTTTTTATTTAAAAATCCTGATGTGTATCAGTAAGTGCAGTGGGCAAGTAGGTCTTGGTGTAACTTTGAGGTCATTGGAATTATACCAGAGGAAACTTTGGTCCTAGCACCTCTTCTATTGCAGATGGCCACCCAAGTGCAGGAGCAGTATATTCATAAGCATGGATGTTTGTTTTCATTTTATTTTTGGGATAAGCTTAACACTTGTTGAACACACACTGCTGTTGTGTGACAAACTGGGACAAATGATCTGTATTCAAAAGTGATGTAGAAAATGAAGAATGATCACACCTTTGTTCATATCATAGGGCAAAACAATTCTTGGTTTTTTTTAAATTTCAAGAGAGAAAGAGTTGTTGGGTTTTTAAAGCACCAGGACTACTATACTATTGTTTTAAACTTACACATAGTTATGACACCCAGAATCATCAGATATGTGGTTTGTACAGGATTTATATATACAGTCAGGTCTCCTATACCACAGTACCACAGGTCTTGCCCCATATCCATGAAGCCTTCTGTCTGTGTAGAGTGGCAGATCATTAATATGCAAATTTGCCCTGCAGCCTCACACGCCCCCCTGGCGCTTTGGTGCTGTGTGTCAGTGTTCGTGTTGGGGCTTCCCAGTGCCCACGGGCACCCCACGCTGGCAAAACCCCCTTTTTCTGCTCAACCAGGGCCAAGGGTGTCCATGCCTCTGTCCCAGTGTCTCTCTGGGTGGGTAGACTTGGTCTCTCCATACTCGGGGTAGACATGGTGTCTGGTCTTGGACCCCATGTTTACTCCAAGAAGGTCTTGGACACCACATCTTACCTGAGAGTGTGTAACTCTTTCATAACTGCACGCAACCGCTTCACTCTGAGCGGGGCCAGGGCACGCTTGAGTGGAGCTTAGGTGAGCCCCCGTGGGAGCGGCACGTGGCCAAACCGAGCCACCGGAGCTGAACCGCTGCAGCTGCGGCACAGCATGAGGGTTGATTTTAATATCCATGACTGCCCAATTTGAATATTCATGCATGTCAGGTCACGCATGCACAGTTGTGAAACGGGCCTCCTTAATCACTGAAAAATTATGCCGCTAAGATGTGAAGCCGCAATATGGGGGGCGCGAAGTGGAAGAGGGTTGACTGTAGCTTTGTTTTAATCCACAGACTTTGTATATTCGTCTCTAGATTCTAGAGTGCAACAGGAATCCATGTTGTATCAAAAATAACCAGGATTAAACTTCAGAGAAAGGAAATACTCCAGTTACTAAATCAGAATGCCAGATTACATATGGCAAATATTTAGGTTTAGTAAGTTTTTGGGTTAGAATCCGGAATCTGGTGGCAAGGATAACTTAGTGGTTATTTATCAGTGGTAGCCCCAAACACCCTGATACACTTATATTCCACATGAAAGTAACTTGTGAATTTGCATTTTCAGCATGTTTTGCATGTTTGTTTCAGTTCTTTAACAGTGCAGTGATTCAGCTATCCTGAAATAACACATGGATAACAGCTGTAGGAAATCATGCAAAAATTTTATTAAGCACTAGGCTCTGAAATTGCCTTTTTCCACTACAAATGCGCTGACATCTGGGTCATATCTTCTAGTTAATTCCAATGTGCCTGACAGTGTAACACATGAACAAACAAGAGGGAAAACAACACAGAACGCACAAAAGAAGGAAATAGCAAATCAGTGTTCCTTGTGTTTCAGACTCTGTACTACAGAATATCTTTCAGGTTTTTCTTACAAATCAGTCTGAAGGTCTGAATTGTAGAGGGGATGACTGCGGAAAGTCAGTATGACAGAGCTGGCTACCACTATCATGAAGTTTCAAGGTTTATTATTTTCTACCAGTCAAAATTGCAGAAAGTTATGTCCAGAAGGCAGAAGCAGGTGTAGTCCACAGGTCCTGTTACTGGGCAGTGAAAATAAAAGGGATCAGAAACAATTCTCAAGTTTTTTGAAAGCTTTTACAGTGAAAGATGAATCTAATCTCAAACAGACTGTAACAGACAGCAACAGAAGTGCCAGCTGTGTAATGACTGACTGTCTGAATAGCCCTAAAATTTATTTCTATGCTTTTTTTTTCTGTAAAATCGAGATTTGTAAATCCACATCATACATATGCTTTTGAATACTGATCAGTCTTTTAATACACAGAGGTTAATGTGAGAAAAACGTGACTGTCCTTAGAAGTGAAAAAATACTTCAGTGAAATACAGTCTTTCCAGCTGGTAGTGTAATATGTATAACATTTCTTTAGTTACAAAATATATTTATTACTGGCTTCAAATTATCAATGACAGGTAGGTAGTATAAACGTGTTGTGAGAGATTCAGTGTAATATTAGCATAAATTCTCCAACTTTAAGTGAGATTAAAATGAAGCTGTATAAAAATAATACTTACAGATGGTAGGGTTTGGAGGAATTAGTAGTCAATCCACCTGATCACAAGGCAGTCTTATCAATATCTGATTTATTTCTTGCGGTTACTCATACATCCTATCCCCAGAAAGTTCCATGACTTGGATTCCTGAACATACATAGGCAATGCGTACTATGTCTACCCACAGAGGTTTTTCTGGCATTTCATCTATTTTCGTTGCTGTGTTTTAGGCTACTGCTCCCAATGGACACAGAAAAATAGCTTTACCTTCACATACTGCAGCAACTGTTAATTTGCCACATGACTCTTATTCTGTTTCTTCTGTCTTCTTCAGTGACCGACACTGATTATTTCAGTCTTTCTTCTTAGCTCGTACCATCTAGGCTTGTAATTACAGTCGACCCTCTTGCACTTCGCGCCCCCCATATTGTAGCTTCAGATCTCAGCGGCATGATTTTTTTAGCGGTGTAGGAGACCCGTTTTGCAGCTGTGCGTGCGCGAATTGCCGCTGCGGTGGCGGTGGCGATGGTGGCAGCAGCCCAGGCAGCAGAATGGGTGGCGGTGGGGGTGCGAGCAGCAGCGGGGGCAACACGTTCGGCGGCCGCAGCGCGGGTGACGGCAGCAGTGGCGCGGCCGCCATTCAACGCAGAAGTCAGGCTATGCGGGTCCCAAATAAGACCGTGGGTGCGTGATATGGGAGACCCAACTGTATTTTACTGTTCTATTATGGATGTGTCCAGTTGGTCATGAAATGTAACTTCTATAAATGAACACAAGCCTCCAAACTGAATAGTAGAAAGATAATTTCATTTGCTGTTTGTACCACTTTCCAGTTCACTCATTGTGAGTGAACTGCTCTTCAGTGCTCTGATTACTATCAACCCTAGCATGTGCTCTTCAAAGCTGTTCCAGGCAGTCATTCACTAGCTTGGTTAAAAGTATGTCCCCAGTATGACCTAAGCATTGTGTTAGATTTCATTTTTTTGCAGTATCTCTTTTTATCACTTTTCAAATCTTATTTATGTGGCAAAGTCAAGAAAGGAAGGAGAGAGGGAACGAAAGCTTGTAAGAGCAAGTTTGTGTAAAGCAGCTAGTTCTTGCTTGCTCCTCAGACTGTTCAGGTCCATGCGCATCTCAGGACACGAGGGTAAAAGCAAGATATTTACCAGAGATATTACTTAGAGCAGAGGAACAGCAATCTGCATTGCACCTTTTTGTGGAGTGGGGGTAGCAAAAGGGGGTAACAAAACAGATGATGAGGGGTAATTTTTTCCTATATTGATACCTCAGTTTCATCTTGAAATGTAAGGAAAATTAGTTAACCATATTTTAAATATAAAGGCCTTTATAAGCATACCTTATAATATAATGGAAAAGGATTCTTATCGAAAGTAGAAATTGTACTGTGGAATTTAAAATTGTGAATTATATTTTTCTTTCTATTAATTAGTGATCCTTTTTGAGCCAACTGACTTCAGGGCACTCAGAAATTTTCTGGCAGTAAGGAAATAAAATCTTTCTATTTTTAATAATTCAGTTGAAATTTTTAGTCATCCAGTTAATATTACTTGGACAGGAATCCATAGTCCTGTATTAGAAAGTCATATCTGAGCTGAGTCTCATTTTAAGGGTATTTTTTTCCTTATGTGCACAAGAAATTTCATAAACAATTTAGAAAAGGAGGGGGAGTGAGGAGGGTGAGCAAGAAACGTCTGATTGACTCCCTTAAATCTAGACAGGCTAATATGGCAGGAACAGCTACAAACAGATCTTCCCAAGCAAGATACATCCACATTTTCTGTTTGTACAAAAGCTATTGAAAGTAAGGTAAGTGATTTCGTTTTGGGGCACTTGACGTGGTATCTAAAAAGTCTTCATATCTGACCAAAGTCCTACGTAGGAGATTTTTCGGTGAAAAATCTTTTAGCATTAGCAGTGCCACTAGGTTCAGCTGCCTACAAGTTTCTGCTTCTCACAACAGTTAACTCAGAAGTGCTAAGGAAAATAGTTGATTCTGCATGTACTTAGTATTTTGTGGTGTCAGTGCACACATAGGCATTCTGGAAATGCAATTATTTTCTATCTACGTGTGGGTTTAATGGGATTTCCGAATAGTTCAAGAGCTCATTTTTTTTTGAGATGCTGATAGAAACATGAACTTGTTCACTCAGTGGCTCTGGATTGCTTTACCTGAGCCTTTTTGCATTGGTTCACCATCTATTGATGTGCGGTATGAAACAGTGGACAGTATCTAAGGCGAGAATAAAAATATCCTTTAATTGAGTAAAACAGTCAATAAAACACATTTTTAAAATTAGCCTGAAGGCGTGAGCTATTTCTCATAAGCATGGCTCTTTCTTTTTCAGTCTTTTTTTCTCTCCAGTCAGGTTTTGTTATTAAGTACTGTGGCTTTTTAATCAAAGCCCACAGTTACCCAGAGTACATTTTTATGCTGGCTCTGCCCCAAGTACAGGCTGCCGAGGCTGCACATCGACAGAGAGCCCAGAGAAGCGTTCCTCAACTTGGACCTTTTGTCCCAGCTTACTTCCTGTTGACCGACGAGTGGCCCTTTGCCTGGCTTCTTGTCAGGTTGTTCACACAGAAGAGAGTTCAATGTTTCTAAGGGCAGTGAAATCTTGAAGCAGATTAAGAGTAGTATGTGATGCTTTTGGAGCAAGACTACCAGCTTTTTTTTGTTTGTTTTTGTTTCCCTCCCCCCCCCCCGCTTTGTGGACTTGCTAAAGGACAAAGGTCGCAAGGACAAAATAGAGTGGTTTGGTATGCTGGGTTGTAATTACACTCCTGCTAGAGAAGAACAGCACAAGACATTTACTGGCTGACTGTTCGCCTTAATGGCAGTATTGAATCTCTGATCATGAGTAAAGCCTCGTGAAAACATTCTACATATTACTTGTCAGAATATAATTTTAATACAGTTGCTACAGCTCTGCTGCAGTATGTCCAGACTAAATGCAGCATTCACTAGCTGGAGGAAAGAACTGTATTTGGACATGTCCTTTAAAGCAAAGCATGATATGTTTGTCATAGTATCTGTAAAATCTCATTGTCTAGCTCTTTTCCGCTGTTACATGCAAGTATCAATATTTACATATATGCACATATGAATATGTGTAATAATTTTAGTGTTTATCATAGGAATAAATATATATCTGGAGCAGTGCAGTGATCATACAGGGAGCCCTGAAAATGTCATTGGTGCCCCAAAGCTTTTCTCTTTTCTTCCAGCCATGTGAGCTGGACTAGAGAAAGTCACTGCTACTCCCTACAAGCATTATAGGCTTTGCTGTGCTTATTTAGTACTTATGGCAGGGAGGTAAAATATTGTAGTGAAAACCCCTCTGCTCTCTTAGTCCTGTGTACACCATTCTCCTGGTGCACCAGTATTTTCCGGCTGTCCTCAGCTACTGGTGGCTGACATGAACAGGAGATTCCTTAACTATCCGGCCTGGAGGATGATTCGGGAGACTAAAATGAAGATTTATGGGATTAAATGAAGAGAAGGAGGAGAAGGAAGATAAAGCTGAACATCCAAATACCATTTTTGGACAGCAGGCTTGTACAGTATCATATCCTGCCAGTGGCACTGGTGTTTGAGTCACCTCACTGAATACAACAGAAAAAGGGGCACAAATGCCTGTTTATACAGGCAGGGATGGGAGCAATTAATCCGATATTTTGCATGCCAAGAGCTCAGTCTGCTGAATAAAGATCATTCCAGGTCCAAAAAATGAAAAGCTTTTTGTGTATCTGTGTGATTTCAGAGATTGAATGAGGGAACACGGTCAATTAGGACAAAAAAGCAAAAGTTGTGAGAATCTTAATTATCTGAATACCAACAGCTGGTGCTGCTTTACAAAGAGCATAATAAAAGAGGGTGTGGCCAAAGCACTCCTGGGATGGTGGATTCAGAGGTGGTGGTCCTCTGAGGAGGCAAATGGAGCAGATCCTGAAAAAAAAAACCTCGTAAAATTCACAAGCAGAGGGGGAGAACTTCAACAGGTACTTGTATACTCTGACTGAGTGTTATGATATTCCCAGAGTCAGCTGGACTGAGTGACCAGGTAGTTTGTCCCGGTTCCAGGGCAGGGGCTCAAGAGGAAATTCCCAATTTGACTTTTGTGTGTGTAGTCTCATTCGGATTGCTCATAGACAATTAATGATATTGATAGA
Organism: Pitta sordida; assembly: GCA_013390025.1. Lineage (NCBI taxonomy): Eukaryota > Metazoa > Chordata > Aves > Passeriformes > Pittidae > Pitta > Pitta sordida. Next base: position 86,053 of record WEKX01000065.1, on the reverse strand, counting down.
TAATCACTTATCCTGGTAATTAATAACCTTGATAATTGAAATGTCAGATTTTTCAACCATTTCTGAGGATGCATACTGGTAAAAATCAGTAGGAAGGAGCATCCTTGTCTGAGGTTTTAATAGGAAGCTGGCTCAGAGCACTACAGAAGTAGGTTATGAGTCCTAGTGTGTGTGTCTCTCTCTCATTCCTCATTTCTGTGTTTGTGTTCCTGAGGGACTCCTTCATAAAAAGAAGCCCATTTGACTTATGACCTAAGACAGATTTTTTTTTTTTCCCCAGCTCAACAGAGGTGAAAGGCTAGTGCAGTATCCCACAGCCAACCAATACCTTCCACAATTTTATCCTTACCTTAAACATTTCAGTACTTGCAGATAATTTTCTACTGTCAATATACCTGCTTCCAATGGCTGGAGGATAAGGGAAACTGCTAGATTAATTAAACATTTTGAAAAAGTCTGTGCAGAAAATCCTAAATAGTTACCAAAGCTAAACATTTAAGAAAATTAAGAGGAAAATAAAGTGGATAACTTTTCTAATTGAAGAATGCCATGAGCTGTTCCTAACATTAATCAATATAATTTAATTCATTGCTGGCCTTTTCCCCCCTCTATGCATTCCTGGTATTGTTGTATTTTTAATATCATAGTTATGAAATTATTATAAATGGAGAGAACTAATACTTTGTACTTTCAGGAATAAGCAATATTAAATACGGAAAATCAAAATGTCTTTAGTTTTTACCCTTTTTTTAATCTGGATTTTTTTGTTCTCGGTGGTATTTTTTCCAAAATACGGCAGTACTTGGCTACTTCACAGTTCATCATTTGCATCTTCAATACGTAGCATTTTTTTCCTGCGTCTTTACCACTACTTTGCAGATTTCTGTTACTGTGGCATCTTTCTGGAGCTGACCCTCTGTGGTATTTGAGGGATTACTGTACTTTTCCATTTGTAAAATACTTTTATATACTTAATGAGTTTATTTTATGTGGAAAATGATCACTCTCACAGATGTTAGGACTCAAGAACCATCTTTTTTTGGAGTCAGACCACCTATCCATTCACTTATGTCAGTGATTTATATGTCATCTTTATGATTTTGGCAAGGGTGGCCAGAAGAATTAGCCTCCATTAGTCTATTTTTTACCCCTCAGCTTCTGAGGTTATAGGTGCCTGAGAATCCCTTTGAAACCTAAATCCTGGTCTGTAGAGTTATACAGCTTGTAGATCACATACAGTAAAAAGATACAGGAGTAAAAGAAGAGGGGATTGGGTTGTGAAATGGAAGACAAAAGAAGGAAACGTATATATTTGCTGGAAACTTGTCTTTGGCCAAAACCACTGGGCACTGCAAACTGAGAAGGCAGAGGGTCTTTTCAGAGATTGAGTATTAGAGGACCTCTTCGACATTTGTCCTTTTTGAAGGACTACAAAGGAAACACAATGACCTCAGAAGAGAATGCAGTTGAGACAGCCTTTAGTTTGGCCTCAGCAGTCACAGTATTGAAAGGTTGGTATGAAATGGATGAGGAAAGTGTACTCATGCTGGTGGCATGAGGGGCACGAAGAGCACAAAGCTGCTGGCTCCCAAATGGCTGAAAGGATAAACACTCAATTTGCACACACAGAGACTGTTTCTTTGACAAGGCAAGTTGAATTACACCCAGGGAAAATTTCACATGCCCTGAAAAAAAAGAAGTAAAAATCAATATGCTGTTCTAAAATGTGTTTTTATTCCCCGGTTTCAGTGACTTCTGTAAGCTCTATGTCGGATGCCTGACTTCCGGGTCCAAGCAGCAATGATATATTAAATAGCTGTGTTCTTTAAATAACGATCTGTTTTCTTTTTGAGTTAAGTCAAATATAGAAGAATCCACTGGCAATTGTGTTAAATTAGTTGCCTTTTTTCGGATGTTATTGGTGCAAGAAGAAATATGCAGTACAGATGTGTGTTTGAATGCTCAAGGAGACAGCGTTAAGGTGATAGGATGTGCATCGTATTGCTTGGCCTTTTGGGCTAGGTCAAAACATTTGTGCAGCTCAGCTGAGTTTTGTTTTTACTGGTTGGCTAACAAACCTGATGTGTTAATACAGAGTTTGGACTAATGAAATGAGTATTGGCTGTCATTAAAAAGCCAAAATGTGGATTGTTGCCAAACATAAATGTTCTTGTCTGTAAGTATTTCAATTATAAATAGCTGCAGTTACAGATATTCATCACAGACAGAAGGCCCTTAATCTGAACCCCAATCCAAGTAGTCTTTTTTACCAGTTATTTTATCTTTGGGAGTTGTGTGTAAGCAAGCAGTGTCAGCTGGAACAACAATTCTGTGAATTATTTTAACTCAGAAATGAAGTTTTGTCTTGTACTTTCCTCTGTCCTTTTGGAGTGCTGTTTCAGTAGTTGGTTTTTTTTTTCTCTTTGAGGTCCAACTTTTCTTTCAGCTGCAGTCACCAGTGAATTAGTACTCTGAAACAAGGCAAAACAATCGTTTCCTATCTGTTAAGTCTTATATAAGGATTTCTTCACTTCCTCTGGATTGGGGTGAACCCAAGATTTTATACAATGGAGACAGGGCAGCAGAGAGAGAGGAGGTGTGCTGCTATTTCAAATCTGAAGAAATGCTTGCATGTAGAAGTGCACTTTCCCACTATCTGTTGGTCTAATAAAATGTGTTTTCTGTGTACCTGCTTTTCTCTATCGTTAGTTTGGCATTTCTAGCAGTGTCAATCACAGAAAGAATCACCACATCCAAATAGCTGGCTGAGAAGTCAAAAGCTCAGGCTGGAGGTCTGAGTCTGAATCAGCACCCAGCCTGACCTCTCCCACCCCCACTGAGGGTCTCCTGACCCTCAGGCTGCTCTGCCTGCCTTAGCTCTGTCACAACTTGTAGTAGAAATTAACAACATGGAGCTGAAAGTTCCATGGAAATCACAATATTGTTTTGTGTTAATTTAGACGGATTGGGGTATTTTTCAGAGGAGAAATATTTGTTTAGCAACTTCCCAGTCCATTCTGCTGTTGAACCTGCAGTAGTTGTGTGTATTTGCCTTATGAACAAGTTGCAGAAAAAATTATTAATGACTTGGAGAGTCTAAGTATTGGATTATATAGCCCAGGAGAGTGAACACACCTATGTCCAAGACTGTTCATGGGCTGCACTTGGTCAGAGGAAAGCCTAAAGCGGCTGAGTGTAGTTTGTACTGACAGTAAAAATATACAACTAGAAGGAATTAGAGCAGTAAAAATTTCCCTAGTCTAGAGTTTAAAAGTTAAATTTAATTAGAAGTAGTAAGCACCCAACTTTTAGACATAAAGTGACCAACAGAACACAGCTGCAACTGTGGGAAAANTGACATTACAAGATATTGACTTCTATGTGGGAAGTAGAAGTCAAAATCTTGCATGCAGGAACATCTAGGAAGAGGTCATAGTAAGACGTGGGAAAGCCTTTGATTTAGAAATTAAATAGCTAGATTAAGTAGTATAAATGCTATAAAACATAAGGTTTACAACTGATAAGAGGATTAAAACATTGCTCTGCCACAACATGTTGTGCATCTCCCCTCCTCACCCCTCAGATAAAAGTCCCTCTAAGCAACGACATTTTAGTAGTTACCAGATGAACATTAAGAGGAACATGCTGCCAAATGTTAACTCTAAATAACGATGTTTGTTAGATTAAGTGATTATCTCTTCAGGCATATGCCTCCAAATGAATATCTATAGAGAATCTTCTATAAAAAGTTCTTTCAGGAAATGATAAAGTGACTTGTAAGGAAGAGAGGACAAGGACTCATTCCCTGTGGTGATGCCTTATTTATTCTGAGGCATATAAACACATGGTGCAATAATTCCTTCTCTACATTATCAAGGCTACCTTGAACATACCAAGTTTCTCTTTCCTCTCCTCTCCTCTGCTCTTTCCTTCTCTCACTCCTTCCCTTCCTCTTATGCTAATTCTTGCATTTTATCATCACAGTATCTTAGTTAAAACTGTTTCTAAATGGATCATTAACTCGGGATTCCAGACTTGGTTTTTTTCATTTTATTCTAACTTGTATTTCACATTCTTCTGTACAAGGTGGAAATTTCTGTTGTGATTAATCTGTCTTTATAAACCACTTCATATTGTATTATGCCTCAGCTTTCTTTGGGTCTAAGTCCTTAGGCTTTCTGAAAATACCGTGCATGAAATGTTGAAGGGAAACAGTCACTTAGCCATGCACAACCTATACGAATATAACATATGTTCTTGGGATGAATGTGTAGTAGGGTAACATTTGTTATCCATTCCACCAGTCCTCTCAGAACTGATCCAGTACGTTTGCAGTACCTCATGTCAGTGCTGCCAGAGCCACCTCTTTTCTGATACAGAAAAGCTATAAAAGGTTTCCTATATGACTTCTATTCTGACATATTACAGCCACAAGATTCTGTGATGTGCGATTGCTCCATTTTAATTTTCTTTAAATACATGGGAAGAAAAAGATATCCTTAAGACTAAGCTAGTTTTTCGAACAATATCTCAGATGTGCTTTATTAGAAACTTTTTCTAGAACTGAAGACCCAAGCCCTCAGAATCCAATTTTACCTGGATCACTCTAGATGAGAATAATCTCTAATATCCTCAGTGTTCTTCAGGTATACATTAGGACCAGAGTCTGGTCAGTAGATTTCAATTTCAAGTCTTTAGTGTGGTGGCAATTTAATTCCAAGTAGATAAGTTCTGATTACCCATCAAGCTTCAAGCAGAGATCCACACTTTTCATCACTTTTGCTAAGGTATGTGCTGATGCTACATGTTGTTGTCCAGACTCGGTCAACAGTTATAAAAAAACCCCGTGTTATTTAATATTGTTTAAAAAAGGGAAGATGAATTTGCTGCCTCTATGAAAATAATTTAAAGGGCATAAGAGGACAAAACTATCATCAAACCCAAACGTAACTACAATGGTATAACCATTGTCATAAAACTGTAAAGCTAGAGTTGGCAGTTAATGCAATCTATTTAAAAGGTAAAATAATGTAATATTTTACATGTATAGTTGATGCTAATGTGTGATTTTTTTGGCAATTTCAAGAATGCTTTTTATGATCAGAAAATGTGTTTTGCCCATCTTACTAGTTGCACAAGATGACTTTAAAGCGCTTCTAGTATGGTGCAGTAACATTAGTCCTTTGTGCAGCACAGTGTCCTACAGCGAGCGTAATGACAGTGTAGTTATCATAGCTGTTAACAAATGGGGCTTAATGGTTGTTTCAGTCTTTATGACTCAGGCGAGACCCTTTAAAAATTGTACTGTAAACTCATTAGATGTAATTTGAATTTGGAAGTTCTAGAAATAGACGCTAATAGATAGACTTTGTTGATGGTCGTAGAGCAAAACAATTAATCCCTAGTTTATTTATCCTGATGGGTAGGGTTTGTTTTTTTTTTTTGTTGGGATCTCACTTGTTCTCATTTCTTTTTCTGAAGGGTTTTTTTTTTTTTTCTTAAGGGAAGCTGTAAAAAATCTATTTTGTTTGTGTCAGTTTAGATTTGAGGAGCTTAAAACACCTGAATTTCAGTTCTGCTTCCTGCCAGCCCTCAACTGTCCTGATAAACTGTGCTCTTTCATGGATGTGAGGCAGACTGGTGTAAACAGCTGTCCCCCTAGTGAAAAATCGAAGCACTAAATCAGTGTTGATGTTGTAATTTTTATTTTTTTTTCCCTTGAATGCTAGTAAATAGTGGTTGAATTTCATGTGAACAAGGATGTTTAGAACAGTATGTCTTAACTGCCTGACTCAACATGAGGCAATGTGTAATTCACATAAGCCTTATGCAGGCGTTTCTAGATCACATAACAAATGAAGTGCTGGCTTTGTGGCACAGAAACCCTGACTGAAGTCCAGCTTTCAGTTTCACTCAGACTGTTTTTTCCTAGGATAGAACTCTTTTCAAGATCACAGAGCAAAATTGAATAGTTAGGTGGTATTTGACTCATCAGCTGTTTAGTTCTATGGTAGAGAAATAGTTCCTTTCCAGTGTTCACCGTTCTTCTGAATGGAGGCACTCAGTGGAGCCACCCAGCTTTGCTAAGAACCAAAAGCATCCTCTGCCTGAAGCCATTAAAATGGTCTTTGCAAAGTACACCGAGTATTACCTGGATGAGCCAGGTGTAGGCACGTGAGCCAAGGAGTGGGCGTGAGCTACTAATCAGGTAAAACAAAATCCAACTCAGATTTGGAGCACTGTATGGGTGGAAGCCAGCAATGTCTCCTGCTCCAGCAGTGATTTATTACACTTCCTTAATTACGAAACATCTGTAGAGATCTAGAAAATCTCTGAGAAGGCACATGCAACAAGATGGCAGAGGAAGACAACACACATTCAGACAGTTTTTCTTTTTAGCTCTAAAAATGTAAACAAATAAATAAATGTTGCTTCTTCTCTCCTTAGCCAAGCATCGTGTAATGCTCATGATAGATAAGGTCATAATTTTATTTTTCCCTGATAATGAGGTCTCATTTGGGTTAATCCCATGGCAAAGCAACCTCAGCTCCTGCCTGTTCTGTTATGTCATTATTTCTGCACATCCATTGTTTTGCCACATAGTACATTTTATTTGGTGTAGTGAGCCTTTCTGTTATGATACTTGCTGATATGGAACATATGATATTGTGACTAGTCCACGTTTTCTGTCATATTTCGCTAGCATAACCTTGCAAGTGGTATGAAAGGCTTTTACACCTGTCAGAAAGGCTTACTTAACTCATATGTTAGAGCTACTGCAAAACCGTCTTGCAGAAATGAGCTGTAAATTCAAAGCAGCATATTGAATTTTGTAATTTATTTGTTCACAGCACAGGTCAATTAATTTATTTCACAGTGATGTAATATTTAATATTTGAAAAAATAGATAAAGCATGGATGAGAAGCTGTTCTCTGTTCAGCTGAGCAAAACAGCAAATGTTTCTCCTGTTTCCAGCAAATAAAACGCATGTCATATGCATAATACTACCCAGTGAATAATAGGCATGCTTGCTGAAATGGTTTGGACTGTATTGTTTTTCCTGTCAACAGAAGATTCCTTAACATTCCTTATTAAAAGACACAGTACAATTAAACAAACAAATAATTCTTTCCCAGACAGGAAAAATAAATAACCTTTCTAGGCCTCCCAAGCTGAAATTGTCATGCATATTTTATCCATAGTTCACTGAGACATGAAATACATCTCTTCTATTGCTTTCTATGAGACTTTGCAATGTGGCACCTAAGCTTAATGCAAGCCTTTCTTCTACACTGTAATGCAAATAATCACTGATTACCACACTGTCCTATTTTTTTGTGATTGTTTAAAATAGCACTTGAAAAGGTAGTGTTATGTGCTTAGTCAGGTTTCTTTGTCCCACTCCCTCAAGCCTCAAATTTTGCCAAACCCAAACACTAAAGAAGAAAGTCACCCACAAATCACAAATGGTTAGGAAAATCAACATTTGAGTTTGACCTTTAGGTAAGTCACCAATACCAAGAAGTTTGAGGTGAAAGAACTTCCAACAGTAGAAACACAGGGTTTTCTTTTTATAGCAAGAAAAAGATCCAGAGGTGCTTGTAGGTCCAGTGATATATCCCGTGGAGTATAGATAACAATAGAATAAGGGCAATCGATGTATACAGAGGGTGTATTTTAACTGGAATGCATCCTGTAATCTCAGAGTAAGTCTTGGATGCCCCTGGCCTAGCCTTGATTTTTCTCTATCAGGTCCCATAGATTCTTTCTTTCTGAGGAAAGGCCAAAGGAGACACGCCTTTACACGTTCCCAAGCTGCCTGGTGGCTCTCCTCTCAAGATAGGTGTTAAGGCTTTGTTCTTAGCAAATGAGCCAGGTATTTTCATTCTCTTTTTATGATAAATTACAATCACAATTACAAGAAATTTATCTTTCAAGAATATTTTTCTATCCCAATTTGTGACGGTGAATGGTACATACTACAGTCTTAAGTGTTGGATTTGGTGGCCAGATTTTTGTTTTGTTAGAAAGGGGAAATGCTTAACAGTTTGCCAACAGGTCTTTGTGAATACTCTTAACCTTCATGCCAGTGCCAACATATATATGAATTCTGTCATGTTTTCTGCTTCTTTACTTTACAAATTCATTTGTGATTTGTGTCTCTGCCAGCCTGGCATGTCCATGGTATATGAAGATGCAGAGTTCTTACAAGTGGGCAAAGCAAGCAACAGGCTGAACCATAGTGGCAGTGTATCCTGCCCGTGGCAGAGCCCTGGGAACTTAGATATTTTGATGCAGTGGTCAATAAGGTATTGGAATGGGCTGGAAGGTGGCTACTACTGGTATAGGGTGAAATGTAAGGGGACTCTTTTCACACTGTCTTTCAAGACCTTAAAAACAAATAGTTAATGCTGTTCTTCGGTGACAAGAACAACCCAGCCATGGCCCCTTGTGTCTGCAATAATGAAGCTCTGCTTTGCTTCTGATCAACCTTCAGATGACACTGTTATTGTTTAAGTGAGCAGTGATGGAGGCTGTCAGATGCCACCAAAAACTGATTAAGTTAATGAGCTTGTTTTGAAACTTGATGTGCTTCTCAGCACTGTTCTAAAGGTGAAAATCTGGTAGGCATATAATCTTCTGGACTCTGAAATCCAGTCTGCTCTTCCCTTAGATATACTAATATGGGTCATTTATTTTGCTTGTCACCAATAGATGTATTTAGACCACCTTTGATTTAAACACAGTTTTCCTGCCTCTTTCTGAGGACATATTTTGGAGAAATTAACATTTGGTTTGACTTGTTTGTTTCTTGTGCTAGTATCCCCACCTATGCAGGCTTTCAGATGAGCGTCCCCGTATTTGCAGCTGTAGCCACTATATTGCTTTTCAGTTATCATATAACCAAAATTGTGGTGTGTCAATAGTTATTTCCTGAGATCTGAACTAAGCCCAGGAACACCAGAGCCTACTCCTCTGGTCGGCCTAGATTTCTCTAGTGGCATCAAACCTTCTGTTGAACCCTCCAGCCTTCTACTAGCTGTTGCTTTTCCTAAAAGTGTGAAAGTGTCAGGTTTTTCCAAGCTAAATTTATAATTTTATGTATTAGAATAGTAATTAGATTGCTCTTGATGTAAATTTATCTGACATCCTGGGGAGGTGGTTTAATACATAAATAAACTTCAAGGTGGCACAGGTGTGGGGAAACAGTGCTCTGGTTGTCAGCTTGGTCTTCTCATGAGTAGATGTGGTATCAGTTGTTATCTGTGTCTGACTTGCCTGTTGTTTTCTCTACTCAGTTGTCAATATACCCAACATTATGCTGAAGTTTCCCATTGTAATATGTGGGAATTTGCCAATAAAGCAATTGTAGATTTAAACTTTGATCTTATCAACGTAGTTATCTTCTAGTTAGTAACATTATATAATTGTTATTTTAATGTGTTTTGAGACATCAGTCGCTAATAAGTTGCTACAAGATGAGAAATCTTCCTCTCAGAAGTTGTAATTAATGATGCTTCCTGAGAGTAGAAACCATCTTCTTTCTTTGAGTAAACTACATTTTTATTTCTGTTTTTCAGTGACTTCCTTTTTGCTTCTCATTATTAATTATTGCTTATTCCAGGAAGAGCAATTACTTGAGGATGAGATTGTTTCCTCTTTTTATAACCTTTCTTTTGCTGACAGAGCCATAGTCCCAAATGTTCCAAATTGCTATTTCAGAAGTAGTTGTAAATCCTCAGAGTTGTTACTTTTCAGCTCTCAACAGGAGTATAGATTTTGCAAGTATAGATTTTGTTACTTTGGTGTGTTCTGTGCCACGCATCCATCTTTGTGTCCATGACTAGCTTAACTTTTCTTAGACAACCAGTAAGGTCCCTTTAAATTAGAATCTACCCCTTAGATCTCTGTAACTCAGATGTTATAAGTACGAGTGAAATCCTAGTAGAGTGTTAAAATTTTTCTGCAACATCAAGACAGAAGCCCCAAGGAAAAGATTTATTTAAATTAGAGTCAGCCCCCAGTTTGCAAGGGTCCACGGGTCTGGGAAGGCAGTGCCATGCCAGCAAATCACAAAGCCAGTGAACTCATAAATATGCAATTAAGCCTTGCTTGTTGCCCCACCCCCCTCAGACTATGAGGGTGGGAGGTCATTCCCAGGGCCGCCCTGCACCCTGTTGTGCCTCAGGAAAGTCAAGGACATGCTTTTTTGCCCCTTCTTGGCTGCAGAATCCTGTATTTTGCCCTGGTACCCCTTTTCTGAGCACAGAAACCCTGCGGGAGCTAGCACTGCCCACCCAACCATGACTTTGCTGTAACTTGTCAGAGTTGCTGGCTCTTGGTGTGTGTGACTTTTAAACTCAACTCAAATGTGTTCAGACATGGCAGAGGCACCATGTCACTCCGACAAACCCAGAGCTCCCAGGTTTGTGTGTCTGCAGTGTGTCACCAGTGGCCTGCAGACCCCTTGGGGTGGGTGTGCAGAGGAGCCACCTCCCCGCCTCTTGCCGGGGCTGGCTCGTGAGTGTGGGCCGGCAGCGGCTGTGGATGAGGTGAGCGAAGGAGCTGGTGCCATAGTGCCTGCTCCTGGGGCTGTCCATGCCACTCAGCCTATGTGGGTGCCTGGGCTGCCTCTCCCCACTGGGGGGCCCTGCTGTGGCCCTGGTCGCGCTGCACCATCACCAGGCATCAGCAAGTGCCAAGGGTTTGTGCCTCTGACAAGCACAGTGCTGCTCCACGAGGTGGTCTGAGACAGCACTGCCTCACTACTGTTGCCTCAGCAATGGGATCAGGCTGCTCTGTAGCCAGCCCCAGTGCTCAGAGCATTCCCAGGTTGATGGCGTAAAACCAAGAGTTGAGTACAGCCTTTGAAACTGCACTTTAAACATGTAGGCTGTGGCAGCACACACAAAGAATGCTTCCCAGGGTCCCAGTGGAGCTGAGCATGGCTCCTGCAGCCTGCTTGTCCCTGCCCGCCCCTCTGCAGCTCTGTCTGCTGCCCCTGCCCACCCTGCTTGCAGCTCCTTTCTCCCCTCCCCACACCTGCCCCCACATTCTAGAGGAGATTTTTACACAAACATCTCCTCTGTTAAAAGGAAAGTACATAGTGCTGCCTTGAGAGAGCTTTAATTTTGGTGCACACTCCCTTTCTGCTGCCATGGCAGCCCCAGAGACCATCTCTTCTGCTGCCGTGCCACTGTGCCCAGAAGTGGTGCCATGGCCCTGCTGTCCCTGTGCCGCCTGCCTGGCAATGGGCCCAGCTACTAGGTGATGGCAATGGTTTCCCTTCTTAAACGACGCAAATGGACAGCGCTCAGGGATGGCAGGGATGATGGGTGGGGCTCGTTTACATATTCATGAGCACATTACATATTAATGAGATGTCCTTCTTTGTAACATTATCTGCACATGCACAGACCCCACTTTTTCAGTGAGAAATGGATCGCAAATAATTGAAACCGCAGAGACGAGGACCATGAATAACTGGAGGCTTACCGTATTTATTATATGCTTATTTAGGTCTGTATGCATGCGTATGTATATATGTATGTCTATAGCTACCTGAAAGGAGGTTGTAGTCAGGCAGGGGCCAGTCTTTTCTCTCAGGCTATTGGAGAGAGAACAAGAGGACACAGTCTCAAGCTCTGTCAGGGGAGGTTTAGGCTGGATATGAGGAAGAACTCTTTCACTGAAAGAATACTGTCATTGGAGTGGTCTGCCCAGGGAGGTGGTGGAATCATCGTCCCTAGAGATGTTTAAGAGTAGGCTTGATGAGGCACTGAGTGATATGGTTTAGATGATGGGATGTTGATAGGTTGGACTTGATGATCTTGAAGGTCTTTTCCAACCTTGTTAATTTTGTTATATATGCATATAGATAACTGAAACAAACTCTGTACAAATATGAGGTTAACAGTGAGTTTAATCAAGAGGGATTTTTAGTCTTGAATTCTCTAAGATATTTGTATTTTTTGAGGAAAAAATTGGTTTTGCATTCTTGCGTTGAGGTTTTTATTATGAGTCTGATTAGCCAGAACAGTTAAATGATGGTTTTACACTAAGCATGTGCTTAAGGACTTCTACATTTGGGATTTCTGGCTCTATAAAAAGCTGATCAGACAATATTTTGAGCCACAAAGAGTTTTCTATGAAATAAGGTGACAACAGCTCCTTAATCAGTTGAACACTGGAAGCACAAACCTACGTAATCAGTAACGGTCCTGCAGCCAATAAGTGAGACTGGATATTCTATCTGTTACCTGGCATCTTTCCTTCTGTATTTTGATTATATTTGCAACAATGACAATAAAACTTTGTGTTACTGTAATGCTTTGCATTTGAGAAGCTTACAGTGCTTTGCAAATGTGTGATAACTGGTTAATTGGATTACCTGGTCTAATTGCCAGAAGGTGAATATAAATATATTACTCCCATTTTAGAGAAAATGAAATTGAGGCAGCAAGAGGTTGAGTTATAAGAAGGTCTACAGACTGTTTGGCATTGGTGTAGCAAAGGGAATAAAAAAGATAAGCTCAACTGATACACCAAAAGGAAGATAAAATAAGGTAACATTCCCACTTTGGTGATCTAGGGCAATCATAGAGAACTGTATCTTTTATTTCATCCTTTAGATTTTTGCCCTGTGAACTCAACCGACTTATCCTTCCTTTCTGAGAGATGAAGTTCAGATAGAAATGGAACCATAGCATCTTTTAGGTTGGAAAGGACCTTTAAGGTCATTGAATCCAACCATTAACACAGCTCGTCCAAGCCCATCACTAATCCATGTCCTCAAGTGCCACATCTATGCATCTTTTAAATATCTCCAGGCATGGTCATTCAACCACTCCCTGGCCAGCCTGTGCTAGTGCTTGACAACTCTTTTGGCAAAGAAAATTTTCATAATATCCAATCTAAACCTCCTCTGGTGCAACGTGAGGACATTTCCTCTTGTTGTATCTCTTGCTCTTTAGGCAAACAGATCAACGTTTACCTCTCTACTACCTCCTTTTAGGTAGCTGTAGAGAGAAGTAAGGTCTTCCCCTTTTCTTCAGGCTAAGCAACTCCAGCTCCCTCAGCCACTCCTCATAGGACTTCATAGGTTCTTTAGCATTACTGTTTTGGCTAAGAAGATGCATGTAATCAATAAGGTTATGATGTGAGTGGGGCCAAAAGAATTTACAAAAGTCCTACGTAGGCCGTGAGAGGAGTGGAAATATCTGCGAGGCACTTGCTGTGCCAATCTGGATCTGCCCTGACCAGTTTCCCTGAGTCCTGTAGCTATATTGCTTCCAGCAACCAGGCTGGCTTTTTCAGAGCTCTTTCAGGGATCTCTGCACACTTCTACCCTGAGCATGTACATACACTGTCAGGCTCAGTTGCACTGAGGACAGTAGTGACCTCCAGCAGCAAAAAGGCAAACCTGGTGCCGGTTTCTCTGTGAATAATGCAGTCAGCTGTTATTGATCCCCTGCTAGGAAGCAGGCTCTGCATACATGAAGTTAGTCATTGTCCTTTTCTCAGTTTACTATCCTTGCCTGGCACAGAGATTTGGAAATTTTTGTGTTGTGCAGGAAGCGAGTTATTGCTTTTTAGATTAAAAATAGTAGAATTGTCATTGAAAGGTACAGCCAGGGAAGTAACAATGAAAATGGGCTTAAATTGTTTTAGTTAAGAAGAGATTAAGAAAAATGCTTTGATCTCCCATGGTAATGACAAACTTCAGCAGATGTACCTGAGATCTGTAATGCTTTCTTCCACTTTCAGTTAAGTAAAAGACCAATGGAATCTGTAGCACTTTTTTTTAGTGGTTTTATTTCAAAGAGAGTCTCATTGAGGGTGAATGAAATGCTCATTAAATTGATCCAGCTTGGTAGAGACAGTTGCTTCCACTAGCTAGCTAATTTGATGGGTATCAGCCATAATCAGAAAATGATGATTATTATTATTGTAATCTGTGTCTATGAGGTGAGTTATTTGTTCCTTGATATGTCTGTTTCAATCCACATTTAGATTTGAGTGATAGGCTCATATACAGTAATCCCTCAAATATCGTGGGAGATCAGTTCCAGAAAGACGGCACAATAGGCGAAACCCTTGAAGTAGCAGTAAATGTAGTAAAGATGTGGACCACCCCCGCCCCAGTGATGTATTGAACCTGCGAATAATGAACCGCAAAGTAGCGAGAGGTTACTATATTATTCAAATTTAAGGGAGTACTTCAGGATTTATTAGGGTGCTGTATAGTTGGTGGGGTATATTGTCAATATGGTAAATTACAACAACTGAAAATTTGATATCTTAATTTCATTTAAAAGTTATTGTGCACACGTATAATATGCATGCTTGTACGCTCTGCTTACTTTGTAAGGAAAGAGAATTAAAGAAGAAAGGATTCATTGACTTTAATTCATTCAACTCCTTAAAATATACATCATAGCACATTGCCTTAACATTATACAAGATATCAGAAAAATTCAAGGCAAAAAAATAATCATGCTTTCCGGCTAAAACTTGCTATTCATTGTGTCAGCTCACTGTGGTTTGCCTGCTTGACCCAGCTGCAATGAATGGAATCAAGCAAGAGCCTTTTGCCTGGGTCTTTCCTATGTGCTAACAGGAAGACCTAGTGGTGACAGTCATACCCTTCATCATCACTGGGAGAAAACAGAGCGGGGAGACCAAGAGCAAATGAGAACAATATTTGGCCCAAATTACTTTTCCTGGCTAAATACTTGGTATTTTTGTTCCAAAGGCCTCTGGCTCACAATGAAAATGAGCTAATCTCTATTAGGAAGTCTTTCTGGATTTAAACTGGGATGTGTTTGGTTTGAATGAACGAGCTTTGAGAGAAGCTTTTGTCCATGTTGTGTTCCCGTTAACAGTATTCTCATTAGGGGAGCCTTGTGATAAAAATGGGTGCATTGCTGTAGTTTTTATTTATTTGAATTAAAATCCAATATGCAAGTATCCCTGAATATTTTTTTTAAATTTCCTTATCCACCTATGCTGTGCCCTGCATGAGCGCCTTTGTACCCTGTCACTTCCTCTGTATATAATCCCAGCATGAGAGTCTCGCCCTCTTTTCCCTTCCTTTCTTCTCCCTCTGGCACATGCCATGAGTTGGCAAGATCTGGCCTTACCCTCTAAGCTTGATGGAGGCTGAATAGTGACACTTGCAGAGGAAATGTTTGCCCTGCCAAGTTATAGAAGAAGACACAAACTCTCAGTTTAAAAGCTTGTTTCTCTAAACTCAGTATATACCCTGCAGAGGGAAGCTCCTTCAGAGATATTTCAGAAAATGAATCTAACTTTGGTCCTCTGAAATGTCCTATAAAGGAGCTGCTCTTCATTTCTTTTAACACATGAGGAACCTGGGGTTCCTGTCCTCCTAAATTAGTCAACATTGCATGAAACTGGGCAAAACTGAGGTTCAGAAGCTGAGCTATTTTCAGTTGTGCTTCAGTGAACGAGTTTTCTCCTGTGGCAACCATACTTTGAGAAACAAAATAATAATCTTCTAATACATGTTCTTTCAATAAAAAAATAGTTGAGTGCGTTCAAAAACTTTCCGAGACCACAAGTCCGTCTTGAATGTTTTCTAGCTGTGTTTATAGGAAACAAGCAAGTGTCTGTGAAGGAAGTTGCAGCAGGGAACCAAAGGCTGTGACAACAGCAGAGTATTGGCTTTCTAAAATTGCCCTAGAAATGTGCTCCAACCTCAAACTGCAGCATCCATCAAGATAAGGTTTCAGTTCCTTTGCTCTGTGCCCTTGGTCCATCAGCTGGGATCAAGCTATTCTTTATGTTCTAAGGTGTTGATAAGAGAGCCCCTCTGGAAGCAGCTAGACTGAATCTTACAAAGTTGATTACCGTGTTGGAGTATTAAAAATGTGTGTACAGCACTTTATGGGTCTGGTCTTGCTTGAGATACAGGGCTGGACTGTTTCCTGAGGGAAATTTTCCATTTAAGTACTTAGTCTCATTCTGTTTTAGTACTTTCTGTTTCTGATTTATCTAGAAACTCTGGCATTTTCTCTGTCTAGAAGTCTCATTAGTAGTAAGACTCTCATGATATTTTGGCAAGTCTACTCCGTGTTTTGGATAAAATCAGTGAGTACAGAAACATACTGGAAAAGAGCTTTTTTTTTTTAACTGAAAGCTTAAATTCCAAGCAACGTGTAGGGTTACTTTTCACTTTATTTTTTTCCTTATTGATTGACTTATTGCATTATCATTTCAAACCTGACTTATCTGCTTATTTTTCACCTTTATATCATAGTCCTTGTAATTTCCCCGTTTCGACTTTAGAAGCTGATTTTTTTTTTTTTTGATAACTACTGTTTCCATCTTAATCACTAAAATTAAGAGACAATGGAAATTGGGGCCTGATGAGGCTAGGAAAACAGGCTAGGAAAGAGGTGATGAAAGAACTACAGAAATACATAAAAGTGAGTAACAGAAATACGTGTTTGTAACATAGCAGAAAATATAGAAAGTGTGAGGAGAAAAAGCAAACAGGAAACAAAAAGAATAGCATTGCCAGAACATCAGGTCTTCACTCTTTCCTTGCCTCCATAGGCAGGTGTGCTGAAAACATATAGGGTTTTAAGGAAATATCTGTCCTTTTGTCATCCCTGGGTGGAATGATTCCTTTGACATGACTTACAGGAGTAGAAAAGTCATTAATCAAACCATCTTCCTAGCCTACGCAGGACTCTTTCTCTTTTTAAGTCACCTTAGAGGAGCAGGGAGAGGAGAAGCTGAAAAGTGAGGAATAGGAGTGATATTCTCTGGGCTGGAAAGAAAATGGACAGGGCTGTTTGGGGAAAAAAAAAAACAACCCACCAAAACCAAAAAGAACAGCCTAGCTCAGAAGTTTCTATTGCCGATGTACGATTGTGGGTGATACACTAGAGGAAGGAGGAGAAGGTCAATTAAAAAGGAAAAAAAATATTGACTTGGAAAAATACTATTTTCTACTTTATTTTATTTATAGAAAAACAAAGGAAAAACTTAAATGAAACAATTTTATTTGTGCTTGTTTGGATGCTATGATGACCAGGAATTGTTTATTTCAAGGGGGTCTGTTTCACCTCTTTGTTCTGCTATGGGAACAAGCCTCTCATACTGTTTATGTCTCAAGACCCATGCCAGAAGTCTGCAGTTTTTGTCTTCCTGTGCAGAACCGTTTTGCTTGGCCGTGAGCATAAAAGCTCTAGGGAAGCACTGTCTATTAGGGCTAATTCTGTTTCAGCCTTATCCAATGCTTTTTGTCTTTTGTGCGGCTCCCTTGTACTGTGTAGTTTGGCTGTAGTTATAATCCCTGTGCCTCTGGCTTATGAGATGTTGTCCCGGTTCAGTTACTTTTCAGTGGCCATGTTCCATATGCTCCTTCTCAGAAGTTTGCGGTGTTTAAATGTGTGCACTGATCAATCTGACCTTCTGCACAGAACCAGCAACAGAATTTTGTTCAGCAGTCCCAGCAAATCCAGGCTGTGTCTGAGCCCGACTGGTGCTGGCTGGAAGACTGAGCCACTGGAGATCCGAAAACAAGTCGTGCAGGAACTGGGGTTTTCAGAGGCACCTGAGCATCTCGGGACAGATAGTGTAGTGCTGTACTGCATAGACCTGCCCAAACTAGCACTGAAACAGTGACACAGTGGCGCTTTGCTATCTTTTTATACTTGATGAGAAACAGGCCTAAATGTACTGGAAGGACTACAATGTTAATGCACTGGCCTTTGCATTACTACTGAGGGTTACCAATTACCTACATTACTATAGGCATACTACTATGTTCAATACTGGTGGGAAGGTCTCTGATGGATGCTGATGAGATGTGCTGTGGATGTGCCTCATTTCAAGAGCAGAAAATGCTGCTGACTTGCAGTGGAAGTTCTAGAACTGCTACTGATTTATGACAATGTTTGATAATCCCCCTCTAACTGGCTGCTTTTCTGATCAACCCTGGTTCTTGCTGTTGCCACTGCTGAAGCATAGTGATTATGTGTTATAGTATCATAGTGATTATGTGTTATAGTATTATGTATTATATATTCAGTATATATACTATTATGACAAGTCCTGGGGAACTCAAAGAAAACCAGAGTGCTGGGATTCTGTGTCATCTTCACTCATATAGTAAAAACCACTTTGCCCCAAGATCTTACTGCAACATGCATGTTTTTGTGTTCTGCAAAGAAACAACATATTGGGGGAATGATTTTATTCAAGTTCTTAAGAGGATGCTATGATGAAGAGCTTTGGTGCTACATGCAATATCTGGGATAATATCAAAAAAACCCAGATGTTTAGTCTTCAGTGGCTTCATTTTAAACTATTAAATATGGAGTTTATTTTTTGGTTGGAAGTTGCCCTTTTCTCGGTTTTTCTCTTTGTACACTGAAATGCTGAGTTTCCTGAGGGAAGCTTAATTCCATTGGTTAGCCAGTTAAACAAGTGTAATGTACTTGTGCCACATATGAAGATTAGAATTGGAATCACATGATTTGCTGGGCTTCTTTTCTATTTTTTTAAAAGATTTTAGTTTTTATTATCCAGGGCAAAAAATGCCTTGGTGCAATAAATGCAAATTTCCTAAGTGACCAAATCCCTGAGAGGAAGGTGAAATGGACATGCGAATTAGATGTAATTGCAGTGTAGACTAAGGGAGGGAAAGGCTGCCTAATACCATAGCCTGTCTCCCAGCATGTCATGCTGCCTTATTTTGCATGAGGTCCTTCATCTGCTCCATCTGCTTGTTTCTAGAAAAAGGAAAAGAAAGGCTACTTCTTTTTCATGTGCAATGTCTCCCCCAGCCATCTGGGGAGAAAAAAGGAAAAAAAAGTAATAGAATGAAAGAACAAAATTGTATGGTTTCTAGAAAGCTTAAGGAGACTTTCTCTTTTCAAACATCTTCCCTGTCTGTTGTTGGAACCTCATATTGTCTTCCAGTGCAGCAGAGAATGCTAGGGAAGGTGAGGCTGTTGTGCCCCATGGCTAGATATGAGAGTGGCAATCCTCATTTCCTTCACAGGTTCCAAGTCTTGCATGTAAGGGAATCTGCACCTCTGGGAATGATGACTTGAATTAGACACCTGCCATCCTGTGGGTTAAGAACATGAGGACTTTTTTGTCTTTTCCCAGCCACGTTGAGTGAGTAGGTCTATGTACCTCCCACTGTCGCCCTTTAGCAGTGAAAAATGAGCCTGCTCTCAGGGTCATATAATACAATATAATCTCGATGTAATAGAAATACCCAGTACAGGACCTTCTGATTGCATTATATACAGAAATACATCGATATGCCGTATCCTGATTGATGCACCACCTGCCTGTGTCACCTCTGGAAGAAAGATTCCCAGGTCTGCCCCAGAAATACAAAATAGCATTTTACCATATAATAAATACTAGAAAGGTGTAAGGGTAGGTAAGCTGCAAGCTGCTGCCTCTGTGTAATGGAAATCAGATGGGTTGCCTTTTGTCATGGGCCCTTTTGTCATGGGCCCTGAGTAACAGCTCTGTCTTAATTTTTTCAGCTGGCTAGTACCTCATCTTCCTCCTCTACACACACCTCACTGCTTTCAGTGTCTACTCATGGTGTGGGAAGTTACTTTCCTTTTTATTTGGTCACAAAACCAGCATTGAGAGCAACAGGCAGCGATAAAGCGAGCAGCCTGCAAATTTTGTAGTACAACATTTATACTCTTAAGAAAGCACAACCATGCCTGCCGGATATTTGTCTGGCTAATTCTTGCTGTTGACAGGAAGCAGACATTCAGTCTCAAAACATTTACACATCTCTGCACTGACAACACCAACATGTATTTCGCGTCTGTGTAAGAGAGATACGCTGCAGTGCCTTTGACTCTTCTGTCTTGCCCGCTATAGCGAGCCTAGGCCAAGAACCTACACACGTAAATGTGTGAGATTCAGCACCATTTCTTGAAAGACTGGAAAATCATTTTAGATTGCTGGTTCTTTATTTCTTTCATATGGTGTATCAATGCTCTGCTGGGCATTTCAAATGTCTTTTTCTGGTTTTATAAATTTTGGCTTCCTAGGCAAAATGTTTTCTGGGTTTGTGTGTCCTGGTGAAACTCCTCACTGCTTCCTCTTTCAGTTTTGTTTATTTGATGTACTAAGCTTATGCAGAACCACCCCCTGCAAACTGAGATCCTACAGCAGGCCTAGGTATCTCTCAGTAATTTTCTGTATAATTTATAAAAATTGTGGTATTTTTAATTAAAAATCATCCCTCATTAATAACAGATCTTGATTGTACCTGAAATATCCTTACATTTCTAAAAACAATGTTTTAGCACATAAAATCCCCCTTCCTTACGTTGATCTTCTACTATTAGCAATAGAAATTATTATGAAATGTATATCTTAACTTTCATCCTACAAAACCAGTTTCTTTCATTGTATATTTGACCTTTCACTGGCAATATATATCTGAGTTTGGTTTTTATTTAAATTCTCAATGGTCTCCAGAGATGTGAAAAAAAGTTTTCTGTTCAGAGGATGTCTGAACATTTAGGAAATGCTGCTGAGGATGGTCACCACTGATGTAGCTCCTTGTTGATATTCTTACAATCCGAATTATTGCACGTGTCAGTTAGCATCATTGGCAACACCCACCTACCCCTCTACTTCTAGGACATATACCCTAATGATATTCCTGTCAAAACTCCTTCAATACCTCCTTGTTGCACAAAGTTAGGAAGCATTATGCAACCACACAGAAAAATAATTAGATGATCCTGAACATTGGATTGTGAGAAACAGAGGACAAATCCAATAGTAAAATTATGTACTTAGGAAGTACTGGTAGGAGAAACTCTGCATGGAAATTTGGAAACTTATCTGTAGGGAAAGTATCAGATGATCATGTAAAAGCCCAAGGCAAAAATGAGCGCAGTTGGGAAGGCAAAAAATATGGTACAAGGATGTATCAGGTGAGATCATTCTAGTAGGTAAAGGGAAATAATGAAATAATTATGCAATTCACTGATGTAATTGTATGCGGTCATCTAGTGTAGGGCTTTCATCACCCACATTGCAGAAAGACGCAGGATGCCTCTTGCAGTCCCATATTTGTGTGATTTTTTTTCTCTGCAAACTCTCCAAAATCTTGTTGTGGACATTGAATTTCAGTATGCAAGTAGCTTCCTACATGTTGGCATTTGTAACCAGGGGATTGTTCTCCTGCTGGTTTATCTCCTAATGCCTCTGGGGATTGTTCTTCTGCTGGTTTGACCTCCTGGTGTCTCACAGTCATCATCCAGGTGGTATCAGTATGGGCTTTGGGATAGCACCTTCATCAGACCTTTGTAGTCTGTGACCCCTGAGTACTGTACCAGCAGGTGATGTTAAATGCAAGCTGGCACTAAGTAGCTACCTTTAAATTCAAGGTAGGAAGGAGTATGTTCGCTTAAGATTCAAATTTTATATTATTCACTTGATTCTTCTTGTATTCAAGATATGTGATTTATAAGGTTAGGAAACTTCTACTTGTTCAGAAATTCAGACTTTATAAAAGCCAGCTTTTCACCCACTTCATCTGTCTTTCACTTACCTAGATTGTAGAATTACCTTGAATCTGAAAATATATATTGGAGATGTTAAGAAAAGATTTTCTGATGTGATTTCATCTTAATTCTTTTTTTTTTTTCTTTTCCTTTTTTCTTTCTCAGCCTGGAAAACTAATAGTAACTTCTGGCTACCATAATAATAGCATTTTTAAAGTTCAGGCTACAGATAAATGTAGTATGACTAAAGGCTCAGAAGGTGCAACTGTTATTTAATCACACAAGGACACCCTGGACAATATAGCTGTAAACCCATAAAGATACTTAAATTCCATTTGTCTGAAATACTGTCTAAGTCCAAAATTGTTGGGAACTGACTGTATGCAATGTCATTAACATGGATTTTGTTTTGACTTGTGTGTTGTGGCTTCTCCTGCTCTGTGCTGCCCATCTCTGCTGTACTCCCCTTCCATAGCACAGATGTAATGATGGTGATGACCACCAGTCAGTTCCTGAAAGCTCTCGCTCAAAGGTCATCAGTATTTTAGCATTATGGTGATGGTGGTATCAGGATCCTTTTCTTAGTATCAGAATAATGAAGTATTCAGAAGGAATTGCTCATGTCTGCCTGAAGCTCCAAGGCATCATGAGTGTTGATGGGTTGGAACAGCAGCTCTTTGCATGTTATCCAAAATGTTTATCATAGCAAAGGTTGATGTGCCAGAATTGGCCAACTGGTATGAAAAAAACATTTAGGTTTCTTGGGAAAATGCTATCATTTTGATGCCTTTTAGGAACTATAGTTGTTTTCTGAATTGCAAGTGGTTTGCATAAAGAACATGAATTGCTGTGCTCTTTATCACTGCTTACTGTATGACAAATATACAGTCCAATTTTTCAAGTTTGGTGTCTTGAAAATGGATGTGTATTTGAAATGAAAACCATTTCGGTATTTGAGCATCCTCCCATTGGAACAGACTGCATAATAACATGTTCTTCACCTTGGGTTATTTTAATACGTATTTCCTGATGCCCGCACAAGATGTGTTCTATTTGCTTGTCAAAACATACTGAAAAGAAAATTATTTTTAATAAAGTAGGGTAATCACAGTGTGATCACCAAGTGTATCTTCTCTTGTCAGATTGTTTCTTCCTACTCACAAGTATTTCTGGTTACTTAATGTTAAGATTGCTGAGCAATCCACGTTGGGAGGAAGAGAATGGAATATTTCTGTTTTGACAAAGAGCTCTGGGTGACACAGAACATTCTCCTTTGCCTCCTCGAATATCATCACTGTTTAAAATGAATGCTGCAAGAGTTGACTGCTGAGAGACTTCATTTTCCCTCTTCCAGTATTTCAGTGCTGTCTTCCATAGGTACTGTACACTGGAAATAAAGCACCTATTGATTCTCTGTTTTGTCTGACCATAAATGCCTGCTAGAGGGCCATGCTGGATACAAAGCCTGAAAGAGGCATGACAGCATTAACATTCATTTCTAACTAGTCAACAGGAACACCAGATTAATCTCATAGTTTCTTAGGCAAGTTATCCTCCAGCTGTACACCAAGAGGGCATATAACCTAGCTTTGGGTAAAATGAGGTCCACTATTTAGAAGAGAAAATTGGTTGTCTTATACAGACGCTGGAAGCTTTCTAAGGTAATGGCTGAATGATTTTTTTTCTGAACCGTTTCTGTGCACCAGGTTTTTTACTCAAGTCGCTCAGCTCTAAAATAAGTGATGGACAAATCTCAAGAGATTTGGTTTCATATCTTACCCAAACATTATCCAAGCTAAGTAAAGCTCTGGAGTCTGCATAACTGAGCATGAAACCTCAGAAGAACAGACTTTCTCATGAGAGTGTCAGTGTTTCCTGCTGGCTGGAAATACCAAGAAAATAGTCTTTCTTGTGGTATTTTGAAACTTCAGCATCTGGATATCACTGTAATGAGAAAGGAAAGTGAATATGAAAAATAGTGTTTTAAAAATGAACCCTTTTTCAGTCTTGAGTGTGAGGCTTCCTTTCAAGTTTTTCAGTGAAGCTATTAATTGATTCCTTAACTCTGTATCTCAAAGTAGGCGATCTAAATCTGAAACTGGCTATTTTGCTCTGGATGTTGCACAATATCATCACTTCTGAGTCATGGAGTATTTCTTCAATTGAGGAAAGAAACAGCTATTGTTGCCTTCCCTCCTTTTTATGTAAATACGTAACTAAGCACTGCTCTTGGAGTGCTTGTTTTTTGGGAGAAAGTTCTGCTTTATTCAATCACTGCTTCAAGTGTGAAATTGAGCTCAGCTACAGAGCCACAATGTCTCATGCTGAACAGGTCTAGTGAAAATAATCTTAATGATTACATTATACAACTAATATATTGATAAAAATGTTATGATAATAAATAACTGTAATGCGAAATCATATATTGGTTTGTATATGGAAACTGTGGATGTGAGCTGTCCCTGTATTTAAAAGTCGAGTTAATCTTCATTTTGGATTTTGACAGTGAATCAATGGGACTTGCCGAGAGATTAACTTCAAAAGTTAAAGATGGAGAAGTGTGTTTATCTCTTGTCCTTCTGCCATTGCAAGATTTACAATATGTTCTTTATTCAATCCATATTTAGTAACTTGAGCAATGAATTTTCCATCATTGGCTTTGTATGATTAATCTAAATCTAGGCTGTTAGCAAATACCAGGAAATATTTCTCAACTTCCTTCTTGGTTTTTTTTCACCAAAATTTTCACTCTTTGACAGGTCCTCATGAAGTCTTAGGTCTCTGTACTGGTTGTATGCTGCATTTAGGGCTGCCCATGAGTACTCAATCACATATAGGTTCACTTTTAAGGCCCTAAACATTTGGGATATTTTGGAGATAAAATCTGAATTTCTGTGGCTGTTTGTGGACTTCCTAAAATTTTTTCCAGTTTGCCAGTCTTTGTTATTCTGAATTGCCAGAAATGCAGTGTAAATGTTGAGAGAGGGCAGGCAACAGCAATATAATTTTCTGGATAGGCATATTTGCTAAATTTGTAACTACTTATCCCTGTCCCCCACACTGTTATTGCAATGATATTTCACAGAGAGCATTTGACAGTTTTGAGATCTGCCTCTGTTCTTTCAGAGACTCTTTGGAAACCTTAACTTTCAGAAAGAGACATGAGTATCCATATATATAGTTGCTTATTTATTGTATAAATACTTCTTTCCCTCATAACAACAAAAATTTGTAGATTTCATTGTACTGTTACCTTTACCTATTGGAGATTGAAAAATGCTTTAATTTAGTAACATTTTAAAATACACAAGAAGATCATCACAAGTTCCATATTTCACTTTTGCCTGGAACTATTATCATTAATTACTCATGCAATTAATAGTAACTTGTGTTCATATGCACTCTGTTTAAATCAAAGTAACTGAATGTTCAAATTAAGAATGTGTTTACAAACAGATGTCTAAAAATTGTTTGTTCGTTACCTACAGTGTTTTCCACTGGTTATTTTGTTATAAAAGGGATTCAAATAATGCAAGAGGTAAAAGAAATCACTGCAGGAACATAATCAAAGTGACAGTTTTGTGCTGTATTTCCATATCAAGATAAAGCAAACAAGAAAAAAAGCAGCTATATATGCATACTTAACAATGTAGGTGTGTCTCTGAGGAGTAATCTGAAATGAAGGGACTATCTTTTCTTTCTTGCATTTAAGACTCTCCATTTCCAATTATTTTTCTAAATATATATTAGCTGTTTTAATTAAAAGGTGATGATTCACCACTTTCTAGTCACCAAGAACACTTTTATACAGTAGGGGTTTAAAAATAGCGTAGACTGGTTTACTCTTACTCTAAATGTTTGGAACTATAGAAATATTTTAGTACAATTTGAACACTGAAAGAAAAGGCTGTTTTCAGTTACTTTGTGTTCAAGCGTGATTCAACCTCTCTAACTCAACCTTGCTAACTCTAATTTTCCAAGGTTTATAAGACTTTTATTTGATTCTTTATCTGAGCATAAGACAATGTCTGAGAATTGAATAGTAAATTACTAGATAATCACTCTTTTGTGGACTACCTGACTGTCAGAATGAATACTGTCTTTTGAGAAACCCTCTAAATAAGTGCTGGGCAAAATTGAACTTTACAACTCAAATGACCTTAGGTTTTCATGAAATCCAAGTACCTTCATCTAAGCATGAAGGAGGAACATCTAGCTGATTATTATATATTTTCCTTATAGTGTGTATGTATCAGTGTTTGTGTAAAGCTTGTGCTGGTGTCCTCAAAGGTATGCATATATGTATACAGATATGCATGCAGGTGCCATCATAAAATTAAATAAGGTATTTGTGATAAATGTATTTTATTTTATGGTTTGTCAGTTCACAAAGTAATTTTGGGTGCTGCCTCTTTCCTAGGCTGGTATTCCTTTCCATCACCAGGTCTCCTTTTGGGAGTGGCTTTCCAATCTCTAAGCAGCATTAACAAAAATATTGGCCCAAAAAATAAAGCACACTCTAAAAATAACTCAATTTTCTTTTAGTCCAAACACCCCCTACACCTCTTGAAGACCTTAACGTGTATGATATCATCTGTCTTATCTGTTCTAGATTTCATATCTGACATATTAAGTTCTAGATGGTCTGAAATAAGGACTAGGAACTTATATTAAAAAAACCCCAACACATTGGATATGGTGGGAAGCAGACTTCCAAGTGGTCTGGTACATCAGACCTAGAAAAATGTTTCAGTATAATAGAATTGTTGTAATTACACATTAAAAAATTTGAGTTTACCTTTAAAAAGAAGCATCTCCACTATTATGTAATATGATGCAAAATTTAAATGAATCTTGCTGCCAAAGGGAGTCATTGTGACAAAGTCAGACCCTCCAAGGTGGGAAGATATCAAGGCTGGAGTCTCTCCTTTCCTGTATCTTCCCTCTCTTCTGTCAAACTCCCACAGCAACCCCTATTACAGGGGGACTGGCAGCCATCAGTTGGCCTTTTCCAACTGTCAGGCAGAATGCAAAGATGTTAACTTCAGGAAACAAAGCCTTAACACTTTTGATGAAGTGAGTTTGTTGGTATCAGTGGAACCAGAAGAGCTCCTCAGTATGTGTGTGCTCCATGTCAGTATGTTTACATACTTTTTAGTATCTATAACAAGATCTTGTGGGTTGCTTCCAACTCGTAGTATTCTGTGATTGTGTGTTACCCAAGCACACTAGTTGAATTAATGCACAGACTCCTTCTCAGTCTCTTGGCTGGTTGGATCCACTCTCCTGTTCGTGTTTTTGTGTATGTGGGGAGATGGAAAACAGAGTACTACATGACTTGAATTCAAGTGATTTAAAGCAGCACCTCGTCAGAGGTCAGATGCGATCTTTGATGTTGTGGCAGGGTGAAGCTGAGAGCTTAATATCCCTGTCTTCTCCTTTCCTCTCATGTAACATCCACTAGACACTAATGTCTTTGCAGAGCTTTAACTCAGCAACATACCAAGCCACTCCACTCCTCAGTTCTGGGAAACCTCACTTTTCATGCTCCTCGGTTTTTGTTTTATTTTGTTTTTGTCTGGATCATCAGGTGGGTGCAGAGCTGTGCCTGGCTGCATGTTGCCCTTTCCCACCTGTTGGTAGTTATGGGGCCATGGACAAGCTGGTTCTGGGGACAGTACCAGCAGGAAGGAGGGCAGAGTGGGCTGGTGTGGCTGCTGATTAGTTCAGCAGCACTGACAGCTCCCTTTCCAACAGCGTCAGCAATGACGACTGCTGTCGGAGTGTCTTCCATCCAAAAACATGCCTTGCTGTGCTAGCTGTAACTACTAATTGGAGGACCAAGCTTGCAGGATACTCTGAAACCTCACTTTCCATCCATTTCGAGTAACTAATGTTGCTTTCAGCAGCAGCTGAGTAGCTGCCTGAATTCTCCTAAAAGGCAGCAAGGCCCTCACTGCTGTCACTACACAAGTGGAGCACCCTGGAGGTGAAGTGTGAAGCCTGTGTATGCCAGTGGGAGCTTGCCTTTGCTATGTGCCACTGTCCAGCATGTCAAGATAATTGTGGGAACCGCAAGTGGCAGGCAGTCCCTTAAATGATTGAGCATTGCCCCTAAGTACCCAATCAGTCAG
Source organism: Pitta sordida (assembly GCA_013390025.1). Classification (NCBI taxonomy): domain Eukaryota; kingdom Metazoa; phylum Chordata; class Aves; order Passeriformes; family Pittidae; genus Pitta; species Pitta sordida. Next base: position 58,382 of record WEKX01000065.1, on the reverse strand, counting down.
GGCAATTCAGAGTTTGATGTCTAAGAGCTCTACACACCTGCAATTACTTAAATCCACAAAATTGCACCCATAGGTATTTGCAGGCACAAAAATGTTGGCATAAAATTAGAGGCCATTTCCTAAAACCTGTGCTGAAATTTTGATGATATACTATACGAGCGGTTGTTACTTTGAAATGGATTTGCGGAAAGCAATTGAAAATCTCCAGGCATCCCATCTGTGTTTAAAGTAACAACAATAACAAAACTTTAAATTAGCATAGGAGATTTAAGACATTTCAGGAAAACATTGATTAAATCTGCCAATGAAATTAACGTGTTTGGCGAGTGACCTAATTAGTGTATACTTGGTTCTTTTTCACTGCACTGCTTACCACTAATTGCTGTTCTGCTGGTCTTCTCCTGACAAGTAAGAAAAAACAAGGATGAGGGATTTGTTGAGGAAATAGTGACATTCAGTTTTAAATCATTTGAACCTGCTGCCAAGCCTAATTATGGAACTGAGAAACTGAGACTGGGAGGCCCTCAGCCGTTTAGGTTATAGGAGAAGGAGAGGTTTAGTGTTTGCCATTGTATTTGGGTAGCACTTATTGCAGCTGCCTATAAACTTGAGTTTGCTGATGCTTAGCTGTTTTCTTTCCCCCACAGGTAAAAAAAAAATACTGTTTTTATTCCTTAATTATTTACCCCTGATGGCATCAGGCCAATACAAAATTATGGGCATTGTATTTCTTAAAGGAAAAGTTTAACAATTAAACTAGATAGTCTTGTCCTGTGTTTCTTTTTTTGTGTGCTTGCATGTATGAACTAATAATATGTCATTCTACAAAAAATATTCAGCATCCTGGAATACTTGTTATAGCATTGGAGTACTGAAGTCACCCTCAGTGCAAGTATACTTGAGCTGAGGGGCTCACATTAGGGCTAAGTTCAATTCCCATCTCTCAAAGCAGCAGGGGATAATGCAGCTTTCCCTATTTTTGTTTGGAGTACTTAAAGGAAAAGGACAGGATGCTTCAGGAAAAAAGGGGAAATAGTTTTGGTTTTGGTTTCCTGTCGTGGTGATAGATTCTTGTGAGCAGAGTCTGAAGGTCCCAGTTTAGAAACCAAGTTTGTTTTTCATGATGTTCTGCATAAAAATGGGAGGGAAAAAACATATAATACATTGACCAGAATTTTTATGAGGCAGTGAACGCATAATAAAAATGCAGAGGGGGAAAAAACAAAGCTGTGGAATTTGAGGCTAGCAGAGGGAGGGGCTGGTGGGGCTTTCACTTTTTTTTAAAGAAGGAAAAAGAAATGTAGATGTTTTCTTAGAGCAGCAGCATCTGATTGGCAGACCCTGATCTGAATTCCTCTCGGGGATGATTCCAACTATTTTCCTACCTTTACCCATGAGAAGCCAGGGAGCAGTTATCTGAGTAGGGATGGATGCTGAAGGAGTCAAACCCAGCCACACGACACCTCTCAGGGCCAACCACAGCAGCCCAGTTGTGCTGGCAGGGAGCACAGTCTCCTCCCACCCACTCCAGCCACAACCTAAGCAAGACTCTCAGCCCAGGGAGTTTGGGAGCTCATTTACATTGAGGAGCACTGGAAGACATGTTCCAAGACATTAGCTTTTGTGGGGGCTAAACTTCATCTACTACATAAAACAAAACAGAAAACTTCTGAACAGAGAAAATCCCCAAAACCCAAACAGAAAAACTAGCACTATTTTGCTAGTGCCTGAGACCCCAAATACGAAATGATATTATAAAGAAATGAAATATGTTAGTGTAGGTTACCAACATAATCTTATAAATATCTACGTGGAAGAATGGAAACTGTATGAAAAGGCAGCATGCCTGGTTTTCTGTTATATAGCATTGCAGGGTTCTTGTAAGGATACTTGAATGCTGAAACAGCCTGGGAACTTGGCTTCCCTCGCAGTAAGTTGATGTTCTTTGGATGGATTTTCAGCCATGGAGTGATTTTTGTCCTGATGTTCTGTGCGTGGTGGAGAGATGTGTCAAGAGGGGGAAGGGCCAGAAAAAGATACTTGGAATGGAAATGAGCTTGAGGGAAGGAAAAAGAACAGCTTTCCAGTGAGACTGGGAGTAGAAATACTAGAATGCAAAATGGGCAGCAAAAGATATGGGTTTTTTTGTCTCAAGACTCTCATTGTATCACTTAGAGGTACAATATCCTCTTGTGCCCACTGAAAATTACTTAGAGGTTATTCATGGGCTTTAAAGGAAAGAGTCAGGTCGTAGTAAATCACGCAACCTTCATAGAAGTATAGTGAATGCTCGTTTATTATAAACAACCTATCCCTTTTATCCCCTCAGTGCTCATTACACACGTCACACAAGTGCACTTCTACTCTAACATTGGTGTCTACTCTAATAACACACGCCTTACTAATCTCGGATTGGAGAACCCCTCTAGAGGTAGCCCGCCTGGACTTCCACATTCCTTTCCTCCAAGTTTATCTTTACAGTTACTTTCTTTAGCTGGAACCAAGGCCAGTGCCATGGATACCATGGGAAGTCCTGGACTTCTGCAGCGGGGCAAATACCTCTTTATGTCCTCTCGTCTCTAAAAATCCCTCTACAGGGCTTAGAAATTATGGACTGATGTTAATCTTCAATGCAGTCATCCCTTGATTATTGCAGGGCCGCAGGTCTCCATGGCTCCATGAAGATAGGCAGCTAATTAATATGCAAAGTAGCTCCACCCATTGCATCATCCCCCTCAGCCCCACCGCACTTTGATGGTGTGTCAGCTCCACCATGCTAACCGCAGCACAATGGGCTTGTGTGTACCGATGTTTGGTCCCGCCTGCCACTCTGTCCCTGGCTTGTGTCAGGCGATGTGGGTGGGCTGGCAGAGCAGTGCACCAGTGGTCTGTGTGGTGCGGTGGGCAGGGCTAATTTGAATATTCATGACTATCTTTCCATATTCATGACTGTCAGTGCACGCGCAGTCGCGAATGCACCACGAAACAGTGTCATCTTTGTGGAGAAAACACCCCCCAAAGAAGTGAACCCATGAGAGCAGAACCGTGAAGTAGTGAGGGTTTACTGTAATTTAGTGTATTGAATGCACTTGATATCTATAATACAACGCAAGAATATTCTTACATATTTTTCATATTTACAAGCAAAACTAACTTATATGTCCAGTCTAGAAAGTCAAATTTAAAAGAATTTCCTTTCTATTACATAAAACATGAAGCCCACACTGTATACTGATGTGAAATATAAAAATATAGCTCTATTATCTGTTTTAATGCCAATATTAAAGCTTATTTTTGTACTTTCACTTCATAGCTGTTGGGCATGCAAATGGTGGGAAATAAAAAGATATTTAGTATCCTGAGAAGAGAATCTTCCTGTCCTAAAATATAATTTGCTCTGTTTGATCCAAGATGTCCAATGACTTCCCAAGGCATTTCAGATTTCCCATGTGACAACTCTGGCTTCTTGTCAGGATCTCGTCTAGGAAGCTGCATTTAATTGTATCTCTGTCTTCCTCATGGAAGCTGCTCTCCAAAGAACAAAGACATTGGAGAAATTCAGGGAGGACTCTTACTTTCTTGTAGCATGTTTTTTGGTTCGAAGGAGCATCAGCTTTACTGCTGCTCTGCATTGAGGAGAGAGCTTGGATAACACTGCAATTGAAAATGTGATGTAGAGCAAGATGATTTTAAACATGACATGCTCACTAACAGTAAAAAGGGAAAATCAAATGGAGGAATCCACTTTAGTACAGTGATAAGTGTCCCCACCTGGCGTGTGGGAGACCCGGGTTCAATTCCCACCAGGGAGACAGTGTTAAGAGATGGACTCGATGATCCTTGTGGGTCCCTTCCAACTCAGAATATTCTGTGAAACTGAGCAGGTAAAAAATGCCCCTCACATCACTAAACTGACCAATTTCTAATGTGCTTCTTCATGGCGGTGTTTATTAAATCTGCTTTCCCAGTGTGGAGTTGTTCTAGGATTTTCCTCCATTTGTAGTAATACCCTGCCAAAAAAATTCTCCAAAGCCAAACAAAAAAACCCAAGCAAAACAAACCAAACCAAAAAAATGCCTAACCAGAAAACTGAGGGAAGAAAAGAACAGAAAGGTTCAGATCTTGACTTTGTTGCCAAATAGTGCTTTTTACACTCTTTAAATCAGAAGTTTCTTTAATGTTTTTGTCTGTTTCTTTTTTTCCCTTTCTTTTCATTTTCCTAAAACGTTGTGAATGAGCTTTAAGCCAAGAAAACCGAAACCACAAAATTCTTTCATCACTGGACTAACCCCTGCATTGAGAAATGCATGCATGCCAAAATAATAATAAAGAGCTATCTGTAACTTGAGGGGCGAGGTGATCACCAACACATAGCCTTGTAATTAGATTTGCAGAGAGCAAGGTAATGAGGTTTCCCAGGAGTAAGAAGAAAGGCTGGCAAAAGAAATACAAATGGATACAGCAGGAAGTCATACTGTGGTTGCCTCCTGTATGATGTGTATTGACCTAGTAAATGGAGATGTCTGCAAAGAAACTGCTATGCTATAAATATTCTTGTGCTAACATTATTAAAGCTTTTAGGCAGTTCAGTTTCATCCATAGGGCTTTCCAGGGAGATGCCAAAGATGTGGCCCCTGTCGGGACTGCACATACCTGCACTGTAATTGCTTAATAAGATGTAAGCTAGGGTTTTCACTGAATGGATTGTGAAATATATGCAGCTGCCTAAATAGGTGCTCGGTGAGATTTTTCAAATCTTCCTAACTCAGTTTGAAAACTTTATAAGCAAGACATTTGAATGCTGTGGGAGATCAATGATAGCTCAGTGCTTTAGAAGTTGTGAAAAATCCATTCCTTGTCCTCCTAACCCTACTTTAGGAAAACAAAAATACTTAGAGTTGTTGCTGCCTAGTAGGAGCTTAACAGCACTGGCCTTGCTTGAATACACCAGTCTTGCTGGTTAAAGGAAATAAAAATGAAGAGGGAAGAAGATACGAAGTGACTAGCTGATTAATATACTAAACTAATGCTAATACTGGGAATAAGAAAGCCACTTAAAAGTAGATGATTATCCCGTGTCAGTCCCTAAGATCTAATGTCACTAAGACGCAGTTCAGATGATACTCTGAAGCCGTTCCCAGCAGGGATCTGCCCCTTGTTCCAATGAAGAGAGCAGTGAGATGAAAGGGATGTGGTTTAACCAAAGCTGCGACTTTGCTATTTTACCATCGTTTAGAGCAATCTGGCAGTTGCAGAGCACATGTTCAATTTCTCCCTGAATTGGTCCCACCTGCTGGAAGGCTGCACTCCCTGCCCCTACACAGATGGCCTCAGCTTGCCTCAGAGACTTACTGCCTTCCTCTTCTGCAACTTAATCCTTTTATGGGTTCAAGGGGCAGGGAAGGGGCATTGTTTTCTCATGAAACCAGGCATTGCAAGGTGTAGCTTTGTATCCCAGGATGGGCCATACTGTTATGGAAGAAATGGGACAGGACTCCAGAGCCCCATGAGTGAGGTGGTCTTCTACTGCCAGGGACATTTTATCTGTTAGGACAGGCTACTGTTAAGATCAGCCTACTTCCCCCCCTCTGCTGCATATCTTTGTGTACTTTGAAGCTTCAGGTCATTGTGTTCCCTTAAATCCCACTAGGTTCAGGAGAAAAGGTTTGACAGATAGAGGTATGGTGGCAGTGCTACTGGAAGGCCATGGCACAGTGTGAAAGAATTTCCTTCTTTTAAAAAATAAAATCTTTATCTGTGCACATACACATTGATAATACTGAAAATCTCTATTTATCTGTTTATTTTCCAGGTTATGGATTTGTAGATTTTGACAGTCCAGCAGCAGCACAGAAAGCAGTAGCGTCCCTCAAAGCAAATGGCGTGCAGGCGCAGATGGCAAAGGTAAGAACAACTGTGTTATTACAGGATTATTTCAGCTGTTGGAGTTTGTTTTGCTGCTGTTGTTACTGAAGATTTTGGCTCCGGTCCCATATTCATCTGTGTTCTTGAGAGCTGTGTCTCACATAATGGGTTCTGCCTCTCTGCCCTGCCCTCTAAAAAGGTGTGTAAGACAGAGAGCACCAGTGTGGAAGAGCAGTGAAAATGCCTTTATGCTAACTGCTGGTGGACAGTGTTGCACTTTCTTTACTTCAGGGTTGTCTTCATTTGGTTTCTTTGCTTTGGAAAAGTTGCTCTTTTCTGTCATGGCTTGTGGGCTTCTCTGAAGGAGGGATTGACTGAATATAAGGCAAATTTGGTTGGTCTGCCTTGGTTTGGCTTCTCCTGTTTGTTTTGAGGACATAAGTAGAAGTGTAACAGGTTGCTGAGAGAATAGTTGCTAAAGGTTGTCTGGAGGTGACTTATATCTGTTCAGAGGTGCAGCAGGAGCCATAGCAAGGGTAGGGAACTCAATTACTCTGGTCCTGGAATTGTCTCTTGTCCCCAGGCAAAGGGGCTGATGAGAAGACGGTTCATAGTAAATGACCCTTGTGTGGGCCAGCTGTTGCTTTTTTGAAGGCATAATATTGTGTTTCAGGGCTTTATGTCGGGCAGAAAAAATAATTGTTGTTGTGTACTTAAAAATGTGTTGCTCAAGATTCACAAAAAGTTCTTAATATCTCCTGATTTAGTCTCTGTAGAAATTATATTGTCCTAGAATCTTACACAGCAGAACCAAAGAGGTAATTAAAAAAAAAAGAGGCAAATCGACTAATAAACCATCACCACATTTAAAGATTCCCATTTAAAGGAATACTGGTGGTTTAAACTTTTCGTTTGTAACAATATCATACTAAAAACATTGTTTTGAGGTTTTTTTACAAGAAAAAAATCATTGCTGACAAACAGGGTTCTTTTGATTTTTGCTGAATTACGCTCACTGTGCCTGAAAGAAATTGGGTGTCATCCGTGTATTTCTGTTTAACAGTGCCCCACAATGCAAGCTAGGTTGTTTTATTGGCTCTTAGTTTTTATTGACACATGGTGATAAAAAGGATTTGGTTCAAATGGGTAAAAGATGGCAAGCTGAAGAATGTGAATGTCTGCTATGAACTGTGCCATTTTATTTCTCAGATATACAGCATCTCCTTGTTAAAATATAGGCAATTTGATGCATTAGTCAGGCTATGAAAAAGAAACCAAAGACAGGAGATATGTTTTGTCCTACAGATGGATATCAAATAGCTGTTTCTTGGGAGGAGTAAATCCATATAAATCTCTATAAAATATAAACCCATATAAATTTGTAAAGTTGTAGATTTAAAATTAGGGCTTTAAAGACAGGATTGAAAGATAAATCTGTGTTTGGTGTTGTCATGATTCAGAACAGTGAGCAGTTTCCGTACTTCTGTGCTTGGAAACCCCCAAAAAGGTGACTTAAAACATCCTGGTTTGGATTGCCCAATATTTTAGGGACTAAAAGCAAAGCCTCATGTTTTCAGAGTGAGAAGGGCTGTACCAATCCTTGGCTGGTTTGTTTTCTGGGGAATCTGTGGCAGGAATGGGTTTTTTCCGGCGAGATTTTGAGACGGCTGTTGTGCACACATTTGTTTGCATAAGAGTGACTGTATTTTTATTATTTAGCCATGGTGCCTGGAATCTCATATAGACTCTTTTTAGTGTGTTTGATAGTTCAGGATAAATATACAACTGGATTTTCTTATCTCCAAAAAAATCTAAGTATTTAGAAAAAGGGGGTTTCAAAGGAAATGGAGATGACTCCACACAAAGTACCTCACATTGCTGAGAAGGCAGGAGCCTGGGAAAGCAAATCTATCTGAAGAAACATGTTCTTGCACATGTTGGAAGCCAAGTTGTGTAACAGAACTGAAAGACAGGATTACCTGTCAGTGTCTGAATTAACAGTGAGGGATCCGAAGAGGTTTGAAGAAAGAGGCAGAAGAAAAATTTAGCCTCTACTTCCGGAAGCTTATCTAGAGCAGTTTTATTTCAACAACTGCTTTAATTAATAGTGAATGGTAGCTCTCAAATAAAAATAAAAAGAGTAAGTCTGAAGAAATTCCCTGAAGCTTTTGCATGCCGTAGTTTTCAAAATAGTGTCAGTATGCTCTGCCTTTTATTCTGCATTGCTATGCAGACAAACTGCCCCACGTAGAGGCAGAGCCTGGGAGAAGACAGAGTGTAACCTGTGTTCGTGGATTGTCGAAAATCTCAGTCCAGTTGTAGCTGCTTTTGAATAAAGGTGAAAGAGACATCGGCCAGCTTTTGCTGTGTGCTGGCCTCCTTCAGTAGACAGAGAAAGTACACTGAAGTGTCAGTATGGTCTGTGATGTTTTCCTGGAGAGAAATTTGCTCGGAAAGAGTGGTTCTTTCTCAATTTTAGCACAATATAATTTTTCTCATAGAAATCCTGGAATCTTCTTTGAAAACCAAAACGCGGAACTGAATCCCCACCCATGTTGGCTAGCAGAAGTATCTTGTGGATACTTGAGTGAAATACACTCATTTTATTGATGCTTAAATACAGCCTCCTCCCTCTTTTTTTATAACATTTGGACACCATCTTGGCTGATTTTGTTTCAGACTGCTGCCTCTGGGCGAAGGTTAAACTCTAGTGGATTGATGCTCCAAGTCCCATTGCTATTGGAAAACTTGTTCTGTGGAGGCTAATACATCCTGTAAACAAAAAACCAAAAAAACCCCAACCAACCCCAAACCAACCATTAAACATGTTCTGGTTTAGAGTAGTCAGGAGAGAATTTGGCTGAGAGAGAAACAGTAGTATGTATTATGCCTGCAGAGGTAGTGGTGGAAGCTGGGAGATGAGGTCTCATGAGCCCATGAGCAGCTGCCCACTTTGTAGGACAACGACCCACACAGCCTCTCGGCTGCATAAGAGTTATGTGAGGCTCTTGTATATGTGTGTGTGTTGTCACCTTGCCTCTTTAGCATTTCTCCCTCACTGGTACCTGAAAAAGAAGTTTTGATTACTGCTGCTGTCCTGCATCCAATAAAGTTAATCTAAGTTGTCTATCATTTTCAAGTGTGCTTATCGAGAATTTCATTTATTGAGAATAAATTTTTGTTTGTTTTGCTACTAAAAAAGGCACAACTGATATGCCTCTATATAATCTCAAGAGAATTACTGTTTTGTTTTCCTCTTTGTGCTAGGGACTACACAAACATGACACAGAAAAGGCAGTGTTTATGTCCATGATGTGTATATGAGTTTGAGATTTTCCATATGGTCCTTTCCTGCACTTTCTAGGATAATGTTAAAGACAGAATATGGAAAATTAATCAGGAGAATCTTAGTAGTATGGGAGTTGGCTCATACAAATAGGCAAGGAAGCCTAGTACACATGAAAAATGTATCAATGTTCTAATAAAATCTGTAGCCACACCTATTCCTGGGATTTGCAAAAGTCCTTCACCCCCAATTACACATTCATGAGGACACTTCTTCATCTAGTTTGTATTTAGGCTTTTACTGATGCCAAGGAGTCTAAATCACTTGAAAAGTCAATTGAAGTCTGCTGTCTAAATAAAACTGAGAATCTGAGCTTGTATCAGCTTGAAGAGAACTGTGCAATCAGTTTATACCTTCACAGACGTTTTGGGGTTTTCTCTACCATCTTTTTTTTCCAGTTCTAGTCTGCTGTGAAGTTGTATAAAGTAGAAGTTCAGGCAAAGGTAGGTTCTTGCAGAGACTATATAAAAGCCTTAATATCTAGCAACCCATCAAGAGTGTTGAAACAAATGCATGCATAAAGGAAGTGTTTTCAATCCCACTGTTATTCCAAATGCATTTATAAGGATTAAAAATGTATTTGATTATGTGTGTCTTCCCTGGGTTTTCCTTTTGTATTTATGCTGCATTTCAACATCCTCAGGACCTGTCTGAAAGATGTGGACATTGAAGCAATATTTAATTAGTGCTGACAGTTGTCTCAGTTTCTTGACTACTCTGCTGCAATAATTGCCATCCAGAAGGTACACTGAAGGAACTGGTTCTGAAAAAGGACTATTCCAGGAGGCTCTGATGTGTTTTGCTTGACAAGGGAATTACAGAAAGCGATTTTTCTTCTTGTGTGATATTTTTATCATCTCTCCATCATGCAGAAGCTTAAACACAGGGAGTAATCACCATGTAGGTGAAAGATAAAAGAAGCTGTTTCACACAGAACAGAGCCCAGCATAAGAGGACTCCTCCTGGAGAGGAACAAAGAGTTGGTTGCTGTATAGTTAAATAGGCAGCTTTTCTCCAAGGACCAAGGAAAAGGAAATCCCACAGAAGAATCTTATTTATTTTCCAGGCTTTTGTGTAAGTTTCAGGAATTGCTTTGGTATGAGTCAGCTGACCAAATAGGTCCATTCTGTCTGCTCCTTTTTCAGCCTCGTTTTCTGTTCTTTTCAAATTACTTCTCTGGTTTTAGTCATATACCGATACTCTAAAGGCCTGTTCCTTAGAATGGAAAGACTCTAGTCTTTCTTCCCAATATTTTTTTAATCTAGATTTTTAGTGAAACATTTTAATTCTTTGTGTTTTGCAGTTTAAAAATTCATGAAAATAATTAATAAAAATGCTTTCTTTGCAAAATATGAAATACCGCCTATACACTTGATAAACTTATCCCCACAATTCGTTTCTTAGCTCATGATTGAAATGTCTGCAAATTTTAGCTAACCAAACTTCAGGGTACTGGTTGGTTGAGGCTCTGGATAATATTGGTGGATGACGGTTCTATTGACTGAGATAACTTTTCTTTTGAAACCAAAGCAGGATGCTAGGAGTTTTGGAGCTCAATATTGATATTGTCAGGCTTTGTTTTCAATATTTGTCAAATATTTGTATTGGCTATTTATAAAATCTTGGTTTTGTTTGCTGCTAGAGCTGGAGCTGGTGACTCTTGACTTTGTAGAAGCTAAGAATGTGGCCGCACTGATGCTGGTCACCTTCTGTGTCATTCCTGAATAAATTGCATAGCCAGCCATGGGCTGCTGCTGCAACAGTTGTCAGAGATATTTGGCACAACTGGTGTATGTGTGTGGAGCTCTATCCAGTGAATGCTTCTCTTATCTCCTTGAAATGTTAACTGTATCTTCCTGTGCTTTTGTACATTAAATACCGGCTGACCAGTACTGACTTGAATCGATAACAATTCTGGGTTAAATGGCAATGAAAAATCATAGCCGGAAAGAAGTGAAAGGTGGTTCAATTTAGATCTGGAAATTAGAGTTGCTAGTCTCTCTCTCCTTTGATTTCTTTTACCAAGTCATCCATACCAAAACTGTCCTGCAGAAGCACTAACCATGAACTCCAAGTTCCATGTAGTGCTACTTGTCAAAGCTGTGCCTCTCTTACCTGCTTACCTGTGTTCTTGTTTTGCATAAACTCTCTTTTGCTCTTGTAACGCGGAATCATAGTTCCCCAGCTGGAGCTGGCCCTTAAGTGCAGATTTTGTACATACATGTAGGATATTTTCCTTAAGGGATATTGAGTGATGAAGGAAGAGCATTGACAAGATATTATTTGCTTGCATTAGCCTTTATCTCCAAATTCCTTAGAAATATGTGGCTTTCCAAACCCTGAAAGTTGTTTATCAAGGGATGGGGTGTGTGGTTTTTCATTTTAGGTTTTTTTTTTTTTTTTAGATGAAATATTATCTAAATTCAGGCTTCAAATCACAGATGTACTAGTAAAATGCGAACTTCAAATTTCAGAAAATCTGCAGTGGCAAATGACAGTGTCCTGTGATTTGCCTAGACAATCAAGACTAAAGCAGCGAGTAGTTTTGCACCAAGGGTGATTAATACACGATATTAATGGAAGGACTTCCTCCTGTCATCTAGCTGGAATAATTTAATGATTCTACCTGAGAACTATATGGTAGCCAGTGTGAAATGATCTTATCCTTTTCCTGCTTTAGATGTACATTCATAAGCCAAAATAGAATGCATTAACTTGAGCCATTCTTGAAAGAAGAACATGAGGTAACCTTAAGGGTATTAAAATCCAGCAATCCTTTCACACTTGTATGTGTTGTTCTTAAAAGCATGTAGGTCAGCCTGAATGGCGGTATGCACATCCAGAGCTTTTGTACCACACCTGCCAAATTTATAAATAAAAATTTCTTTGGGGGGTTTCAGAAGTGCTTAACTTAACATAATTCTCCTCTCTAAAAGTGAATGGAACTTTACTCTTGGCTAATTGAGAGGAATTAGGTCAGTGCTGTGTTTCTTTGTTCCCAAAAATTGGAGCTCAGCATCTTTGTTAACCACTAAGCTAGCATAGAAAATCTTAAGGCACACACAGTCATGTTTGTTCTGTAGCTATCACCCCAAACAGATCTGACCATGGTGTTTTCCTTCCCTTTTTAAATGCTGCTTTCATTTCTAGGATGACTTGATTTTTTTTTTTTTTACACTGTAACTTCATCTAAGATTAAAAAATTCCTTTCCCTTTGAAAATTAAAATATAAACCATCCGTAAATATATCCACCTCCATGCTATTAATGCCTTGCACCACAGAACAGATGCTGGCAGTGAAACATGCAGCCAAATTTTAAGCTGAAGAATAGTAGAATTACTGGGTTCTTTTCGGGTTATGAACTTCAGCCAAACAAGAGTTGGCCTTTTTCATAAATACACATTGTTCCTGACTTTCCTCTGACTTGGAACACATTTGAATTGGTAATAGTACAGCTGCAATCCACAGAGTTTTGGCAATTTAAGCCAGGGAGAAGAATGGGGCTCCCTATCTTTAGCACTCACATAGTTATACATCTTGGAAGCTCTTACACACTCTTCGCACACCCTTTATGTTTGCAGAACAGGAAATCTGAGTCCTGCAAATGAGTTAAACACTGGAATCAGGTTAATTTTTTTTTTTGCCTCTATACTCAGGAAACTCTGAACGCCCCATGGAGAAGTTATCCGACCACAACTATGCAGCTTGGGAGTCTGCAGCCCAGACTGAGTGAAACTATGTTCTAAATTCAGTAAGCACATCTTTACTCACCAGGAAAAAACCAGTGCACTCTGAAATGATCAAAAAGCTGTGGTTTTAGAAAATATTACTGTGGTAGAAGTGGACGTAGCCTTTCTTTCAATGACATATCATTTAATCATATTCTTCTGTAGCTCAGCATGAGGATGATGCTTTTGTAGGTGAGAAACAAAAAAGTCATTGTATCTAGCATGGTTCCTTGGGAGAAGGAGGAGATGATTCATATGGCCACCAGCAGGACAATATGTGCATGCTTTTTGATGTAGCACTTAGTCTGGACTGACATACAGTTTCAACAAAATACACAGGTGCACACTCTGCCAGTCAACACAAATGTACTGGTAATATGCATAGATATTCCTTGTGTATATGTGCGTCCCTTCTGAAGAGTTAAATGTTACTTCATACTCTGCTTGTTATTTCCTTATTAATGAATGTCTCCCATTCAACCAACATGTCTGAGTAGTTTTCCTGTAATCGAAATAAGTTTAGGTTTATATATAGTTTTGTTCACTAATGAATGATAATTTTTGTCACTGTGAAAAGAACCTCTTATTTTTCCTTTGTATCAAATTAGGCTCTCCTCCCATGAATTTCAGCTCATGAAATTATTTAATATTTGTACTTTCCCTTTGTTCCCAGAGAGGGAGATTACAATGACACAAAGGGTTAAATTCTATTTACAGTCTCGTTATGCTAGTCTTGCTATGATCAAAATAAATGTAAGCGATGTAAGAATGTAAAACTGGCCACATCAGGCCAGAATAAAGTTTGCTCTGACATCAAAATTCCCCCTGACATTAGATTCCTTTTATGACAGTGCAGGAGTTGGGGTGCAATATAACCCCCTTGTAATCCAGGAGGAGGTAGTTAGAGACTTGCTGGGTGGCTTGGATCATCATAAGTCCAGGGGACCAGATGGGATCCATCCGAGGGTGATGAAAGAACTAGCAGATGAACTCGCCAAGCCACTCTCCATAATTTACCAACAGTCCTGGCTTACTGGTGTTGTGCCACAAGACTGGAAATTGGCCAATGTGACACCCATCCACAAGAAGGGCAGGAAAGATGAGCTGAGTAATTACGGACCTGTCAGCCTGACCTTGGTCCCATGCAAAGTCACGGAACAGATAGTCCTGTGTGCTATTATGCAGCAACTGCAAAACGACCATGACATTAGAACTAGTCAGCATGGATATTGGAGAGGCAGGTCTTGCCTGACCAACCTAATCTCCTTTTATGATCTTGTGACTCATCTGGTTGATGAAAAAAGGCCGTGGATGTTGTGTACTTGGACCTTAGCAAAGCCTTTGACAC
>WEKX01000065.1:5706-43950 GCA_013390025.1 Pitta sordida | reverse complement strand
GGTGTTAAAGAGAAGACTTGATGATGAGCTCAGTGACATGGTCTAGTTGGTGGGAGGCTGGATGGATGGAGCATGGTGCCCGTGGTTCCACACTTGTGGGCCTGATCCCTTGGTGGGCATTCGCTTGGAAGTTGGTCTAGATGATCCTGAGGGTCCCTTCTAACTCAGAATAACCTGTGAACTATAGAACATGGCAATACAAGAACCAGGCAAGCATGTGAGAATACTTCTCCAGAATAGTCTCCTAGACTCTAGGAATTTGCAACTTGGGATTTCCTCGGCTTGTATTGAATAGTCTCTTGTACAACTGCCTTCCCATCCCCGAAGAAAGAATTTAGCCTTTTTTTTTCCATTTAAAACTTTGGCAGCACATCTTTCAGCAATAAAATGTTTGCAGAACAAACTTCATGTTCTTCAGAGTGCCATCTCCTTTGCCTGCTCTAGACCTGCAATGTGGATTTCATTGATTGCTTACTGATTCAGAAGAGACAGAAAGCTCTTGTTTCCTATGAATCTTTTTCATGCCACTTAGAATTTTATAAAATGCAATTATAGCTTCCTCAGTCCTTGTTCTGTTTCCAGTTTTAAGAGTGATGTGCCCTCATGTGCACGTGTAAATAAGGATGTATGTGGTTCCTAGAAGCAAGGAGCAGTTGCTAAGTAATGAACATGAAGCATGGTAAAGCATTTTTGTAATATGAGAGCAGAGCTGAGAGGAAGCTTAGAGGGTCATTTTATATTAGTATGCTCGACATGAAATGGATATTGCTAATGCTGTGTAGTACTGCAGCATTGGAAATGGGAAAATGGACGCACAGAAGAAGGGTATGTTTGGCTTGTATCAGGTATGTTTTAAGACAGTCCTCATTTTGTACAAGCATAAATACACGTAATTGTTTAAACCTAGGAAGATAATTTTTTAAAATAAGAAGTATCAGCTTTAGAAAAATGTACCACAGAAATAATTGAGGTGTTAAAAATATGTAACAGAACTATTCCTATAAAACAGGAAGTGAAGAAAGTACAACCCCAAGTATAAGGACCCCTGTTCAATAGTGTGTCAAAAGGAAATATTTTTTCCCACATCCATGTATAAATAAGACATTATAAATGCCTGCCTTAAAGTCTGGGATTGGTTGATCCCAGCTTTTGTTAAATGTTAGATCAAATTAGCATCTATTGCTAATAACTGAAATTAATGCCACCAATAGATCAATGTCTGACCAATTCTGTCAGCAGGCTTGAGGACTTTCTTTGCTAGGGGCTACTGAACTATCCCTGTGCATTTTATCTTGCACCTACTGCTTCTCTTGATGTTACTAGCAATACTGCAGCACTTGCCTTCATATTTAAAATAAGGAAAAAACTGTAGCAGATATCATGCTGGGCAGATGAATCTTATCTGGGGACATGTATAGTCATGCTGTTCTGCTTTCCGTAGTCCTAATAAAGAAAATGACTCTTATGAGTCATGATCCAAAATGGTGGAAGAACCTAGGGACATTAAATTGCCAATTCCTCTAACTGTGTAGGCAGGAGTCTTTCTGTGATTCCCAAAGAAACTTTACAAAGGTATGCCCTGAGCAGCTCTGGGAAGTTTGCGTATACCAAAGACATCCCTTACACTGCAGTAATGGAGGTACAATGGTTATTTCATCTACTATGCCTCACTATGTCTCAAAAACCATACAGAACAATGAAAATTTTGATGATAGCAGCTGTAAAGGTGTTCTTGTAGCTGGAAATGTCGGACTTTTCCTGAGCAAACACAGAACTAGAATATGGATATAGTATTTAATAAGAGGTATGTCTTCCCCTTGTTAAAATGTTGTGAAGTAACAAAGCAGGGTGTGCTCAATAATTACCAGTTATCAGTCATCTGCTATCTTGATATTTTTATCAAGATTCAAAAAGAAAAGAGATAGCGAAGAAAGATATTAATTTCTAGACAGAAAACTTTGGAGTTAGGATAATTAAACTTGGTGCTATAAAGCTTGGCTTTGAATTTCTCAGAAAAAATAGATAGACTTCAGTTTTGACTCCTAAAAAAGTATATATCTCAGACATAATTTCTTCATGCAGTTGTATCATTCTTGGTTTTTAAATGCAGCTGGTAGACAGATAAAGAAAAAGAAGACACCTTGAAGAAAGGCTTCCCCATATTCAAAGGTATCTTTGCCACTTTAATATCCCACTTAGTTAATAGATGATGCTGTTCCAGGGCCGTCACTGTTCTGTCTCTCTATATATGGACTATGTGCATACATCGTTGATAAGTATTCAAGAAACTAAATGTATATCAATATATGCACACATTTAAACATGCTAATTTAGAAATATTTTTGAGAAAATTTTATAATAGAATTCTCGTGAGTCGCAAAAAGTATTACAGTGGTATTTTTATAGTATGTGCTGAAGGAGAGTGACTATTTGTCAGTAATTCCTCTAAGCACTGGGAATAAAATATTGTGTGTTTTTTAGGAATGTGCTGTAGAAATAGGGAGGTAAATTAAATCTTGGTCACAATCAGCCAGTATTTTTCCATCTGTCAGCAAAAACTGGCAAAAAAACCCAAAACAACAACAAAATTGTAAAGTCTGAGATGAGATTTAGTGATTTACTGTCTGCTTTAACTGTGGCTATGGCTTGTAGTAGAGCTACACAGCCTCAGGGTTTCCCAGATATTTCCATAACTTATTTGTCCATTTTGCATAAAAGGTTATGATCCCACCATTTATCTAAACATTCTCCTAGTCACCTACTCCAATTATAGCTAGTTATGGAAAGCCAGGACTATCATTTAAATGTCTGTGCTGCTTTATTATAGCAATTCAGCATAAAGCAGCACGTGGAATCAGTGAAGTGAGGCTTTTCGCAGCCTTAGCTTCCAAAAAAATCTTTTCCCGTGCTTGAAACTTGTTCATCAGGGAAAGGTCACCACTCCTAATAGCATAACTTAATTTATTTCAGACTGCCTTCTTGCTGCACAGCACATTTCACATAGTAAAATCATGGGTTTGGTAAAGGAGCTAGAACCAATACAAACCAGGTTGAAATCTGGCTGTAATGGGGTCACAGCAATCTCACTGCCTTGTTCTCTCTCTTGGGGCTGCTGAGTTTATGGTAATGGAAATGTTTCATTAGCTGATTTGCCTAATGGCTCTTTTGTATGAGCAATCTTTTAAGTCTTGAGCTTCAGCTTTCTATCGTAAAAAGGAGTGTTGGATGCAGACTCTGCTTTGCTTTTCTTGAAGTTCAAATAAATAGTTTCATCTTGCATGATTCCGTTGTTGCATGCCACTTACTTCTCTTGAGCATATCAGTACATAATTTCCAGATTGGCTCACAGGGGTACATTGAAGAAGCTCAACATTTTATGTCAGACAGCAATTAAATTAGTTACCAGGGCACCTCTCTGCACTCCTCTAAGTGACTATTGTACTGGCTGTCTTTGATCGCAAGACATCTGGCAAGCCTGATGCAGGCTTAGCTAAAGGACACGATCTGAAACAGTAGCAAATTAGGCACTTTCCTCCTGGGAGCATCATCTAGTGCTTTATCCTTTATTCTGGGTTTTATTAGAGGTTTCTCCATTTCTTTGTCGAGAGGTATTTTAAATGTGTAGTAGCTGAGACCTGAACCATTTTATACGTACTGCAGTGAAAACCTCTCACAAAACACAGCACACTCAAGTCTCCAGGTATTAATGGTCCATAGATCAGATCAGACATTGAATGATACCTGTCAATACTGTTAATTGCCTGTTTACTGGTATTTGTTTCATGTGTTGGTCTTTTACTTAATAATCACTTAATATTTTTGAGATTTTTAATAGTCGTCTTTGTCTTCACAAATGTTCTTCCATCTGTAATGCCCGTCTTTGGTCCCTTGTGAGTGCAGTTCTTTTACTTAAGCCTTTTCCATCCTTGTTGATGTACATGAAGCATTGGGAAAACAGACTGATTCCCATTTGCATCCTTCCTTTTGCTCATGTGACTATAACACATTCTAACACTTATCATTATCCTGTTGCAATTTTGGATCTGAGTTGGGTAGATGTTGCACAAGGCAGGCAAAGTCTCCCAGGTTAGTCACAGTTGTTCTTGTGACATTCCACTGATTCTACTTTTTTCTATACCTTTTCCACTTACAAACCATCTTTCTTGAATCTGGTTGAATGGAGATGTACATGACTTAACAGAGAGAGTAGGCAGTGCTGTAATATATGTATTTTACTACCTTTTAGTCAATTGATGAGCACCCTAGAGTTTGCAGAAGAAATTCTTATTTTTAGCAAGTGTATAAACTGCATTATTTTTCACATTGCACATTTGGTCCATTAAAGTTAAGCCTCTGAATGCCTTACTAGGTTTGTAGTCAAATGCAGATGTTATATTTTATAAATGCAAGTTTTAAAATTACACTACAGTTGGGTCTCCCATAATGAAGACCCACAGTCTTAATTGAGTTCCACGTAGCCCTACTTCCACGTTGAATGATGGCTGCATCGCCACTGCTGCCAGGGCTGCCCGTTCGGCTGCCCATGCCACCACGGCCGCCTGTTCCACTGCCGCAGCAACAGGTTAAGCATGCGCAGTTGTGAAACGGGTCTCCTACGTCACTAAAAAATCATGCCACTAAGATCAGAAGCCACAATATGGGGGATGCGAAGTGAAAGAGGGCTGACGGTACAAATATTTGCTAATGTTTGCAGCTAAAGTTCTGTTCTTCAGCTTGTCTTTAGTGAATATGTCAACCGATTAGCTGTTGTTTAACACCATAAATGTGATGGCTCAAGTATCTTGAGTTGTGCTATGAGACTTGCCAGTGCCCTAGACCTTGATTTCTAGCTGTGTATAATTCCCGAAATATAGTAAACTAAATATGAGATAGAGAAAATAAGTTATATTGATGAGTTCCTAAACTTTAAATGCTTTTGAAAGTGCTGTATTTCACAAAGAAAAGTGGATATGAGAAAATAGCAGTATAGGGTACATGCATTTCTGATATATTAAACCTTGGAGTTTTTGCCCTAAGGAACATTTACTTCAATGATGATAAAATCTCACATGCTTTATGAAATGATGATTAGGTTCCATGAAGTTGTCAGGTTTTTATTACCTTTAAGATTACTTAAAAAAAAAAAGAGGCAAAAAAACCCCCCGCACAACAAAAGCCCCAAAACCTGCCACCACAAACTTTCTATCATATATTCAGATGTTGCACTGCTAAAAAGTTTTAACATGAAGATAAAATGGTGAGAAATATAGATATGAGTTATGCTTCTCCTTTCATGTTTTTGGTTGTTTATGTTGTGATCTTTTTTGTCAGAATTACTCTTCACATAAATATGATGTAGAGAAAGACCTCCAGACATGCAAAATATTTGCTAAGAGAGTAATCTACTCTGTTCAAATTGACTGTCTTAAGAGATGCACTCTTGAGATGTATCTGTCTCTAATATTTGTCTTAGATAACTATGAAATCTTGCCATCTCACCATAAATACCCAGGTGACAGATACATGTGCAAATATTTTTCAGAGAATCAGGTTCAATTGTTTGAAGGCAGAGCTTGATTTTTGTGATCAGGAGCTCAAACCTGGAAGTTTAGATCATTTGTGTGACCCTCAACCTTGTTGTACTACCACTTCTAATCATGTATAAAAATAAAATTACTCAGTCACAAAGCAGTCATTTGTGGTTCTGAAATTAGTTGATTTAAAATACAGACCTATATTTTGGACTCAAAGTTAATGCATGCATTCTGCTGGCAATAACAGAGTATAAAGTCTTCTGTTAGAAAGATGTGCTGGATTGTTTCAAGGTTTTAACAACCTGCATCCTTAGCTAATATTCTGCCTATGTGAAATATTATACTGTGTCATCTGTGCTTATTGTCTTCTTTTGCAGCAGAAATTAAATATATTAGAGTTTTTTGTTCAACAAATGGTCTCTGTTTGTCTTTTAATTTTAATTCCATTTGCACTTGTTCTTAATTTTTGTTTTAGAAAAAATAAACCGAGGCAGTATCTATTTGGCACCCCCCATTCAAATATTTGATATTGTTCTTCTTGATCCTCAGTAATGTTACTACCCCCACTTAATATACTGGTAACACCAAAAACAACCAAAACCTGTTTTCTTTAAAGACAAACAGCAACCATTACTTTGATATAGACCTGCTCTCATTTTTCACCCTTAGTGATACAGTACAAGATTTTATTCTGGGAGAATTTAGGGATGAGGGGTCAGATTTGCCTTTAAATCTCAAGTCCCAGATAGAGGAAAATACCCTTATTAAATCATTCCACAATGCTCTTGTGTCTGCCAGTGGGGGCCCTACATGCCTACTGTGGATGGTTTGAGGCCTGAAGGCAAAGTTAAGATAACAGAATCATTCCCAGAGGTCAACTTGGCCCATCAAGCTGGAACCAAAATCTAAGCGTTCAGCCTTCTGGGCAACTCTCAAATTATCAGCCACAGTCAGTGATGTGCACTTCGACCTGTTGAATCCATGAGCTGTCTCTTCCCTCACAAATCTGAAGAACTGAAAGCAGGTACAACTAGGGCATGTTGGGACCTAAATCATAGGTAAGGTTCCAGCAGTTTCTTCAAAATACATTTTGAAAGAGGATCACACCTGATTTGTATGAGCAGTGTACATTAAGGAAAATATTTTAGGTGTTTTAAGCCAGCTTAGAGTTTCAAAGCCAGTCCTAGAAAAGTAAAAATCCACAAGTAATCTGCTTCTTGCAAATTAGAAGTCGACAGCTTCTTACACACTGCAGAATTTAAGAATCCTTTGTAACCAAAGCTTTCCATCTAGTGCCCAGTCAGACCTATACAGTTGGCTGGGTCCTGTGTTTATCCAGCTAAAACTGTAGCACTGAGACCATTATTAACTTCTACTGCTCACTTTAAGCTTAAAAATTTTATTTCTAGAATAATTTCAGAAATAACTTGCTTTTGGACCAAAGCCCTGCAATATGCACGGGTTTAATTTTGATGGTCTATGATGAGCAGGTCATGAACCTGGCTGAATACTGTGAATTACTAAATAAGTCATTTAGTAAATAGATGATTTTGATTAAAGGTGTTGCATTTATTTTAAAAAAAAATATTTATTGCCTTCTATTAATTCCATTTAATTCTCATTACCTGAGTACAGTGTACCTAGTTCAGTAGATGGTGCAAATGGAAATACGGTTCTTGAAGTGAACAAAAGGCTTTTACCATGGACAAAAATACCAGGATGCCTTGCCAGGAGTTTATTTTAGGCATTATATGTAGTTTTTGCTAATGTGCATGTGCATGCCTGCCTGCCTCACACGTGCTTTCAGGCAGAGAGCGATGAAAAGGTCAGATGCTTGCTATGGATATGATCTCTGTTCATCTTTCTGTGCTGATGAAGTTTTGTTGATTGAATGTAAATATGCCTTAACTCTTCCACAGCATGTACATCAAAGAGAACATTATCACAGAGAAGACAGGCTTTTGTTGGTACCATGGAAGTAATACTGTCTGTGCAGTACTGTTTAGAGGTGGTGTACACTGGCGTCTGGATATATTTGCATCTAAATGAGATGAGCATTTCTTTTCATACAGCTTTGATTTACCTTGATCACTA
The DNA here is from genome assembly GCA_013390025.1 of Pitta sordida. Classification (NCBI taxonomy): domain Eukaryota; kingdom Metazoa; phylum Chordata; class Aves; order Passeriformes; family Pittidae; genus Pitta; species Pitta sordida. The sequence goes on along the minus strand of WEKX01000065.1, from coordinate 36,322 downwards.
CAGGGTTTTATTCCTCTTGGGATTTGGGGAACTATATTCGCATTATGCACTCATCTTCCTTTCACATACTGTCTGCCACCTTCAGTCAGTGCCGCCAGATAAGTATATATAATAAAGATCCTTTACATCAGATCTAGTTACTATGATGATAAGCCATTTACTGGGATCTAGGACTCAGGAGGAGCAATGAGTGATGACTACAACATTTATAACTACATATTTTTTTAAAAAATGTTAAGTATTGACTGTATCTGAACTTGCTTCAGCATTACGTATTACTGGTTTTGAGAATAATTGGATGATAATGCATAGTTTCACATTTTTGTTTTAAAATTCTTTTGAAAACATGGATTTTTTTTTTCCTCTGGAGAACCTTGGTGTAGCACAAGATCCTAAAGATCTGTGTCTGGCTCCTTAGCTCAATGCATTTGTAGATTGCTAGTAGATGCTTCAGATATGTCAGAGTGCTCTAGTTGCTATCTTTGTCACTTAGTGTGAATTATCCTAGCAAAAACATATCTTGGCCTAACTCTTTTCTTGGTTGCACCACGTTGCATTTCCAGTTGAAGTCATAGTGAATCAAATTAAATCTCAGTATAGTGCTGATGTATCTTACAGAGTAGCCAGAGCTATGAGACTTGAAGAAAATAATATAGGAAAAACATTACTGAACTAAAACTTGTAACTCAAATTCAGGGGTGAACCTCTTGTGTTGTACATTATAAACTTTGGCTTTGTATTAGTGCAAGATCATTTTCAAATCCTCCTTTGCATGGTATAATCATTCACTGAAGTTTTCTTTCCTATATTGTGCAAATTATAAAAAAAATCTGAGCTATTTCATCTTTGGAAAAGGGGAAGCTATCATTTTTTGGTGGTTGTTGTTTTGATTGCAGTACCTTCCAAGAGCACTAAACACTTACCAAACACAGAGAAAGTCCCATCCCCCAAGGACTGTGTGGTTTAAAAAGGCAAAGGCAGTAGTAGTAGGTAGTAGCAGAGTAATGTGTGTGCTTCTGTAATGAGTGAGTTGTTCCCCCCACCAGCAAGAATTATTCTCACTGTCTTTACTTTTTCTGTCTCTTCTCATTTCACTGAGGGATTTGTGGTTTCTTACCTATTTATGCAAGTTTTGTATGTTTGCATCTTATGATATTAAGTACATTTCTTTTTCGTGGACCATCTCCAATATTTCCTTTTTCCTTCCCTTACTAATTCACTGCAACAGTCTTGTCCTTCTGACATACTTAATGGAATTTGTCAAATCCTTGGTATAACCATGTTTTATTTCCATGAGTAATGAGGTACTGTGATAGGGCATCTTGTCCTGCCCTAAATGGGACATGCCAAGCCAAACATGAAATGAAATGCCAAACATTATGTCCTATATGTTTGTCAAGTGTGTGATCTATTTTTTAGAGACCCAACTCAGTACACTGAAATATTTTACTACTTGTGAACTTTAGCTTCTGTTAATATGATTGAAGCAAGTGGAAATGGAAATTGTCAGGGCAATTTAACAAAGCAAGCCTGTAAAACTCATTACATCTCAGGTAGTAAAATCACTTTAGAAGGCACATTCTTCAAACTTGAGCTTTATTCAGTAAACTGCATTTGTGCCTGACCTTTTAAGGGCTTTCCCTTCCTTGGGAGGGAGGAGGGGGAAAGGCGCTGTTGTTCAGAGCTACCTATCTTAAATTACAAACAGCATCCAGACTTGACTCTGTGCTTTAGATCACACAGGATGACGAAGTGGGCAACCGCTCCAAACAGACAGTTAAATGGCCAGCTATTTAGATGAGTTTGATGTGTATTTCATGTAATTGTATACTCTGTAAAGCAGTAAAAAAGCCAATGTTGTGTTCTGGCTGTAATTTAGCACAAAGTAAATGAAAGTACCAATCTCACGTTTGTAATTTGACTTAATCTTTTCAAGACCTGATGCTCTTAAGAAGCTTCAGGTTGATACTAGATAATCAGGAGGTGTGAGGGTTAAAGATACTTTGGAGAAAATAATTCCTGTCAGATCTACAGTCGGCCCTCTTGCACTTCGCACGCCCCATATTGCAGCTTCAGATCTTAGCGGCATGATTTTTTAGCAATGTAGTAGACCTGTTTCACAACTGCATGTGCGCAACTTCCCGCTGTGGCAGCGGCCAGGGCGGCGTCCTGGACGGCAGTGGGGGCTCGGGCGGCAGCGGGGCAGCAAAGGCAGCGGCTGGGGCGCAGGCGATGGCAGTGGGGGCAACCGCTGTGGGGGCACGGTCAGCAGCGGCATGGCCACCGTTCAACACAGAAATCGGGCTACGTGGGTCCGAATTAAGACCGCGGATGCACTATATATGAGACCTACATCTAGACTGTATATCTAATTTGATTAACAAGGTTAAAAAACTTGTTGAGAACTCTTCAGGACCATGGCTGGGTTTGTCCTGCACTGCAATGTAAATGTGTTCCTAGGTTTGCCTTCCTCTGCACTGTCTCCACACTGTAGTAGATGACTCGCTCGTCTTCCTAAGGTTGTGAATGAACTGTCAATCCACCCTAGAGAGCAAATTTTAGTGGTTTTTTCCCCTAATTTTAAATACTTTGTGCTTCCAACCATATGCCACAAATTTTGATTAGGTGGAATACCTGTGAAAAGCAAATGTGTCATGGGCTCTATCTCTACCAGTTCATTATTTCTGTGGCTTTTCATTTTCCAGCATCTAAACAATTATGAGCAGTAGGGATTGACTTTCCTAGGAGCTATCCTCTGCCTGGCTCATGAGCACAAGTCAGGTTGCTCATTAGTGAGCCCACACTCTCAGAGTTTAGTCCACTAACCTTTGAAGTAAATGGAAAGCCTCTCACATATTTATTAGGTGTCAGATAGTACATTTAATGCACATTGTGGCATTAAAAGATTTTGTCTAATTACATAATGAGGCTTCTGCCCTATCTGTGCAGTTTGTGAGATAGTACTACTTATGGGAAGTATGTTATAGCTGATTGTGGTAAAGTTTGAAAAGAGATAGCATTTGCCTGCTCTGCAATTTTCATGTTGTTTCATGTTTGTTTGTTTTTTTTTTGCCTTTGGTGCTATGCATTTTTTATTTCTCCTGGTTCTGTCACCATCTTACCTAGAGGTTTCCTGAAAATGTTTAATAGAAAGTAGATAAAAGACATAAATGAAAATATAAATAGTTAAGAAAGGATTGCAAATGAGGAATAGAAATTTGAGGAAAGGAAACTTTCTGAAAAGAACAGCTGATATAAAAAGAAAGAAACACTTTTCTCTTTGTTTTACTATAGACAGAAGAATTTGCAAATACATAAATGGTACCAAGTGCTTCATGCAGTGAGAACAGTCAGGTCCTTAGGTGACAGATAAAAAGCTATGTAAATTCACAGCACCCTAAGTAAGATTCCTCCTTGTGTAGGTAATCCACAAAAAGTTTGCCAGCATAGAGAAATTATGGGAGATAGTTATGTACATAGGTAATTGATCTCTGCAGTAGAGGGTTTTTTCCAAGAGAAGTACTGATCTTTGTGTATAAATTATTTCACATCAAGTGGAAGCCAGTACTAACCCCGATGTGGAACCTAAGAAGATGCCTCTTTGAAAACTTTGCCTTTTTCCATACAAAATAGAATGGCTTCTTGCTTTCCAACAGGTAAAATTTATTCCGTTAAACACAGAAATCGGGCTAATTCCCTCTCCCCTGTTTAAATTCCCTTTTCCAGTGTGTGCCAGTGCCTTAGGTTTGTAGGATCAAAAAGAAAGCAATTATAGAAGAAACATTAATCTTTCAGGAGACTCTAGGTTGTAAATGATCCACCATTCTGAGAACAGGAATGCAAATCAACCTTTGATTTTAGATATATGTGGCATGTGTTACAATTTTCCCTCATAAATACTCTCTTTTGCAGAAAACAGGAATAGGAGGGAACATGCTCTGTTCCACTAATCAACTTGCAAACTCTGCTGTAATGATACTCCCTTAATGTATTTTTTAGTGCATAGGTGTTATGCCCAGCATTTAAAAAACATACCTAAAAAACAACACAGTGTGTTTCCTATCCATAGCCAGGTAATCTGTAGCCATTTTTGAGGTAGGAAGTAATTTTGAAGATTTATATTTCTGTAAGGAAGATTGGTATTCATTCAACAGATTTAATTGGTATTTGAAATTTGAGAAAAGAAAGTATTTGTTTAAATAGCTAGCTTGCCTTCATTTATTAGAGTTGTTTATTTCAGATAAAACAGAGTTTTCCAGAAGTCTTACTCTAGAACCAGATGCAGACTACCTGTGGTTTCTGCAGACTTCACTCTGGGGCTCATAAAAATAATCATGAATTGTTTTGCCTTAGCCAAACATTTTTAACCAGCAAAAGTTTTCCTGTTATTTCTGAAACATCAGATTTTAGCGCAAGTTGTTTCATCACTGAATATAACAGTTAATACTGTGTAAATACTCATTTGAGCAATCGCTCCCTGTCTGCATGCTCCTCTACTGGAAATGCAGGTCAAATGTTGAAGAGAAAAGCAAGAAGAAAATCTTGCATTTTGGAAACAGTACTGTGATTGATTATTAAACCTCATTCTCTCTCTCTCTATCTTATCACTATTTTCTCAGCTTTTGCAATGCTATGATTAAATTTTAATTTCTGGTCTTTTTTTCCCCATTTGCATTGTTTTACATGATCTCCCTTTTTAGTATCATCCTCTTCTTAAGTGCTTTATTGTTGGTAGCAACTGAATTACAAGTCATTTACATTTACAGGTGTGCATGGGCTTAGCAGGAAAAGCCTTCTATCATTTTAACAGGTTCTGTGAGAAACTGAAAGCCAGCCCTAGTTCAGAAAAAACAAATTAAAATATGCTGCTATCCTAGTACGGTAATCCCTCCCTACTTCGCGGCTCACCGTTCAAAGCTTCAATACATTGCGTTCCTCCTCATTCACCCCAGCTTTACCGGCTTTATCATATTTACGGTTTTTACTGATACTTAGCAGGTTTCGCTTATCGCAACATTTTTCTGGAACTAACCCCCCGCCCCTTGAAATTCAAGGGATTACTGTATTGTAATTGATCGTAATTTTTTTGTCTGGGAGAAGGTAGACTTAACTGTATTTAAAATTAAATATATGCACTGCTCAGCTAGGTTTTCCATCTGTAGCTCAACTCTCTTCTGACTTCAGTTCTCTGATTTTCAGTTCACTCAGAACATGGACAGAATTAGTTCCTGGGGAAATCTCTACAAAATCACCCCATAAACATAGCCTTCTTGCTAACAAAAAGAACTGGCACTGCCCTTGAAACACAAGTTACGTGCAATGAGCGTACTCAGTGCATTGGATATGAGGTTTCCAATAAACTGTGTTAGCTTGACCTGTAATTTTGGTTGGTGACTTCAATGTTATTACATGTAAGCAGGAGATGGTCACAGCCTTGCATATGTGTTTAATCTGAATTGTTCCTTCACACCTTGTGTGAGGGAAAATGCACTGGACTTTATTTGGTTTAACTAGTTGGAGTAAGTAGAAAATATACAGTTTTAGAAAGAGAATGAGGAAATTGCATTTACCCAAGGCATTTAGTACACAGCATAAAGTAGCATAAATCATAATTCCTGGAATATTTTTCCCAGGAAGATGGTAGCAATGTTTGAAGACAAAAGACTCAGACCTAGGACTCAGACCTGTTTGTCTTTTTTACAAAGTGTTTGTATCAGAAAGCAAATGCAGCTGTTTGCTAGTAATCTGAATCTATCAATAGCAAACTGAAATTCTGAATTAATTTATTGTTGATATGATGACAGTCACAAGAATACCTACAGTGACTCCATGACTGTCATAATTTCACCAAAACCACCCAGACATTGTACTATTAAACCATTTGGGTTTATTAACAAATCACTCCTATTTTTATGTTAACTTTTGAATATATTTCTTTTGTTCTGGAGCTTTTTCTTCCAAGTCACAGAATGATTCCAGGACACAATTAATTGCTAGTCATTTTCACCAATATGAGTGAGATTTGAAAACTTAGTTTTTTGTAAGTTGTTGTACTCTGTATACACATGTATATACACATACATATGGAAGGTTAGAGCTGTATTAGACAGAGGTAAACATTATGTATAATTCTATTTAATAGAAATCTGTTTTCTACACCATGCTTCCTATTTTGAGTAACCTTTTTTTTGTTTTCTCAGTATTGCTAACATTCTTTTTCTGGAATGAAATATAAAGGATTTGTTTAAATCTTCAACTACACAAATGTAAAGAATTCAATGCAGAGAAAGCACATTCAGGGATCCTCACAGCGAGCACAGAATTATCTAGAAACCATACTAGTAGTACTTTCTAGGGACTTGGAGAAAAGAAAATAAATTTTCCTTCATTGTAATAGCAAGCAGACATACCCTTCTCATTTCCTACAAAAATCACTCACATGCGCAAAAAAATGTTTTCAGTGACAGAGAGAAGGTACTGAAAAAGTTATCTTTGCTTGATTTTACAATTAACTGGTCCAGTAACTATTTCTGGAGAAGCAGTATTTTGAGTGACATCCTGATCAATATTAGGACAGCTTAATTTGCTTCATGGTGTGTCTGCATTGTGCTTGTTACTTTCTGATGGAGGTTTCCCCCTTTAAAACATTGCTCTGTAAGGTTGGGGTAAGCTAGAGAGGTTTCTACCTGGGAGGGTATACTTGTTACAAAAAAACACTGTGCAAAGCAGCTATTACTTTGGCTTAAAATATTCAACCTGTAGTTTTCTAGGGGAAATTTCCAAACTGATAACAGTGTCATATTTTATTTCAAAACATTATTTGTTTTCTATAAACAAATGATTTGGCAAATCCTTAGTCTTGCTTATAATTGCTAGTTAGAACTGTAGTTTTTCTCCATAAATTAGAAGAAAGGGGTTAACCAAATGACTCGAGTTTCCTGTGGCAAGAGCTGATTGCCAGGAGCAAGGACTCCATCTGAAACTTGTATTAATATGTAATACCACTCAGTAGTGAAGAAGGGAAGAGCAGAGGCAGACAGATGCAGAGGAAAAGGGGAACTTGTTTACATCATTAGGAAGATGGAAGATAGACTTAACTAATTCCCAGCTTCCATAGTTTAAATGACTTCTTTTGCTCATCAGTAAATGGTATAAATACAGAATCCCATGTTTCCCTCATGTTTTGTTTCTTATGAGCGTATTTACACGTTCATGTCAATTGAAAACTGAGTGTCCCCAGTTTCACACCAAAGGGTGGCTGTCAGGGCCAGGACCATGAAGAGTGACACTTTGGTCTGATCCAGACTATGTCTTCTGTAAATATCACCACTGCCTTGTATAGATAGAGACCTATTTGGGGAGTTTCCTTATGTTATTCTTAAGTTGTCTGTCAAAGCCTGACGCTTAACTACAATAGAAGAAAATAAACAGTATCAATTTTACTCTCAGAAAACAGTAGACATTATACTGGAAGTTGCATATGCAAATGTATAATATTAGTCAGGCCTTTTAATACACCATACAAAATTTCTCTGTAGCAAAAAAGGCAAAAAGTACTGGGGAGTAACACTATGGCATTCTTGTACATTAGATTTTCCCAACCTCCCAACTCTGTTTAAATGCCCATACAGAGATGCTTTCTCCATGGGTACTGCAACAGAGTACCCCAAAATTCTGGAAACATAGAGAGCCACATTTTATGTAGAAGCAGAAATGCTAAACATCTTGTCCCCTTGATGACCTTCATAAGGGCCACTAAAGCGGCAGTCCTCCACTGCCAGCTTGGAAATTGTTGCTCTCCAGGCTAGAGATTAGATCCAGCTTCCTGGTAAACAAAGTACGGTTACTATTCGTCTTTAGGTCTTTTGTAATTTAGAAACCTGATTGCATAAAGTTAAGTGTAAAGGCAATGTCTGTTGACAGAGGAGTTATTATCCTAAATGATGTTAATAGAGACATAAAATGCATAAAAACATGAACTTGGGATGGAGTATAAGTCAGATCTTGGAAAAGAGTATTTGCATACAGCTCAGGTCACTGGTGTTTTTTCTGTTCATGTAGTTCTTGAATTCTCTTTCCCATTTTGTTCTGTTTAATTCTTTGGTTAGTTTGCTATTTAAATATCAAGTTAACGTATGAAGAAGGATCAGATGGTTATACAGTCAGGATTGGTGTCAGAGAGGTAGCAAATGATTTTATGATATGAACAAACCAGGTTCTAGCTGTTTGATCTCAGCAATTTTTTCCTAGCTTGGAAATAGCCCTCTATTAAATTTCTATTTCCCATTTGGGCACTCATAGACGGAGATCGTCACCTCTAAACCATCTCTTTGATGAGTTAAATAAATTAATCATGTTGCATGTCACACTGTGAAGCAAATGCTTTGATCCTTTCATCATTCTTCTTGCTTTTCCCCTTGCAGTCACCATAGTTTTTCCAAGTTCTTACTGTGGAAGTGAGAACTTGGACCTCACGGTTCCTGTATTGCTAGCAGTAAAGCCAAAGTGTTGTACTTACTCATCCTTTATCCCTCTTTCAACACATTAGGCTCTTGGAGCAGTGCTACACTAAGAATTCATGTTCATCTTGTCATTTAGCATGACCTCGAGACTTTGACAGAGGCACAGCTTGGGGTTGAGCTCACCAAGTAGAAAAATGCTATTTCTTATTCCTAGATGAAAGCTTGTATGCTTTTAAACAGCACATTGTTTGGTTATGTTGATGCATGAGAGAGCAGACTGATGTCAACTTTTAAATTGGTGTGATCTGGAGCTCTAGTGAGAATAAATAGTTGTTTCTATTTTCACTGAAACCAAGGAGTGATTCTGTATCTGAAAAAAAATACTTTGAGAAGCAGGTGAAATGGGAAATGGATCATGCATAGGATTGATTTGGTTTGGTATGTGTTTTTTCTTTAAACCAATCCAGTAATTCTAATAGCCTAATTTGGAATATTAGTTTCAAAAGTCAGAGTTTTGGCATTATTTAACATGTTTGCTTTTGTTCCCATGTTTATATAACAAACCTCATGTAACTGAGTATAGAGGGGGAGAAAAACATCCTTTGATCCTTCAGCAAAATGTTTTTATGTAAGTAGCCTTCTTGTGGTGAGCTCTGGAAGTCTGGACAGATCATTGTCCATCTGTTTTTACAACTTTCTGTGATCACCATCCAGCAAATGCTGTTTAATCTACAGAGAATAAACACTTCCAGAGTCGACAATATGCTTCCCAGGTGCTGAGGGGGAGGGTCACACAGCCTGGCCATTTGGTGAAATGCAGGAAAACTGTCATCCAGAGAAAACAAATATCCACGGAGACTTTAGGGAAGAATCCCACCTCTTTCGTTTTCTTTTCTGTTTAGAAACCAGAGACTCTTTTGGAAGGAACTATAATAGTACTGGTAACTCATCATGTGCTGGATGGGTTAGAGCAGAAGAAGGAAGAGATGGCAAAGAAGTTTAGAATCGGTAGCTATTTTTTATTTTTTTTATTTTTTTTAGATTGAAGGAGTGCGAAATAAATGTTATGTTTGTGCAGTAGGCGAATGAAACAAATTCCCATTACTGTGTTTCCATTTGGAGCACTGTTGATTGCTGAATGAGAGGTCGGAGGCCCAGAACTGCAGTGTGGAATCAAGCCACTGTGTCTGGATCATGTCATGGCAAGGAGACTTTAGTAGCTCTGAGGCTCTGCCCTCATTCGTGTGGTAACTGAACATCCCCTCCTAAACATTATGCAGCTAGCAGACAAACAGCCTTCATTACTGTTCATCCCAAGGACTGGCTCTGTCTAGGCTGCATTCAGATTAGAAATTCTGTACTGTTTTCCTCACCCCAAGATAACATAGCTGGGCTTAGGCTCCCTGGCACAGGATATAAATATTATACATATGTTATCATGTTGTGGTAACAAAAAGGCATATGCCACTATCATTGGTGCTGCTCTAAGTAGAACATTGCTAACTTTGTATCTTGCTCTCAGCCGTATGCTTTGTGTGCCATTGTGAGGGTTTGTGTTTCTGTTCCCAGGATTTTCCCTCATGGAAATCCAAAGGGCATTACACAAGCGATACAATAAACTTCCTGTGCTGTAATACCCTTCAAATGCTCTGTACTTCTGAAATACACAGAATACACCGGATTCTTTCCTTATTTTTCATAACAGTTCTTTACCCCTAAGTATACCATACCCTGTATTCCTGGGGAATTTATTCCCAAAAAATTTCAGTATACCTCATCTGCAGGCTCTTTTGTGAGGGTTTTTGTTGTTGTTGTTGGTTTTTTTTTTTGGGGGGGGGGAGGTTTGGTGTCTCTCTGTCAGTAGGTAGTTAATAAGATCTATAGTATGTCTATGAACCTAATTTTGAAGCCAGACTAACTTCTCTGGCATCCTTCCATTAAGTGCATCACCTGTGTGTGGCAGGGTTTCAGAAGGGGGAACAGCAGCAATTTGGCTTTTTGACTGCTTCTCTTCGTGAACTTTTTGGAAGGAGTGTTGCAGGGCTCTACTCTTGATCAGTCCTCAAGTACATAAAAATAAATCTTGTCCAAAACACGTCTTTTCCGAGCTACAGTGGTTTCAAAAGCAAGTTGCTCTCTGAGTCGGGATTCCTTCTGTGCTTTTTCATCCCGTATTTAAGGCTTGGTGGTTTTAAAATGTAAGTAAATGTTTCCCATCTTTGCCTCTAATCCATAAATATCGCATATCATCTAAGTTGCTGAAATTAATCTTTGTAGTGAAGAAACCACATACACGCCCCAACTAGCCTTCTTGTGTGGCTGGACGAGGCCAACAGCACTGCCTGCCAGCAGTATCCATCACTGCCAAATCAGAGTCTACTGGATGAGCAGCAGTAGGTTCATGAAGTATTTTGCCACTGCGAGTCAGGCAATTGAATATGAATATTGGCAGGATCAAATTGCAAGGGTGTTATTTAGTAGAGCTATTCCTTCTTCGAAAATGATTTTTTAAATGGACTCCAAAACTAGCTCAAGACTGGAAGGTCTTGTATTGGACAGAAATGCTGTATAAAGTAACACCAGCCAATTGAAGATGTAAAAGCTGGAAAAACTCCATTCCACAAATGTAGCTAAGTCAAATTCAGGGTCAACACACTTCTATTCTGGAGCAGAAAAATCATACCCACATCTTGCCACCTGGGAATACCAAAACAACTGAGATTACTGGGATTTGGTTTGCTAATCAAAATTTGACATATAACTACTTTTTTGTTTATCATTACTTAGGCTACTTCAAACAGCATTAGCTCTTTCCATCTTGCTAATTGTCTGTAGTAAGGAAGGCTAATGAAAATTTAAGAATAGTTTCTGCTCTCATTTTGTTACCCATAAGTATTCTTCTAGCCTGTCGTGATTTTCTTTAATCTAATCACAACTACAAAGTTTAAAACCACTAATGAACAAAAATAATCTGTGGATTGCATCACCTCAGAACAGACCTTTGGAATTTAACTGCAAGGCCAAAGTCACAGAGTAATGGTTTTGACATAAAGTACTTTATCACTGCAGAGCTTAAGTTTTGTGGTTCTTTGAAAGTTGGGATATATCTACTGTGAACTGGTTTATGTCAGGTTGACTTACCAGCAAGAGACACTGTGAGCAAAGATCTTTAAAAGGTGTGCTGGTGACACATTTATTTATCTATCTGTTACTGATGGCAGTTTGAGACATAATTTTCTTGCAGAACCCCATTAGGTTCAAGTAAATGTAAAAGAATGAATAGAGAAAGACTACTTTGTCTCTATTAAATCATATTAGATTTACTATCTGAATATGTATATATATGTGTGTGTATATAATATATATATTACATATGTATATATACACACAGAGAGCTCTAAAAAGAGAGAGGGTTATATGTTTTTTTACCAGACAATTTGAAATGGTAGAATACTTGGTAGGAATCATGGTTCTGGCATAGGAGATGTTGTCCCCAAAGTACTCTAAAGTACAGCACATAGTACTGACTATATAAACAGTATCTACCTCTGCTACTTCAGAATTTAGTCCTCCTCTCTGGGTGGTGGGACAAGAATGATACAGTGGGCAGTACCAACCCCTAAGATTAAGAGGTGACAAATTTGGGATAGCATGGATGCTCTTCCATGCTCTGTTCACAAGTTCACAGGTTATTCCGAGTTGGAAGTGACCCATAGGATCTGTTGGTGCACTACTGTGTGACACTTGTCAACCCATTTCTTCTCACCATTTCTAGCTTTTTCCATTTTGATACCTGTTGCTTTTGGACATTTTCTTACTTTCTGTCTGTGAAGAACATGGCACAGAGCAGCCCTGTCGTTGACTCCAGTTACCATAGCATAAATATTAGTGAGAAGAAAGAGAGAAGCACTTTTCTCTGGTTGTTACTCAGTGCTGTTTCCATTGCACTATAGGAGATATGGTAGCCAGGTTGACATGAAATTTGAAAAAGGATAGAACGAAAAGGGTCTTTTCTCAAAGTGATCCCCCCTGCTTCCTCAAGATAGTGTAGATCCTGTTGTTGGGAAGCTGAACTTTAGCTTCCTGTATGTGATGGAGCTGGTGGCTCTGTTGCTAATACACCTGCTTAAGTGCTTTTTGCTGGATCATAGCCCAAACAAATTGTGAATTCCTTATCCTCTCATATCTACATTACTGCATGCTTTAGAGCTGTAGCAAGGTGTTTTAGTGTCCAGGATAACACCTTGTACTTGGCAGCTCTCCTGCTCCCGCCGTGTGGTCTCCAGAGTGTCAGCACCTGTGATGGGGGAGGCTCAGGAAGCAAGTACCAGCTGCAAGGCAAACTGCTGCAGCCCACCTGCACGGCTTCCTGGCTCCTGGCCTCACTGCTACCACTGTTGTACTGCTCTCCCCTCCGTCTTCGTTTCTACATAAACAGAATCACAGAATATTCTGAGTTGGAATAATGGTCAGGGGAGGCACAGCCTTTGCTGTTTGAAAGGGACTGCTCTTGCTTCCTATGTGAAAAGGTTTGGGAAGAAGCCAGAAACAGGCTGCCAGGTTATTCCCACCATGCGGTTTGGATACTTCTTCTGTCCCGAGGCCTGTCTTCTCCCTGAAGGTTTTCCTGCCCTTCCCCAATCTGTGCTTCTGTTGGCATCAAAAACTCTCAATTTGCTTGTATCCAGTCTCTACTTCTGAAGGTTTATGTGGTATGATGTTATTTATTTAGACTGGTCCCAAATCCACCATTGCAGCTGATCCATTTATATAGCAGCCCTGTAACTCCTATAGTTTTGACAGTAAGCCCTTGTAGGTAGGTCTGCCTCCAGGAAAGCCTTGGAGATGATTGAAGTAATTAAAAAGTGAAGACCAGATGTTTCTTCCCAGATTATGTTTTTAAGATCATAACAGTCCTTTCAAAAGGGAGGAGAGAAAAGAGAAATGAGAAAATCTCAACTGCTCTGTTTTAGCAAAGAGAATTTTCTGAAGAATATAAAAGAAAAAAATCTGTATTTTGTTAATTCCTGGGTTTTTCTTTTCCTTTCCACACTGAAGTCTGTAAGCAGCTTGAAATGGTAATAAAGTGGACTTTCCGTTCCATTGCGCAAATCCAGTATATTTGGTTTTCCCCATTGCACCTGTCTTGTTGCTCAGCCTTTCCAGAGGAGGGGGAAAAAAGTAAAAAAAGGCTGATTTTTTTTCCTTCTGGAACAGTGCTTTACTAGTACTGAGTTGTTTTTTCCTGTAATTTACCACAATGAAAAAGTTTTCTTGGATATACTTTTGAAAATCCCTCATTCCATTCTATGAAGACAAGTAGATGTGGAGGAGTTGGGGGAGGAAGTCCACATATATTAAGAGCAAAAGAGAATGTTTGAGTGGATGCAAATCCTTTATAGCAAAACTACCAGGAATCACACAACATTAATATATAATTATGGCATGGAACTGGCAAATTAGAGAAGATCTGCTCCTGTCTTCTTTAAGCATGCCACTTGTACAAACAGAACGATTACTTGATAGGTTGAGGTTTCTTCTTCACTTTATTCTGTGGTCAGTGAATTTTGTTGTTTTTGTGCAGTCCTTGAAAAAAAAAGTCCTGTCAAAAAAGAGTTGTTTTTTTTTCCCCAGGAGGCTATGGGCATGCTTTGTATCTTGTAGGCAGCAAATATGTGGGTAAACTTTATAGATATTTGCTTACTATCTTTATAAAAGGTTAGGTACAGATTTGTTATTTATTTTACCAATTTAAGCTGATTTTTAAAATTCACGTATTACTAAATGTCTGATAAGCCAGTTCAGGACATACTAAATCTACTTTATGTCCAAGGAGTATGTTTTTCATTATTCTAGGCATCATACACATTTGCCTTTACCATGAAAGAAGATTTTGGTTAATGGCCACTAGGACCACATTGCTGTAAGTGCCTTTTCAAAGTGAAACCTTTTGGGATTGAGAGGTGTTTTTCCCCAAGTTTTGTCACTTTTCAGGACATGTTAATTCTAAAAACTATTATGTCATTAATAAAACCAGATTTGGGGTTATTTTTTTTAAATAAAAATAAATTATTAACCACTTCAATTTCACACTACCAGAAGTTTATAAATACTCGAGTAAGTTTTCTCTGGAAGTAGCAATAGTACTCCCACAGAAATCGTGAAGGAATTTTTAGTAACTAGGTCAGTGTGGTGTTTTCTTAAAGTGATACTCCCAAGCATTCAGCATTTCTGTCCATACCTGGAAAAACTGATGGGCAGTCAAATTTTTATCCTTAGCTAGATTTTTCTATATGCTACCTTCCTGGACATTGCTGCTAAGAACAATGCTGGAGTGATGCAAGGGGACCAAAACGATGTGTGATTCTGAACCCCTCATTCATTTATTTGATCTTTAGATCAGCATAATCCTGATGTATTTATTAACAGAGAGCAAAATTGGGTCTGTTGTTTAGAGCTGGGCACTTTTTGCTGAGCTAAGCTGAGAACTTTGCCCAAGTCCAGGATTCAGGTTGTGTCTAGAGTAAGAAACAGTGCGGACTAGTGGGAGCAGATCTGGGGAGACAAATGGGGCTGACATCCAGACTGTGCATTTCAGTGAGGTTTTATCTCATACGAGTTCTTGTCAGACCCTGGAGGCAGCAGGCTTGGTAGTGGAGGAAATATATCAAGTGGAGTCCTGAACTGAACTTCTGTGCAAATTCAGTTTGTAAAGACCTGAGTTCCCTGTGCTCCACAACCACTCTGTGATATGAACCAGCACACGTCAAGTGGGAATAATTAGGAAATTTGCATAAAAGATGCATTCTTGATTCACACACAATGCAAATATAGATGCAACCCCAGTGAGCTTCGTGCCTGTTTATACTCCGGCTACTTTGCACCTCTTGGAAAATGTGTAGGAAATAAGTAAGAGCGGATTAGGCTATGTGAAGAATTGTACATCGGGTAAGTGAGAATCAAGGCTAGTAATTGCCTTAATTTATGTTGTAAATAGCTTTATGGAGCCATTATCAGAAAAAGAGCCTAGTAAAGCTTTATAAGGTTAAAAATAAATACTGGATTGTCTTTTGCCCATATTGCTATCTATTCATAGCAGTGCAGACTCTGTTTTTAAGTTACATGAGCTGTTAAGCCTTTTGAACAAAACTCCTCCTCAATATAGAATATTGCAACATGTACTGTCTAGAATAAGAGTTATCTAAAAGCATGGAGAAGGAAGATGAAATGTATACTATTGTGTCTCTTCAAATAAAGTCCGGGCTAAGGAGCTAAGGAGTTCAAATCATAGTGTGGTACAGCTTGAGCTAAGGCACTAAGTGCTCATATTGAATAGGATTGCAGGCCTGGGGACTCAGGCGTGAGGGGGATTTAATATACACTTGCCAGAAGATTGCTGTAAGGGTTTTGTACCTTATATTTTAAGAATTTGAGAGTTTTGTAAAGATGGGTATGTCCAGGTAATCAAAGATTAGATCATGAAGTGTAGTGATATGACCTGTGCAGTAGAACAGAAGTAGGCAGAGTTAAGATGCCTTTTTCCTCTGGCCTCTTTTTTTAAGTAGACTGAATTCTTTCGCAAATTGCAGCTATTTATAAAAGATTTTCATCAGAACTGTCTCTCCTTAGACTTGCTGTCATGGCAGTCCCTTGGCTCCCAAAACCCATGCTCTAATCAACCTCATTGACACCTCTATAATTAAATGGAGAGACAAGAGGCTCAAGAAGTTGAAAAAAATGATAAAGTAAAAGAGAAACCTTCAAAACTGTGTGCAGAAGTCTCTGGAGCCACTCCTGACAGAAAAAGATTGGCAGTTCCTGAGTTCTCAGGATTTAGAAGGCGGGGGGGAGGGAACACTGTATATTAGTTTGTTTCATAATGTCTAGCTGCTGTATCTGTTCTTCCCCTAATATTTTATAGAACTGTTGTAGAATACCGTGGTGGAGAATATTGCTGTAGACCTCCATGTCATCTGGAGTTTCATAGTCCTATCTTAAAATGTAAAATATTTTGAAATGTGCAAAACCAATCTCAACCTCCTCCCTTGTAACTCTGATTGTTTCTGTTCTATCTCCTTATCTCTCTGCGCTTGTTCCTTCCTCCGCAGACTCTTTAATGCCAAATGCTAAAATACCTACTGAATAAACTGTGATTATAGTTTGAAATGTTTTGTGAAGAGTTGAGAGAGAGAAGAAGGAGTGCTCTTTGTGAAGTTTCTGGCTGTTTTGAGAAATAACCAGTACCAGATGCTTGATGGAAAAAAGCTGGGTGCTTCCAAAGGTCCTTAGAGCCACTGGTTTCCTTGCACATGACAGTGTTGGTGCGTATGAGCATTTTCAGTCTTTTAGATGTTCAAACCCTGCAGCAAGAAACCTAGAATAAATCAGAGTTGTAAAACCATCACTATCTGCCTTAGCAGTAATGCCTTATTTATTTGTAGTAGATCACTCAGACAGAGGCTCTAGAGTCCTCTTTGTACAGAACATGTTGGATTTTAAGGGACAATCAGTGCCACAGGAGGGCTGGTGGGTGCAGGTCATTCTCTGGTGTTGCTGTAGCTTCTTGCCTCTCACTTCCCCAGAGACTGTGATTCCCTGCAGGACCTGGGACAACCTCATCTCCCTTTCCTACATTACTGAACTGGAGATGTGCCTCAGGTGGGCCTGCTCATAGGACATCAGGCTCTGCTTTGTGGCACTGTATTGTGACTTCAAAATCATTCACTGGTGCCATATGGAAAAATTGGATTGTGCCTGACTGTCAGGCCTGATTTGTTGTTCTCCATTCTTTTTTTTTTTTTTTTTAACGCTTTTGCTGCAAATTGGAGAAGTCTTCTGCAGCTCTCCTATGAGCATGCTGCCAGAGAAGGGCACAAGTGCACAGATATGGGGGATGTCTCTGGTACTGCCTGGCTTCCCCACTCTGTTCTCAAGGGATTTTTAGGTGCAACTCCGACTAATTGTAGCAGTGTATATCCTCCTGAGCCCGTGATGCTGACTTCAGCTGCCCAGGCTGGGCCATGTTTATCCCCCTCATCCAACGTCTGCCAAAGTTTTGTTTTTATGGACATAGAGGCACTATCTTTCCATTTTTACCTGAAAGTTGATACAGGTATTTAGGACATGAGGATTTGTTCTCTAATTTTAAAATCAGGATTTTAAAGAGGTTGACTTCTGTTGCTTCCTGATTTTTTTCCCCAGTACCCTTTCCAACCTCCTGCATCCTGATTATTGCTAGTCTTGGGACAGAGTTGTGGAAGTTTTCCATATTTGAAGGAACACTTGAGGGTGATTGTCTCAGCAGGTCTACTTTGGACTCAGCACCTGCACTCTCTGTACTCCGGAAGCTCCATATACAGTTACCATCATAAATGGCAAAAACCTTACTTGAACGCAACTAGTATTTGCTGAGTACCAAAACAGTGGTGAAAGTGCAGAGCTAAACAAAAAGTGCATGTACATGCCTTCTCCTTTAAGTTTTAAGATTCCTTCAGACTTTGTGTTCTCTGCCATGTGTAGTCTTGAACAGCACCTGACAATGGCTTCCTGCTTCCTCTCTCTCAGTTCTAACAATTTTTAACCACTATTCTCCCTCTCATCTCTAAACTTTCAATACTTGCTCTTATGAACTTTTGTTTGTGCTGGAGATGAGATAGAATCTCTCTAAGCTGGCCATAATCCCCTGTGTAGCTCAAGATGACTGGTTTGAACCCTGTCTTGTGTTAAACTTAATCAAGGCAGTCAGGAAGTAATTTTCAATCATTTACTGTGATTTTATGGTTGCCACTGCCCATGTTACGTGTACTGTTCTCAGCGGTTTTCCCCTCATGTCTCTCTGCCCACTGTGGACACAAGACTTCGCCTCCCAGAGCTGTGTGCTAATTAGCAGGGTATTTTTTTCTCTAATGAGACCCATGTAGTGTTGCTCCAGACTCAACTAGTGACAAGGTTAGTGAGTACTGCCAGAGTACTGCCAAAGGAGGTTTGTAAAACGAGCATGACCTAATGAATATACAGCTCTTCTGCAGCCCATGGCTGGATTTCTAGTGTTGTTTATGTTCATGCGCTATCCTCATGTGCTATGTTCATTACCTGTGCAATATTGATCATGAAGCATTTCATAGAGCTTTCAGAGAGGTGAATTTTACCAGAACAATGACTCAAAGCTTCTTAGTCTGCTAAGAAACTTTAATGAGTGTATATTTGTTTGCTGTGTTAAATTATTATATGGTAATGGAAGAAAATAGGAAATGACTCAGACTGTAATAAAAAGTACTTTCTCCCAATTGTAGCAAATGCATTTCATGGCAGTTTGTGGTTTAAACGTAAATAAATAATAAAAGATGCTATTCCGAATAGATCTGCTTTGTTTCATGTTGTTTCCAAAATGTCAGTGCAGGATGTGCATGAATAGGTGGAAGTAAATGAGAGAACTTACAGAGGTGAAACACAGGCAAGCTTTGATAATCTCAACATTTTTCCTGATTTTTCTTTTCTTCCTATGTTTTTCAATTTTCCCTTTTCAGAGTTTTTATCCATTCTCCTTGTTTATGAGGAGATTTTATTATTAATTCCCTTACTTTTGCCTGCAAAACATTAATGGTAAGCAGAAGCTAATTGTCTGCACTGTACAGCTCTCCTGGACTTTGATCTCCCTGAGGTTCACTTGGTTGTATTGCTGTGTTTGTTTCCATTTTCAGAAAATCTGACTTTGACCGCAAAGGATTTGTGTAGTAGTAATAATGTATGTTATATGATAACCAGAATATTAAGATCCCAAAGCAGTGGAAAAGACTAAATGGTTGCAAAGACAATGAGTGGCTTTTTTCTGAGATGAAAGATAGAAGTATTATGATAAATAACATATGTCAATACACTAGCAATTATCTCTGACCTCAGCATAGCTGAATATAATCAGCCCCCTTGATTTATTTTGCAGTGTGTTGTGTGAACAAATATCTGTATCCTGATTGTATATATTAATCTATGACATCAGATGATGAGTTGCTATATTCTTTGTTGACATATGTTAAGTGAATTTATTTTTCATGAAGAAATTCTATCTGTCAAGACCCTAAACATTCCAATACTTTGGTTCCCTCCTGACGTCCTATCAAGTATAATTTTCTGAATGCAGAATCAATAAAACATCAGTTTATATGGGCCATTTATCAGTTTTCAATATTTTCAATATTTCTGCCTTCTTCTTTATGGACTTAAAAACTTGTACATCCCTCTTATTTTTGTGTAGGACCTTTTGCCATGGATCTCACTGGAACCCCTAAACTCACTTTGCTGCTTTCAACAGTAGATTAATATGGTGGTGAAAAAGGTGAGGTGTGGTTTTTTTCCTTAAGGAAAAGAGCTAAAGAAGTTTAATGGTGAAAGAATCTCTTTCCTTTGGAACAGTTAATAATTCAGAACTTAAAGAAGTCAGTTAGGTTTTGATGGCTTGGCCTCAGTCTTTTGTCAGCCTAATTTGCAGCTGTGGCTCTGGGGAGGTTCTCTTAGATGCCAGGTGATTGCCCCTCCATCAAATTATTGGCTGTCTTGAAAGAAGACATTCTCATTCTCTCTCACCCAGACCTTTCTCACCTTGTTGAATGAATAATTGAATAATCATTGGGGCAGTGCAAGAGACTAAAGCTATAGCCTGCTAGGTATTAGGGATGTAGGGCCTTGAACCCGTCCTTCTGGAGAAACATGGAGTCCCTGCGGGACTTGTGCTTTCAGATTGCAAACAGTGCTTTCATGTTCTTTTTTGATTTGGGCAAAGGTAGGATAATCTTTACTGACCTGCATTCTCATCAGTCCCTCAAAGAGACAATGCAATGGGCTGTGTAGCCATCTGTGTATAGGATTTTAGACTACATAATATTCAGTGTGCTATAAGATCCACAGAGGTATCCTGTTGCTCTCCAGCTCTCAAGGTTTCCTTTTTTGTACAAAGCAAGAAATAGTTTATTCTGATGTAAATAATGGTGGTTGTTTATCAGTACCTTTGATTATCTGAGATTTGTGGTAAAAACTACCATCAAGACCATTGTTTACAATTAAACCTAAGCTCATTTGGTGGTCAGAGAGTCTGAGGTTTTGGGTTCTTTTCCTTTTTTGTACTAATTCACTGATAATGATAATAAACATAATTATGACAAATCATCTGTGGCTTCTTCACTGAAATTCTCTTAACCAGTGTAGAACACAGATACAGAGGTTTCACTGATAAAAAGAACAAATATTAGAAAGGGGAAAAGTGTGTTCCCATAATGAAAGACAGATGTTGGAAACCCAGTGTAGACTTCCTGGTATTCACCTTGCAATGTAAGCTGTGGACTTTCTGGGTTAAGTGGTAGCCTCGCTGAAGGTAATGGCAAAACTTCCCTAAGTTTTGTTGGATTTTCAAAAAAACTAGCTCTGCACTGTTTTGTGTCATCTTATCCTGACTGTAACATGGACACCATGGAGAATTAATTTGTGTTAGAATAGTAGTGGATCAGGTCTATAATTCTGCTAGATCTTGTAGAAATCAAAACCAAAGAGCAGCCCTGCCCCAGAGAGTAGAAGAGAATCAGGTGAAAGACGTCGGGCGATGAAAGACGCTGGATAATACTCATAATGCATTAGAGGGTGACCATGTGCCTGGGTGTTGTGGTGTCTCTGCATGCAGAGAGAGCGACTTCACAGAATCACTGAATATTCTGAGTTGGAAGGGACCCACAAGGGTCATTGGGTCCAACTCCTAGGTGAATGCCTANCAGGCCAGGATGCCATTGGCTCTCTTACCCACCTGGGCACACTGCTGGCTCATGTTTGAGGCCAAGCAAAGTTTAGGTAGGACTTTTTTTCCCATCACTTGAGGAAATGCCTGGAGGTCATTGCATTCTAGGAAATGAATCTGCTAGAATATTTCAGAAGGAAAAGAATATCCTGGATATTTAGGCTTTGTTAACTAATGCCTTCACATGGCTGTAGCAAATTACTCAGCATGAAGGGAAAATGTCAGTAGTTCAATGCTTGTTTACGCTGTATGTCCCTGCCAACTCTATTCCTTTCTATACACCCATAAATTTATAATGTCCCTCAAAGCTTTGTATATAGTAGAAATCAAACCTGGAAGACAAAGCTTGCTGACCTCAGTGCATTTTGATTCCAATCTGCCATCCTTGTCCCTTAGCTGACAAGTTACAATCCATAACCCAAAATGTAAAATGAGAAAATAAAGGGGCATGTAAGAGAGGCACTGTCAGATCATACCTGCTGCTGCACTTCAGCTTGGACGTGCATCTAAGTTCAGTGTACAGCAAGATACAGATTCCAGTGGAGGCGGGTCTGTGTGTGGCTGGGTCAGGCTGCCCTACACCATTTCCCTGAGCCCAGCTTGGCCTGGTCCTCCTGTTTTCACGACGGCAGCCTCACTGCAAGCATTTGTTCTTACATTACGGAAAGGACTATTTATTACCGCCAGCTCAGGAAATGACCTAATGTGGCCTTGTGAGGCAGAATTAATTTGCAATGACTCCAGTTGAAAGTTGGCCATCTTTTAGCTTAATAATTGCAGAACTGTCAGCTTCCTTTTAAGTTAATAGCAATTGTGATGTTGAAATAGAAATTTTCATTGAGGAAAGCAAACTTGACTAGATTTAGATTTGCAGTATGTAGTGTTTTTCTCGGTGGAATAAAGGGTGAGGGAGAGAAGTGTTTAGCTGTAAAACAAAAAGCATGCTTTTTGTGTTTAAAGAGAACTCTTACTATGCTGTGTCGTTTGAATACAAACTTAGCAATGACGTTTTGCAGTGAACATTCAAGCTGGAAATATTTAAAATGTACGTGTCTCTTGTAGGTTGTGTGTTTTTTCACAGCAGGGACCACACACTGCAAATAAATGAAAGCCTATATAGGCTCTACCACACCTCACCCTGGGATGCAGTTTCTGCAAAGGTGTATGAAGACCTGTTTTAATTAGCTTTTCCTTAATGATCATAGGGACAGCTCACCTATAGGATTAATAAAGAATTTATTGCTCTAGATACAGCAGTAGTTGATTATTATTTTTCCTCTCCAATTCATGTAAACTTTAATAAATTGGTCATTTTAGGTTATCAGCAAACAGATCATGTGTATGCATGTGAATAGGCAAAATGTAGCTGTTTCTAATTTAAAATAGAGTTTATTACTGCCACTGGATCTGCTTCATTGCTGCTAATGAGATTTTAGGGGCCCTCATAATGTAACAGCATGAATAACCTTTTGTTAAAAAAGGCCACCCAAAGTATGTGAAGTGGTGGGTACTATTCATCTTACTGATTTAGTGCATTTAGTTCTCATGGAGGGACTGGATGATAGCCTTTCGAAATGAAGAGCACTTACTCTCCAGTGCATGTAAAATGTGATTAAAACCCTCCTACTCCTATGATATTGACTTTAATCATAATCACACTCATTAACAGGCAAAATGTATTAATATCAGGTAGTTGTTAGCCACTAGGAAAGGGGTCCTGAGTTTCCATTAAGCTCATGTTGTATGGGTGTCCAGAGAAGACCCTCATCATAGCATAAACACACCTCCACCATAAACACACCTGTTCCTGAAGCAGCCTGAGGATGAAAAATGGAGTTCCTGCTGCAACGGCCAGGAAAGGTTTCATTCAAATGGCATTATCAAAGCAGCCTCAAAGTGGGAAGAGTTACAGTACTATTAAGAAAAAGCAGAGTATTTAGAATTTTAGGCCAAGTTTTATGAATGTATGATCTCATGGACATATATCTATCTGTCTGATAAACAGCATAGACAGGAGAATAATGTATTTGTACTTATGGCAGCATTACCTTCATATTAATCCATCTCTCACAGGTTGTTTTCTGCCATCACAAGTCCCTGAGCAACCTTAAATAAGTGCCATTTTATTTCTGTCAAGTAGACAAAGACATTTTTCCTTCCTTTCCTCAGACAAAGAATTGTTTGTTAAAAGTTGACTTCAAAAACCTTTCTGTATTGATCCCAGCCCCCTGAGTAGTGATCAGTAGCCCAAAATTACCAACCTAAGGCTCTGACTTATCAGCAATTTTCTTATGCATAGTTTGTAAGAAATGTCATAAATCTGGCATCAAAATAGGTGAGGATGTGTGATAAATTGTGCCCTTGAAGGACACAAATCAACCTGGCTCCGTTGAAGCAAATTGAGATTTAAGGTTTTACCTCAATTCTCTGTTATGCACACAAGGCCGTAATTGTTGGGAACCTCAGTTTTGTGTGGGAGCTTAGTTTTTTGTAGCATTCAGAAGACAAGTGCAAATGTCAAGGTCTCCTCAAGACACTGTGTTGTTTATCTCATTTCTGATTAACTGATCAAAATAGCAATTTAGCAGGTATTCACAAATGGAATTACTTAATATGGGTATTTGAGCATATATTCCTTTTCATTGGACCTGACGCAGTTTAAAACAAGAGGACACAGTCTTAAACTGCGTCAGGGGAGATTTAGACTTGACATTAGGCGGAACTTTTTCACAGAGAGGGTGATCTCACAGTGGAATGGGCTGCCCAAGGAGGTGGTGGAGTCACCGTCCCTAGAGGTGTTTAAGAAAAGGTTGGATGAAGTTCTTGGTGACATGACCTAGATATTAGGGTAGGATGAGGTGTTGGTAGTAGGATGGCAACAGGTCAGGTTAGGTAACAGGTTTGACTAGATTAGATTAGGTAACGGGTGATAGGTGATAGGTTGGACTTGATGATCTCTATGGTCTTTTCCAACCTTACTGATTCTGTGATTCTGTGATTCTGTGATTCACAGAACACATCTCGCAATACTTACTGTTCATACCAATCTGTGAGATCGGAAAGAGTTAATTTGAATGTTTTCATCCAATTCTAATTGAAGAAATTTTGTTGTAATCCCTATACTGTTTTCCTTAGGTAAAATGTCACTCACTTCTTATTCAAACTTGCTATTTGATGTTGCTGGGCACTGTAAATCAGCCAGTTAATTTACCTTCCAAGGTGGTTCTGTTTCAGCTATAAATGAAAAAGACAAATGATTCTAATCAAGTTTTATAAAAAACCCAGAACCTGTGGGTGGGAAAAAAAATGGTTCTCTAGATAAGTATCTCCATATAGTTAACTTGATTAGATTTGTTTTTCTAACTCTTGTTAAGAGCCCTTGGAACTATTATTCATATTGAATATGATAAACATATATTAGTATTGTAAATCTAAGTCATATAACAGTGGCTTATTTTTGACCATTAGCTTTTGCTCTGTACATTTATAGTTCACTGTTTTAGCTGCTAATCTGCTCTCTACATTGTTGACATTGCTTATAGCTCTACCCCTTTCCCATTTCATTGGAAAGATCTCATAGAAGTGTAAACAACTTTTACAGTTTAAAACAAATGGGAAAAGAAAAAACAACCCCAAAGCAATTAGAAGTCAGAAAGAAAAGGAAGAAATGCATGTATAGATTTTCAACTTTTAATGTTTTTGATGTTCTGGCATACATTATCAGAGATGTTTCACCTTTTCTTTGTCTTCTATTCCCTGTTTCTTGTGCAAACTTCAAAAGATACATTTTTCATCACACTGCATAAATTTGCCAGTGCAACCAGGTGAACAGAAAACTTTATTAATTAGCTGTGGAAATATACTCTAAATAAGGCACTATTATGTAATTCAAAGCAAGCAGAAAAAATAATAGAATGTAAACTTTTGTAACTTGTTCCAAATAGTAGCATTCTCTAAATCCACAGGAACAAAACAACAGCGGTGCTAACATACCTTGTGGGTGCATCTGTGGGGACAGCTGGTTTATTTTTAGGGCAGTGTTACAATGGGACAGCAAAGCTCCCTGTTTTAGAGCCACTGAGGGCTGTTCCTCTGTGCTGGGAATAATGGGAATTATTTCCATTATGTGGGAATAATTGGGAATTATTCCCAATAATGGGAAGGATTTTGCTTTTTGCTCATTGCTGTCCTTCAAAAGACTTTTCCCATTCGGTGATCGCTTCAGGAAGAAACACCAAGCTTGATGATCTTTAAGAGATTTAAATGGGCTTGAGAATAATAGCATAATGTGTATAATCTGGGAAATAGTAACTCAACCTTCCATTTTGGTCAAATCATAGCATTCATGGCAAGCTGTGTCAAGGCCTTCATGGAGGGAAGAAAGGAAACCTGAGTACCATAAATATACAGTTGGCCCTCTTGCACTTTGCACCCCCCATATTGTGACTTCAGACCTTAGCAGCATGATTTTTTAGCGATGAAGGAGACCCTTTTTCACAACTGCGCATGTGTGACCTGCGGCAGCGGCGGCAGGGCCGCTCTCCCGGAGCCGCTGCCGTGCCGTTATGAAACTGTGTCCCTGGCCAAGCCGAAAAGGGGTTTTTCCCAGCATGGGGTGGCTGCAGATGCCGGGCAGGTTCGCCACAAACACTGATACACAGCAACACAGTGCTGAAACAGTGCCGGGGGGCAGCATGAGGGTGCGGGGCAAATTTGCATATTAATGAGCTGCTATTCAACGGGGAAGTAGGGCTTCATGGAACCTGATTAAGACCACCGATGCACGATATAGGAGACATGGCTGTACTGCTTATTGTTTTTACAGCATGTGGTGCAGGTACCAGGTATGCTAACTCAGATATACATAAAGGTTTCATTTCCCACATTAAGCAAACGTGGAAGATCCAAACATACCTACCAATTCCTTATTTGGACTTAACAAATCTCCATTAAAAGCTTGTGAATGAGAGACTTGTTTCTCAGTGAGCAGAACTTTGAAATGTTCCTTCTTTACCCCCATTAAAGCATAATTCAATTTTGCTCTTCCATTAAGTAATCTGCCAGATGAGTATTCAAAGCCTTGAGATTCCCATTTATCAAGTCAAATTAAATGTTTCTGACCAGGTTTATCAACTAGGTATGTTTTAATCAAATTTAATGACATTTTCAATGACATAGTGAGTGCATTGAGCGTTTTTCTTTTTGGTTGTGTGGAGGTAGAAGAGGCATTTACCTCCTTTGAACATGAAGAGACTTGGTGTCAGTCCGTGTTTGTTATTGTGGAACATGACAGCTATCTGAAGAAAACCAGCAGGATTTAATCTGACAGCCCAGTAAGGGAAGAGTGGCACCAATCTAATTATCCAGTAATCTAGTCAGAATGGGAGTAATTCTAGGCCTTTCTCAAGTCAGCTAATCACATTTCCCATGCATTAGCAACTGCACATGCAGCGCTTTTAGGGATGAGGTCTTAGCCTAGTGTAGCCCACGATAGATACAAGGGAAGCATCATTCTCTTTGTTGCTTTTTCTAAATTGTGATAAAGTGTTTCTGTTCAGATTTGCTTTCATTCTTTGAGATAACCCTCTTTTGATACTTTCTCCATTTGCCATCAGTCATTACCTATGAAAAATACCTTTTAATTTTGATTATCCCAAGATGTAAGGAAAGGAATATCATCCTCTAACATTGACAATATTGTCAAAAATAATAATTTTTTCCCGTAATGTTATATGGCAAACTGAGGGGCATATTGAATAATTAATAATAATCATAATAAACAAACCAAACAACCCTAGTGCTTAGTCAACAATTGTCAAACAATATGACATATCTATTGTAGAGAAGGTGGGTTGGGGGGATTTTTCATGGAGAGAAATTAATTTAGTTTGTGGCAAAAGTTGAGATGTTTGGGTTTTCTGCCTTTGTGGTTTTTTATTTAAGAGTGCTTAAGGCTTGATTCTCCCGTTTGCTAGTTGTGTGACAGGCACATTTATTCTGCCTGTCATTTCTTCTCCCCCCCATTTTATTGTCAAGCCAGGGGAGAAATTATTACAGAACTGTGTCCTCAGAGGTATAACTTGCCAGCCTGAAATATCTACTTTGGACTGTAAGTAGTTGGGGTGAAAAATGCTGATCCCTAAATGTTTCATCATTTTTTGCAAAGGCAGCAGACCTTGTGCTGTCATATATTTATTTCTGCAGCCCAACCCACTGTTCTTCTAAGTGGGCAAGATATGTCTTGCTCTTTTTCAATAGAAGAAGAAAGATATATTCTAAATGTGTGCCTTGCCTACACTTGATATTTGAAAAAGGAGTCTTGGGGGCTGCCAAAAGATATTTAAATGGTTGCCTCTCAACTTTCCCAGTGAAAGGAAGGGTTTGAACTCACCGAAGGTTTAGGTACCTTGTGACTTGGTTTACTCCCTGCAACAGGAGTGTAGTGGTTTGCTCTGGGCAGCACCACTGTATGTGAACAAGTTACCCATATATAAAGCAGAAATGAATTTCAAATAAAAGAATAAAAAAAAAAGAAATAAAAGAAAAAATACCAAGTCATTTCCCTATTCTCTAAGCCTTGCTGAATTAAAAGAGGGCTAATACAGCTGACTTGCCCGAAAGGCTGCTCGTTCTCACACCAGGCCAGAGCATCAACTGTACCTGAAAAGACCAGTATGGCATTTTCTCCTATCTCTAGAAAACACCTGATTAATAACATATTTGAAGTTTCGTGGTCTTCCTATTCAGTGGGCTTTAAATTGGGTCTCAGCTCCATCCTGGAACTCCTTGTCTCTCCCTCCAGCAGGCACGTAAGAATGTTTTGGATCCAGAAGTTCCAATTGAATTTGATTTCTGCTTTATCTGAATTCCTTTCATCTTTCTCACCTTGCTCGGATTAAAGGGGTTGAGCTGAGGGAAGACAGCTTCCACAGCAGCAGTACAGATTGGTTGTGTATTTTTTCAGCTTTCATGTTACTTGTGTAACTCTGGGTGTTGTCACTGACAGCAGGAACTGATTTAAATGGAAGAGCTGGTTGTTTTCCATTCCAGTTTGACAGGGAGGTGGTGGAGGTCAGAAACAGAAGAGCTAGCATCAGTGATGTGGATTTTTCAGTAGGGCAAATGGCTCCAATTAAAAATAACAATAATTCCGTAAGAAGATATACCAATGTCTCCTTTGAAACCCTAGTGACTAAATAGAAGTCAACAAGGAGTCATTACGTGCCAAAAAGGAGAATAGGAAGAAATGACCCTGTGAGATGAATTGAGCTAAACTTCATGCCAAGTTCGGCATTTCACTTGCAAATGAGTACCAGATCTGAGCTGATCTTCAAAAATGCATTTACAGAGTTTGAAAGCAAAGTATGCAAGAGCCCTGTTTGCAAAAGCATCGTTCATTTTTTAATTTTGACTTAGTAGAAATGGCACTTACAGAGCACTTCTAAGAACTGAAGGTGGTGCCATTACATCCTGGGATCTAGTATAGTCATGTAAGTGATTGTTAGTATGCCCAAAGTAGTTATATTTTTATATTGAGTAGCAATGAGCAGCAACGTATTTAATATGCAAATATAGTTCTTGCAAACACTCTTTTATATTCAGGAGCTTCAGATTCTCCCTTTCTACTATATATTTTTTTCCTAGCCAAAGGTCATCTATAGCCTTTGGAAATACTAGGGAGGTTCTATTTTTTGAGTTCTTCTTCTATTCTTATTCTTTAACCAAGTACAAATAAATTAAATTTCTACTCTTGGAAATGATATTTATGTGAACAATTTACTTACTTGATTGACTTTTCTAGACCATGAAAGCAGTGTATTGAAAGAAGTGGGACTTGTTATTGCATTTAGACATCTGTGCTTTGTTCTGAGTATTCCCTACATGGATAAATAAGATATATGTGCTTTACTTGGGTTGTTTCTTACAAGAATGTCTGTAAGTAAAATTGTCTCAACCTGCAGATAAGGGCTTGTGGAACCAACCTCATTAAGGAGAAAAAAGCATCTTCAGATTTTAGCTCCAAAAGAGATAGGAGAGCTAAAAGACTTCCTTGTCTTTTGAGGCCTATTTTAATTCATTATTTAAATTGTCATTAATGAGTGAGATGTTGAGACTCAGACCATCAGTTTTAAAAGTCCTGCTTAGCCAAGCAGCAGCAATGCATAGGTATGTACAAATCTGAAGGTCCTTTCATAGCTTTATGTCTTGAGTCTTACATTTTTCCAGTGATGTTGAGCTGTTTGTCAGCAGACACTTTGATTTCACTGTTCAAATTAATATCTGCTGAATGACCAGTGCTGTGCAGAAGTTGTGCTTTGTGTCTTGTTCATTCTTAACAAGAGGGCCTGCTGCTGTCTAAAAAATTTCCCAGTGACAAGAAAGTCTTTGTGGAAAGAGTGTGGGAGGGGAAAAGACCTTAACTGACGCAAGGGAATTATCAGTCTGTCTTTCTGTACAAGGAAATAACTGTGGACTTTGAACTCTGGATAATGATGACAGGGTTATCATTTCAAATCTTGATCTAATATATAGGGCCTCACATTTTTATCCAGTTTTTCACTTATCGATTTCATTTTTGGTGGTGTTTTTTTCATAGTAATAAACTGTGGTCACATTCCTGACTGATTTTATCTCTGTAGCCACTATAGTCTTTCAATCTCTTTACCTCCATCAAGTGGAAATACTTTGGCCTGGAACTGCAGCATTTCTTTTTAACCAGAATCTTACTGCTAGAGTATGAATACCTATGGTACTAATAGCATTGCTCTGTGTGAAAAAGTCCACTTTCTCTTCTTGTTCACCATTAGCAGTAGACCACTATTTGGCTGCCAGGGTGTCCCTAAAGTGGTACAGCATGAGCAAGTAACGTTGACAGACAAAAGGTTTTGTGGTCTGTGTAGTATTTATAAGGCCATAGGAGGAGAATAAAGACTGAAGAACTTAAATCACTTGGTTGAGGCTATTATGTCAGAGCTTGGCATTATAACCCATCTTTTGGCTCCCAGCGTAATATTTAGGTGCCACATCAGTCACAGGCTTGCACCTTTGGTGCATCAATCCTAAGCTTTTAGCATCCTACGAGAGGCGGCATATAAAGGTGTTTGTTCCAGACAGCTTTTTTACACAGCACTGAAGCTATCCCAGTAAAGCTTGCGGGGTAGCTCTGAGAAGGAGGGAGTTCTTATATCCAGAGCCAAAGCTGGAAATATTCTGAGGAGTTACTTTTCATGGAATTTCCCTTTGTTCTGTGTGTGGATTTAATTTTATCAGTGTTCCACCTAATAGGACATTAAATCATTGATTCAAAATGTTTGAAGAAAAATATTGAAGTAAAAGAAAATACTACGGTAGACAAACCTAAAAGGTCAGCACATAG
>WEKX01000062.1:9785-24827 GCA_013390025.1 Pitta sordida | reverse complement strand
ATTGGCCAACTTCCAATCTTTTGGGACCTCCCCAGTAAGCCAAGACCTCTGATAGATGATTGAGAGAGGCTTAGCAAGCTCATCTGCCAGCTCTCTCAACACTCTAGGATGTAACCCATCAGGTCCCATGGACTTATGAGGGTCTAGATGTACTAGTATGTCCCTTACATCTTCCTCCTGTATTAAAGAGGGGTTAGACCATTCCTCATCTCTATCGACTGTATCAAGAGACCCTTGAAGAGACCTTTCATTATGTAAGCAGCTGTCTTTACTATTAAAGACAGAGGCAAAAAAATCATTAAGTATCTCTGCCTTTTCCTCATCCCCAGTGATGATGTTGCCCTCCTTATCCAGTAGAGATTGGAGATTGCTCCTGTCCCTCCTTTTGCCATTAACGTACCTGTAAAAGCCTTTCTTGTTATCCTATGTATTAGTAGCCAATTGAAGCTCAAACTGATCTTTTGCATCTCTAAAAAGATCTGCTCGGATAGACAGAGCATGGTGTCCATGGCTCTGGGGTTGTGGGTTCGATCCCTGTACGGACATTCGCTTGGGAATTGGACTCGATTATCCTTGTGGGTCCCTTCCAACTGCGAATATTCTGTGATTCTGTGAATGTTACTGTCTCAGCACTTACATCAATTTTCAGAGATGTCCTTGTTTTCTGCTATACTGAACACAGACACAAATATAATCTTCATGCAAATCTTTCTCCTAATTGCCAATATTCAGTCATCATTCCTATAGAACTTGATATTGTACTGAATAGGAATTTGTATGTATTTAAGTAGTTAACTTAATGTTAGATTCAGGGTGTTGAGGTTGGATGTACCACAATAAGAATAAGGGCCAGGCAGAGCTGTGGCAGACCCAGGATAATGGTCTCTTACCTAATCCATATGAGTAGAGGCTGCTATCCTGATTGTTGCTCTCTCCCAGGAAGAGGAACTACAAGTTTAAGGCAGCATCATTAAGTGGAAGACTGAACCCTAGGAATCACCCTGTGATTCTCTGTACATCTTATTATTTTCCTTGTATGCCTATACAGTTTTAACAGCTTCAGTTAATCAATTATGGGAACCGTGTCTTCTGCCAGTAGCAAAAACCCCCCCACAGGTTTT
Source organism: Pitta sordida (assembly GCA_013390025.1). Lineage (NCBI taxonomy): Eukaryota > Metazoa > Chordata > Aves > Passeriformes > Pittidae > Pitta > Pitta sordida. The sequence goes on along the minus strand of WEKX01000062.1, from coordinate 23,706 downwards.
CAACCTAAAACGTTTTAGATTTCACTCTGGAGGATTTTGCTGATATCTTCTGAGGACACAGACAGTTCAGCTGATTGCCTCCATAATCAGTATGTAATTAATGGACAATACGAAACTCCTAAATTGTTGCATTTGCTTTGTACTCAGGGTGTCACTAATGTGTGACCAGACAAAAACCCATAAGGTTGCAACTGACAAACTTCAACTAAATATAGTAGTAATTTGCCAGACCAATGGCCACTTATTTTATATCTCTTGAAGTTTTTTGAGTTTATGACCCTTTATAGTTGTCTTCAGTACCTACTGAGTGTCAGGGGTCTTAGGTCTTACTTAGATGTGAGACATTTGCTAAATCTTGTGGGTTATTCCAAAATCATTTCTAGTCTTCATTGTTGGAACAATTTCTCTCTTCATAAATTTAAACATAGGAAGGGATTTAAACCTGAGCACCTGTCATGGGGAAAGCCTTTTTGTTCTAATGTAAAACTTTTCTCCTTTTTACTGGAACAGACAATAGGTTTCTCTTCTTATCTCTCTTTCCCTCCCCTGAAAGGAAGGTGGCCACAGGAGGGGCTTTTTCCTTTTCACCTGACAAACAATGAAGGATCCTGTGTCTTATCTCCCCTTCCTGGCAAGGCATATGGCATGGGGAGGGGCGTTCTCCTTTCGACTGGACAAACAATGGAGGATTATTTTTCTTATCTTCCCCTCCCGGCAAGGCATGTGACTAGCGGAGGGGCCTGAGGGCCAGGGCAGGCTGAGTGACAGCCAATGGCATGTGAAGCCATGCCCACAATGCATGTGGCGTGGGAGGGGCCCGAGGCCCTGTAACTACACTGCTGGGCTCACAGGAGGGGATTTGTGGACTTTCTGGACTGAGGACACCTCATTTTCACCTCTGATCTCTACCGCTGCCATTTTGCCCAGAACTACGTAGACCTTTGACTCCTCATCTCAGCACAGCTTTTCCCCTGGCAACCTTTGGATCTCCCTGCAGCCCCTTGAACATTTCAGAAAAGGATCACTGGCTGTTACTCCACTGGTTTGCCTACCCTGAACCCTATTCTCCTGCCTCTGCAATCCTGGAGGTGCCCTGGTTTTTCCCTTGAACTAGACACCCCCCCTCGTGCTTGTTTATTTTTCTCACTTGTCTACAGTTGTCATTGTTCCATTGTGGTTTTTTTATACTGTTATTGTTGTTGTTCAAACATATATGTGTATATATATATTTGTTATATTAAATTTTTCCTTTCTCCCAGTAAAGTTCCTATTTCTCTCCATATATATATATTATTCAAGTATTTCTAAATTTAATTCATACTTCATCTTAATTGACCCAGGACAGCACCCAGATACCTTTACCTCCAAGAAGTATGGAGAAATGCAGAAAGAGGGAAAAGTGCCATTCTCTGGTTTGCTTGGGTTTTTTTTTCCTCTGAGAAAAGTCTTTTCAAGTGCTTGGATTCTGCCCTGATGGGAAATCATGAATAATGTAGAAATTCTCTGCCGTGTCACAGATTAACATCTGCAGTATTAAGAAGGTGCGATTGAAGTTGACTTTCAGAACACAGAGGACATTCTGATTCATGGCTGAGTCTGCATATCTAGTGCAGTTCTGGAAAACAAAAGCAGTGGTGAAAGCACCCTATTATGTCACTGAGGAGGAATCATGACTAAAAAGTTTTTCCTGCTACTATTATACATATTCTTATTTGACCTTAGAAGTATGGACTTTGTCATATAGAGTAACCCCTCAAATTTTTCAGGGCATAGAGACTAGGTGACACCTGCAAACCCCATAATCTGCGATGAAAGCCCACTCATGAATATGCAAGTAACCCCTGCCCATCTCCCCACCCCCTCAGCCCTGGCAACTGCAGGGACCATCCTGACACGACGCAGGAAGGGGCAAGCAAGTGTGGGGGGAGCAGGCCTGCAAGCAGGCCCATTCACAACGTGCATGGTGCAGGGGAAGGAGAACTGTGAGCGTGAGGGCATGGCTGTGCCATTCTGTTTGCAAGCGAAACCAGGCTGTTGGTTACTGTTCCTTTATGCAGAGCTGAAGCTCCTGGGAGCCTGGCCCGCCACCCTGGGGGCTTCCTGTTGACAAGCAGCCACTGCTCCCCCACAGCCCCAGTGCCAGCTTGACACAGTGTGCATAAAGTTTCCCTAGAATTTTATGTATCTTTACAACACTGTTATATGCTGGTTTACAAGCAAGTGGCACCTGCTAGTGCCAACACCCCACCCCATGGGATGTGCCTGTCCTGCCCTGCAGGGCGAGTCAGTCCTGTCCCTGGTGCGACAGAGGGTCTCTGTGTACATGCAGATGGGAAAACACCATAAAGAAAGGACAGACTGCAGCATCTTTGGGGAAAAAAACTGTGATGTACTGAAACTGCGATAGGTGAACTGCGAAGTACCAAGGGGTTAATGTATAAGTAAATAATTTTTTAAACTTCAGTGCTGGTTGTCTGTGGGGTATCAGAGATGCTGAGGTTAGTACTATCGATTACTGTTATGTGACATACAAAGTTAAATGAGATATTTGCCCTGCTTCTTCACCTTGTTTTCTGATTTGTAGTTATACTAAATAATGTGCTTTATGTCTGCCTCTTTAGGGTCTGATCACCTTCGAGAGAAAGATGGACTGTGGGCTGTGCTAGTTTGGCTTTCAATTCTAGCAGCTCGAAAGCAGAGTGTGGAGGAGATTGTCAGGGATCACTGGGCAAAATTTGGCCGGCACTACTACTGCAGGTGAGAAAAATGATGAAAAGGCACAGGAACTTAAGCAGTTGATAGGAGAATTCTACTAAAGTCATTGCTTGTTTAGATGTATTTAGGTGTGCATTTGCTGTGTTTACAGAATGAAAATCTGTCACAGATTGTCATTGTTCTGTAGGCAGATTTTTCATGAGTAAGTGGCAGAAGGAGCAGCATGTGTATATCACTGCTGGTACATGAATAATTGAATTTTCTGATATTGAATGGCAGAAAGATTTGAATTATTTACTTGTAGAATATGTAGGTTTATCTTGTTCCATGACATTGAAAAAGAATGAAAAGCAACATGTACTCCTGCATTTTTTTTTTCTGTGAGTGCTTCTTTATGACAGGGTTTTAGTGAGTACAGAACATCTGCTTACTTTCAATTCAGGATAACTCCTCCAAAGATCCAAACATTTACTTATTTTTGTTAAGGTCTCAAAGTAATGCATTCTAGCTGTCATTTACATTTTAACTTCTGCCTCTCCCTTAATTCAGACTTAATCCAGAGGAGTTGGCAATTTGTAAGGTCTTCTGAACATAGCTCAAAACTTGTAGCACAGTTTTCTCTGTTTCACTTGTGTGTTGAGTAATGCACTGTGTCCTTAATTTTGGAAAGTTATATGTGTATCAGTGATGTTTTCTATGCTACTTTTGAAACTGGGCATTCTCTAAATTATTTCTGTCTACTCAGAGTCAGGTGACCAGTATAGAACTGTGGTGCACACATGTTGTGGTCAGATTGCACAAAACCTGCGTAAGTGTTCTGGTTTGATTTGCAATCAGTACTTCAGTGGTCCACCTCTGATTTTTGAAGTGAGCAGTAAATTGCTGATTGTGAGTATATAGAGTTCTGTGACACAGAACTGCTTTCCCTGGAACTCTGAGGACTTTTTTTCATGGTCATAACTTTTTTTTATATATATATGCAAGGTTTGATTATGAAGCACTGGAACCCAGAACAGCGTATTTCATAATGAGAGACCTGGAAGCTTTGATCACTGACAAATCATTCGGCCACCAGCAGTTTGCTGTGGGTAACAATATCTACAGTGTGGATAGAGCAGACAGCTTTGAGTACATAGATCCTGTGGATGGCACTGTGACCAAAAGACAGGTATGTCTGTAATGATGGAGCAGCAAAGTTTTGCAGCTGTCATATTGTCTTCACTAGTGTTGTTTCTAAAGTTCAGCTGGCAAGACTGTCCATTTATTTATAGGATGATGTTTGCTTTGATAGATACTGCATTTCCTACTTGAGATTGTCTCGGCCTGGATAAGGTAATCCACCACTGGTTTAGGTTGCTCTTGCTGTACATAATTGGAGATGTATTAGTGTCACAGTGAACGTGAGACAGGATGAAGTCCCTGTTGACAGCAATGCGTGTGATTTAAGGAAAATGAGGTTGAGAGCTCAAGGTAATTTGCTTGCAAGCAGAAAAAAATTATTTTTGGCCCAAGAGCCAAGGAAAGAGGCACAGCAGTGCCCTCTGCCCTGTCAGGTGCCAAAAGAGAGCCGCCCAGATTTGTCACCCATCTTTAACCCCTTGTCTCATACATATGCAAATCACCCCATGAATATTCATCCCTTCACCATTTGTCTTGGACATGCTCTTTGCCATAAGTCCTTCAACCAATTAGCTCCAATGTTGCTCATTCTTTTCCCCTTGTTGTGGCTAGCACTCACTTTTGTTTACCTTCAAGAACTGCAGGAGAGCATTTTTCACCCTTAATATTCAACCTTAACTCTGAGGCCTCCTGAATGATATTGAAATCTACTCCTTCTGAAATTCACTAAATTTTCACTAATTCACTAAAATCCCTAAATCTCTATGCCCTTACCTAACTCACTAAAATTTGTAATTTTCTGAATCTCTAAATCACATGTATAGGGAGCCTCAATCCTCACTTGCTATGAATGCATTACAAAAAACATTAAAATTTTTTTGCTCTTGGTGACCAACAAGATTTCCATAATTAAGCTACAATTTCTTTTGTAGCCAACAGCATGCAGAATGTAGTACACTGTACCCTGGTAGTGGATACAATTGACTTCCATAGTCCAAATTACAATTCCTTCTGGGCTCTGTCTTGAGATTCCTTAGCTCTCAAGAACTGCAGTTCAACCTGAGCCTTCTGTGTTTTGAAATTCATTATGTGCTCAAGAGTTTCTATATACTTCTGCCAGGTGTAAATGTATATTCAAATATCTTGGATATGAGCTATGTCTCATATTAAAATTTGTCCTGATTCTATGCTGTTTGTAATTTTTTCCTGGTTTCTCTGGTTTTTAAATTACTTGACCTCACCTGACCCCAGTAAATGATACAGTATTACAAGTCATTAAAACTATTGTGATACCCTTCTGTCTTTTTAGTTTCCATTCATCATTGCATCCAGAAAATATGAGCAGCTCATCTGCAGTGGCAGAGTTACTCTTCTTGTGCATATTACTACTGAAACAAGACATGAGGATATTGTCATATCCAAGTCCAGTGGAAAATTACGGGCATGGCAGACTTGTGACCTTTGTACTTTAAAAAAAAAAAACAAATTGTGGATTTTCATTTTACTTTTCCTTCTCTTAGTTTGCTTTCAAAGTCCTTGCTCTGTGTTAGAATATACAGTCAATCCTCTTTATTCACAGTACCACGGGTCCGGTCCTCTCCCCATGGAGCCCACCGTCTCTGTACATAGGCAGCTTATTAATATGCACATTCCCCACTGTCGCCCTGCCTCCTCAGCTCTGGAACAGTTGCAGGGTGTTCCCGGAAGTTCCTCGTGTGATGTGAACAGTCAGGGGAGCGAAGGAGGTCTCCTCTACCCTGTCCCCGCCTGGGGAATCCCCAGGAATCATGGCGAAAGAGTCCATGCCACCACCACAGCAACTTCTGGGCTTCGTCTGCTGCAGCAGCTGCTGTGGGCAGAGGAGGCACCGAGGGGCTGTATGTACTTCTGAGTTCTCCCCAACATGTTCCCTCCCGCAGGACATGCGTGGCCCAGCAGCAGCTGGGATCAGTGGTGCAGAGCTGGGCCAGCCCACCAGCACTGGCAAAGCTTCTGCTGCAGACCCGCTGGCATGTTTCAATGCCGACTACCTCCAGAAAAAAAAAAAAATTGGTTCAAAATCAGGAACCCTGAAACTTTTTATTTTTTTTTCATCCGGAGCCACCGAGCATCTCCATGTCACAGAATATTCTGAGTTGGAAGGGACCCACAAGGATCATCGAGTCCAACTCTTAACACTGTCTCCCTGGCGGGAATTGAACCCGGGTCTGCCACACGCCAAGCGGGGACACTTACCACTGTACTAGGGCTGTACNGGGGAGGCTAGATGAGGTGCTGAGTGATATGATCTAGATGTAGATGACAGGTTAGTTGAATTATAGGTTGGACTAGATGATCTTCAAGGTCCTTTCCAGCCTTATCTATACTGTGATACTGTGATACATGTACTTCTCAGCTCTCTCTGCCATGTTCCCTCCTGTGGGACATGCCTGGCATGGCGCAGCAGTGGCTGGAGCCAGTGGTGCACAGCTCTGCCAGCATTTAAACATGTGAGTGCAGCAGCACCACTGGCTGACTCGTCACCATGGTAACAGTGCTGCCAATGGCACGCTGGCAGAGTAATGTCCTGATGCTGGGAGAGAGGTACTGAGCGCACACTGCATTCTCCAGGAATTCTGCAGGCTCCAAGATGCACCGCTGGTGGAAGGAAGGGATGGCTGGCACCCTCCCAAGGACCTGCGCCTCTGCATCCCTTTGGATGCCCCAATGGGAACCCTGCCTTGCTGTTTTCGCCAGTGCTGGGAGATGTGGCCACCGTGCAAGGGCCAGACTCACGGAGTTTAAACCCATGTTTGACTCCAGCACTAAACTTAATTAGGTAGATTCAAGTGTCAAGTGAACAAACTTTTTTCCAGAAATTTATCTTAAAAACCAAACTTCAGCTCTGCCAGGTGGGCATCTAAGAACCTTGCTTGCACTGTGTGCAAGCCGCACTGCTACCCCACTGCCAGGCCTGGCCGATACAGCAGGGTAGGGTGTACAGCCCTGGGGCTGTGGGAGCCACAGTCCCAAGAGGGGCGAAGGATCTGTGGTGGCTTCAGAAGGGAAGCACGGCTGCGGCTCCTTGAGAGGCTCCCGCCTTCCCCTTCCCTCCTACAGCAGTGTGTCCCAGAGACTGAGAAGGGTGACAGAACCCGGCTCCCATGGGCCCCAAGGCTGGCCAGTCTGGGGAAGTGGGGAGACAACTACAATTCCTGGAGAATGCCTGGCTGCCACGGCTCTGAGGCTGTCCCCACACGTTTGCTGGGAGCATCTTCTGGCCACAACCCTTTCTGCAGCACAAAGCCTCTCTTCCTGCACCAGGAGTGGGATGCTGCTTGACCACTGATATTGAGAAAATAAACACAGCAACAAGGAAATAGGCAGCAATAATACACCCAGACCAGCATGTAATTAATTCTGTCTATTGAAACCCATGCATATTGTTTATCATGGTGCAAAAGTAAGGCATAACATGATATTAAACACTCTGCTGTTCTTGAAGACTGTTTCAATTTCTATAGTAAGTCCTACTGTGCTATCTTTGTGCACAAGAGCATGTAACAATGGTTCTCCTAAGGATCTAGCAAACTAGGAATGGAGCCAGTTGCATTTTTGTCTGAAATTTAAATCATAATGATGAGAGATACAAGTTGCCCATTACACTTAGAGACATAAAGCTCCAGTGAGACCTTATTGTGGCCTTTCAAAACTTAAAAGGGACTTGTAGGCAAAATGAGAACAATCTTTTTAGAAGAGCCTATTGCAGTAGGACAAATGGTAATAAAAAGAGTATATTCAGAGTAGGTATAAAGAAGGCGTGGTGAAACATTGGAACAGATTGCTCAGATTGGTGGTGGATGCCCCGTCCCTGGAAGAAGATCGTTAAAGATCAGGTTGGATAAGACTCAGAAAAAGCAGATCATGTGGAAACTGCTCCTGATCTTTGCAGGGAGATTGGACTGGATGACCCTTANGGCCTGCCCTCCAGTCCCTTCACCGTCCTCGTTGCCCTTCTCTGGACCCTCTCAAGCAGTTCAACATCCCTCTTAAACTGGGGAGCCCAGAACTGCACACAGTACTCAAGATGAGGTCTGACATGTCCCTTGCAACCCAAACTATACTGTGATTCTATGGTTATCAGCCAAACATTGCTTTATACTATGCTGAAGATAGTTTGACATATGCCTCAAGAAAGGTAACGATTTTACTCATGCTTTATAGAGTATTGTTTCCACAACAAACACTGTTTCCAACTTCAGTGTCTTCTCAAGCTGCTGGTAAAACTGGAAGAATAAAATCCATCACTTCTAATTCTCTCTTTTTTTAATTGTTTACTGCCCTTTAAACAAAAGTAGCAAGGATCCCAATTTGTGCATTAGGCAGGACTAAGGGGAGATAAAGTTTAGTGGCATAGCAGAGGCAGCACCTAGTCTATCATTTACAGAAAGGAAACTACATATTGGTGCAGAGCTGGTAAAATACTGCAATACTACAACTATTTATGTGTGCAATTTAGTCCTCTGACCTTAATGGGCTTCCTGTAGCGACTCTGGGTCCAAGTATATTGTCTGTGGTTCATAAATGCAGTACAAAATTACTGGGGGAGAAGGAAATTAAAAAAAAGGTGAAGAAGGCAGCAAAGAGCAAATCCACAATTGAGTTAATGAATCCTTTTTATTCTACACACAGTTAATGTGAATTAATTAGTAAACTTGAAATTAACACCCTAAGTTTTCCAAGTGGTACTCTCAACCCTCTCCACTTTGTGGTTCCCCACTCATGGATTCCCTTCTTCACGGCATGGTTTTTCCACGATTGAGGAGGTCCATTTCGTGGGGCATTAACGCCTGCATGAAATGACACACATGATGGGGGAAAATTTGCATATTAATGAGCTGCCTATGTACATGGATGGAGGGCTTCATGAGGGGAGGACCAGACCTACTGTACTTTGAAAAAGGAGAGTCGACTGTACTACAAACTTTCTGAAAGTCCTGCATTCAGATATTGACTCATAGCCTTTGAGAGTTATCAACTGGTCCTATCTTTTGTATTCACCTCTGACAACTGGTTTTTTTGATCCTAGGATTCTGTAACTATTTCTCAGACCACTCATCCTTAGTGTATCTCAGGCCACTGATTTTGTACTCTGACACATGGAACAACGAATCTGGTCAAGAGAATAAAAACAACAGTAAGAGAATCTTTGCCATGGTGGAAGGGAAAGTACAACATAATTTCTAGTCGTTTGCAGAGAAAAAAGAGTAGTAAATGAGTTGTCCACTGTCACAAGGAAAGAGGAGTTTAATCCAAATGACTCTTCCTTTCACTTTTTATTTTAAAGGAGTGAATGGTGATTTGTAAAGGTACTGCCACCTTACATATGCTGTTACTTCTTCTCTCACAGGGGCTGCGGATAATTTTTTCAGACTCTTCCAGGCTCATTTTCAGAATGAGTGCTTCTAGTCATGTGAGAGCTACTCTCCGGATCTATGCAGAGAGTTATGAAAAAGATTCTAGCCAACACAATAAGGAACCACAGGTAATGAAATTGTAATGAGTTGGTAAGTAATGCACTATCTCTCTGATAGCAGTGGCTACAGGTTCTCATATTTAATTAGAAGTAACACTCCGTGCTACAGAGTACTCCAGGTGGGATTTTACCAAGCACAGAGCAGAGGGGCAGAGTCACCTCCCTCAGCCTGCTGCCCACACTGCTTTTGATGCAACCCAGGATACAACTGGTTTTTTGGTTTGCAAATGCCTGTTGCTGACTCATGTCCAGCCCCTTATCCATCAGCAACCCCAAGTCCTTCTTGGCAGGGCTGCTCTCCATCTGTTCATCTCTCAGGATGTGTTCATAGTGGTGTGCAGCACCTTGCTCTTGGTTTTATTAAACCTCATGAGACTCCCATTGACCCACTTCTTGAGCTTGTTCAGGTCCCTCTTAATGGCATCCCAGCCTTCAGATGTGTCAAGCACACCACTTAGCTTGGTATAATCTGCAAATTAACTGAGAGTGTACTCAATTCCTTTGTTTATGCTGTTAATTAAGATAATTAAATAACACTGATAATAATATGGAATCTGAGGGACACTGAGTTGTCAGAGACTGAGTGCCTGAGTTGTCACTGACATCCATCTGAACCGTTGACCTCTACCCTCTGGATGTGACCATCCCACAATTCCTTGTCCATCTAACAGTTCACCCATTGAATCTATCTCTCTCCAATTTAGAGAGAAGGATATTGAGGGGTACCATGTCAAAGGCTTTACAGAGATCCAAATAAATGAAGTCTGTAACCCTTCCCTTCTGCACTGATGTAGTTGCTCCATTGTTGAAAGCCACTTGGTTGGTCAGGTGGGACCTGCCCTTGGTGAAGCCGTGCTGGCTGTCCCAAATCACCTCCCAGTCATCCATGTGCCTTAGCAGAGCTTCTAGGAGGATCTGTTCCATGATCATCCCAGACACAAAGGTGAGAACGACAGATCAGTAGTTCCCAGAGTCCTCCTTTCTACCCTTTTTAAAGATAGGTACGTTTCCCCTTTTGCAGTCACTTGGGACTTCACCTGATTGCCATGGCTTTTCAAATATCACGGACAGTGTCTTTGCCACCTCCCTCAATCCTGTGCCATCTGTATTGGGTACTCCTTAAATGGGATGCAGTGAATCACAAATGCTGCAATTACTGTTGCTGAAAACTAGTAAACAATATGCTAGTTAGCTACAAAATCATTAAACTAGCAGCAGCCAAGCAAAGATCATCAAACATTAGATTTCTGAAACAATTTTGAATGGCAAGTAGCAGCGAAAAAAACAACTGATTTTCATGTGGACCTTGTTTGTTATATGAAAAGATTGTGTTACATATGATTATATATATGAGTGATTATATAAACTGATTGTTTATTGTGTTTGTCCAAGAGCAGCAAACTGAAATCAACAACCCAGAAGTCCTTAGGTCCAATATCACTTAATAGGGTTGAAATGAAAAAATCTATAAGGTTCTGTCATTACATTGATACAACTTTAAGCACAAGTGCAGTTTGTTAGAGAATTATTGCCTCTTTGTTTGCATTTGAATCATTGGGTCTTTTAGTATGGCTCTGGTTAGCTATTAAAACATACAGGATGGTCCAGAAAAAGCATATGAAGTTGTTCTGGTTTCATCTGGGTTACAGTTAGTTTTCTTCTTAGTAGCTGGTACAGTGCTGTCTTTTGGATTTGTTTTGAGGTAATGATATTGTTGATAACACACTGAAGGTTTAGTTGTTGCTGAATGGAGTGTACCCTATCACAAGGAGTTCTCAGTCTCCCATGCTCTGCTGGTGAGGAGGCGCACAAGAACCTGGGAGAGACCATAGCTTTGACAGGTGACCTGAACTGGCCAAAGGGATATTACGTACCACAGTATGTCATGTTCAGTATACAGTCGGCCCTCTTCCACTTTGTGCCCCTCATATTGTAACTTCACATTTTAGTGGCATGATTTTTCAGCGATTAAGGAGGCCCCTTTTTGCAACAGTGCTTGCACAACCCGACATGCATGAATATTCAGTTAGCAGACACAAATATGCAAATCAAGCTGCACAGCCGCTGCAGCAGCTCTGCTTCCGGCACGGCGGTGGTGGCGGTGGCCCCCCCACTCCCCGCACGGCAGCAGCAGTGGCCGCCCCGCTCCTGGCACAGCGGCAGCAGTGGTGGCTCCGTGTGGGCCAGGTGGGGTGGGCGCAGTGACAGCTCTGCTCCCAGCACAGCCAGGCACCTGCCCCACTCCAAGAGAGGAGCCTTTGTGCAGTTATGAAAGATTTACACACTCTCAGGTTAGACGTGGTGTCTGAGACTTTCTCGAATGACTCTCCGAGACATACTTGTCTACCCCGAGTATGCAGAGACCACATCTACCACGTGGAAGGACACTGGGACAGCGGTGCAGGCAGCTTGCTCGCACCATTGTCTTTGGCCGAGTGGCAAAGGGGTTTTTCCCTGTGTGGGGTGGCTGTGGGCACTGGGAAACACCAACATGAACACCGACACACAGCAGAGCAGTGCCAAAACAGCGCCAGAGCACCAGAGGGCTGTGTGAGGGTGCATATTAATGAGCTGCCAATCAACATGGAAGGCGGGCTTTGTGGGAGACGAACAAGACCACGGTACCGTGGTATAGGAGACGCGACTGTATAGACTGGGGGAGTTAGCCATGAGGGGCTGATACTGCTTGGGGAGGGCCAGGCAGAGCATCAGGTGGTGAGCTGTTGCATTGTGCATCGATAACCTGTGAACTTGTGGGGTTTGCTTGGGTTTTAGTCATATCTCTCTCTTTTTGCTTTTATTATTCATATTATATTTTAGTTTATCTCAGTTACTAAATGGTACATGTCTCAGCCCACGGGTTTTGCCTTTTTTCAATTCTCTACAAATCTCACAAGGGGCAGAGAAGTGAGCAAGCAGCTGCGTGTTAGCTGCTAACTGTAGTTAAACGACACTGTACATTGAACAAATGTTAAATCAATGGGGATTGCAAAGGAAGTCGATCATGTAACAGTAATTAAAAAATATTTCACAAGTGAAGGAAATTAATTCACTAAACCTGAGCTTCTCTCAAAGCTCTTTAGATATACAGTTATACCCCTGCATTTGCGAGGAACAGGTCATGCCATGGGTCTCACAGAATGTCAAACTCGCAACGACATGCAGGTCATTAATATGCATGCAGGCCACGCCCATTCCTCCACCCCCAGCACTCCAGAGTGCTGCGGACAATCTTTTGCTCCTTCTCACGTGCTGTCTCAACACAGGGGAGCAAAGGGAACCGTTTCTGAGCAGCTGCTTCAACTGCATCTGCTCGCAGCTCAAACCCCACACCGCTGCTCACCCCTCAGCCCCGCCTCCAGCCGCGGTGCTTCTGCCCATGGTGTCCTGGCACGGTGTCCAGCCCCACGGCATCCCAGCCAGCTGGGACTGTCTGCTACTGGCTGCTGCCACTGTGCATGCATGCCCTGCCTCTGCAGAGGGGAAGGGGTGTCCCTGAGCTCTGGTCAGCATTCTTGGAGCCTGGAAAACCTTAACTTTGCAACACTGTGACACCCTGTGCCGCTTACGGTGGGGGCAGGATATCAGTATCAGAGTTTCTTTCCCTTTAACATCCACCAGTCCCAGTAGAGGCAGCACTGCCCGGGCTTTGACTGGACTTTGAGTAACAAGGAATGGCATGTCTTGTGGTGATGCTGTGCTGGGTCTCAATGGCTGCCTTGGGCATATTGCGGTGTGGCCCTTCCACTGTAGGGACTGAGCACGGAGACACACAGGACCGGGTCAGGGACCAGGGCATGGTGCCGTGGGGCTCTAAGTGCCACAGCAAGCCAGAGAAACCGCGCACCCTCCCTGTGTGCCCTCCCTGGGTGGCCAGCCCCATCCCACCCCACAGGGAGAGCTGGCACTGCCCCTCAGTGAGGCAGAGGCACTGCACATACGTCAGCTGGGAAACCTCACAGATCCCTGAAACTGAATTGCAAGAAATTTTCCTTGCAAATCTGCAGGGTGGTAATGGAGAGGTTGCAATGCAACCAGGATATACTGTACTGGAAAAGAACTAGTCCATTGAAAACACAGATACCTCTCAGTTTATGTTCTCCTCCTATTGCACCCCTCATGCCTGCCCTCTATTGCTAGGGGCAGAAAAGCTAACTTCCTGACCTTCATTGTTATTTTATTTAACAGGCAGACCATGCACAAGAATATAGAGGCATAAAGCAAAGCCTTTAACACATTTTCCGTGGTAAGCTTCAGAAGAAACTCTCAGAGCATGGATTCGATAGGAGTATTCTGTGCTGGGTTAGGAATTGGTTGGATGGATGAGCTCAGAGAGGGTTGGTAAACGATTCCACATCCAGCTGGTGACTGGTCACTAGTGGAATCCCACTGGAATCAGTGCTTGGCCTGGCACTGTTTAATACCTTTATGGATTATATGGACGGGAGAATTGAGTCCCCCATTAGTAAGTTTGCAGATGATACCAAGCTGGAGGCAAATGTTGAACTACCAGAAGGTAGAAGGGCCCTTCAGAGAGACCTTGACAGGCTAGAGAAAAGGGCAGATTCTAAT
>WEKX01000058.1:0-10229 GCA_013390025.1 Pitta sordida | reverse complement strand
AGACCTTCACAGTTCTGTCTTCTGCTCCAACGTGGGGCTTCTCACAGTGAAAGAGTTCTGCAGCAGTTGTTTGTTTGCATGCCTTAACTTAAACTTCTGCCAAGCTCTCTTGTCAAGGGTACACCAGGATGCTACCAATGTCTATTCCTTCTGTGCTGATAAGGGGTAAATTGCAAGCAGTCCAGCCGCTATCCTTGACAATTCTTCCTTTTTTGTATTTTGAAGTTGCTGTTTCGTAGGAGAAGGCAGACCTGTTGGGTTGTAAGGCACCCATGGTTACTATTACTGCAGGTCCCCAAACAAATTTGATATCAGTGATGCACATAGCGGTGCAAGGCTGTAGTTCCTCCTGCTGTTTTGTCTATCTCACTTTGAAACCTGACTCATTTTGTTATCTATGTGGGATTCTTTACACATTCTTCAAATACACATATGCAATATATGAGTCAAGACAACTATTGTCAATGCTTGGAGATAAAACATTTTGCTATCACCTTTAAAGACAGCAAATATAAATGAAGACTAGATGGTAATGACACAGAAGTATGGCAATTTTATAGAGGAATTATGCTGCAGGAAAATCTATCTTAGGGTGCACTCTCTCTCTCTCTCTCTCTCTCTATCTCTCTCTCTATCTATCTATCTATCTATCTATCGTAGCAAGATATTGCTTAAAGGTTCTTGTAGTAAAACTTACCACTGGTCATAAAGAGAGGATTTTCTCCTCTTTCCGTGATTAGTGCCAGTTTACCTGATACTGGATTCTTTTCTCTTTTTCTGTATATTTGTCAACATGAAAATCAAGGCTGCAAAGTGCTCTCCAAATCATATCCCCGAAAATTTTTTCCTAATTTCTCAAATCAGCAGAAAAGTAGTCCTACCATGTACTATTTAACAGAGTACAAATATGCAGTAGCTCTTTCTCTGATAGCACTGGCTGACGCCTATCTTCAGCAACTGCTACTTTTGTGTAAAAAGAATACTTTGAAAACAACTTTACAATATGTGCCTAATTATTATACAAATGGTTAACTGCAGAAATATGGCAGTTGAAATGCAGGGATGATACTGTCTTCTACAGACATTCAAGGAAAAAAATTGACTTTTGTAGAGGAACTGGTTTTATGAGCACAGAACTAATTTTCAAAATTAGAGTAATCTCATATGGTTTACAGTTCTGTCGTGGTTTGACCATGGCTGGCTGCCAGAGATTCACCCACAACCTCTCCCTCACTTCATTCTCCCCCTCCATACAAACAGGAGGAGGGAGGAAAAGGGAAAAAACCCTGAAAAGGTTTGTTACAGGCAAAACGCAAAACAAGCTCCAAGTGAGGAATATAAAGGATTTATTTATTTCTAACAAGATCAGAGCTTAATGTGAGAAGCATCATCTTAAAGGCAATCTTCTTCCCCCACCCCTCCTTCTTCTTACAACAGATATCATATTCCCTTTTTCCTTCAGGAGACAAAGGGGGAACAGGGGTAGGGGAAAGCCAGGCAGTTGGTGTTTTCTGACTGGGTCAGGACAGGAAGCCATCTCCCTGCCTTTCATAGGATCTGCTCCACTCATGAGATAAAGTCTTTCATGACCCTTCCCAGCATGAGTCCAAACCCTGGGGCAACAGTTCTTCCATATTCTGCTGCCCAGGGGTCACTTCACAGGGTGCAGTCCTTTAAGCACTGGCTGCGCTCCTTCATTCGTGACCCCCATCCCAAAGTACATAGATCAGATCCTACCAAGTACAGTTCTGTCACACAGCATGGACTACTCCTCCACGGGCTACAACACCTTTCCTAGGACATCTGCTCCAAGTATGTGGGCTCCCTCTCCNTATGTGGGCTCCCTCTCCACGGCCACAGGTGGATTTCTGCATCCCTGTGCTCTCTCTCTATTCCATGGGCTGCAGGCAGACAGTCTGCTTCATCACGGTCCATTCCACAAGCAGCAGTGAGATGCCTGGAACACTTCCTTCTCCCTCCTTCGGCCGCCCTGGCCTTGGTGCCTTCATTGCTGTTCCACCTCTCATGGCTCTTCTCGGCCATCTTCTTGCTGTTACTGGTTGGGTTTTTTTTTCTTTTCTCCTTCCCTTCCCTTCCCTTCCCTTCCCTTCCCTTCCCTTCCCTTCCCTTCCCTTTCCATCACAGAGGCACCTCTATCTCTCCGACTGGCCTGACCTTGGCTGGCAGTGGGCCCAGCCAGAAACTGGCTGACGTTACCTCTGCTAGTTAGCTCCACCGCTGCCAGAAGAAAAAAACCTACATTCAAACCAGCGCAAGATCTTAATTCAGTCTTGTTTAAAACTTGAAATACCTGCAACAGCTTGCTTTGCCACACAAAACTTTAAATATTTTTCTCCTTTTTTATCCTTGTTCATTGAAGATTACATTTTGTAAACAGTCAGGGAGTTTGTCAAATTCTCAAGTACATAAGAAGACTCATTCAAAGCGCCTATAACAAAAATATTTCCTCTGAAGTCTTGATGGGAATTGCAGTAAAAGAGATCTTCTTTCTTTAGTTTCAGAGATATCATAAGGAAATCAATAATATACAATGGAGGGCATTTATAAGAAATGTTATAAAATCACAAGTAATGGAAATCGTTCTTCACACTGACAGGGTTTAAAAAAATATGTTCTAAGAGAAATAAATTTCGCACAAACTAGTGTTCCGTGAGTGTCTTTTCTATACATATACAAATGTGAACCGTCTTGCCTTTAGGAAGAATAATTTTTCTCTAAGAATAATGATTGTATACGTACATAAACTCTTACAGTTAAAGCAAGCATCTGTTAGTGTTATTACTATAAACTTGAGAGCCAGTAATATGTCATATGACTGTATTATTTAGGAAGTTCATTTTTCCTGAGCTATTTGCACCAAATTTCTTTTTGTTTTTCAGTTGAAATCAGAGGGCTTGCTCGTGTTTATTGGATAAAATAAGATTTCACTTGTCTTACTTTCCTTTGTTTTTAAACGAGGGAAATATTTTTTATAAAATATTGTAGGGCTTAGTTTGAATTTTCTATACAGTTATACATGAATGCTCTTTTTTTAAGGAATATTGGTAATAAAACCACTTAAAACACAGATTTTATTATTTCATAAAATTTGTTCACATTGTCAGGTTTTATTGTAAAATAAATGGAAGCAAAACCAATTTAAAAAATATCTTTCTCACAGAAAGCAAAAAATACTTTCACCTCCTATTTATTGAAAGACAATAAAAAAGAAGCATTGCTTTTTTGATGTACTACTTTTATACTATTTCATACCATACAGTATTACTACTGTTCTAAACATCTTCATAAAAATTATACCACATCATGCAATTTGATACGTCATGAATTAGTTTCTAAAGTTTTATAAAACAAACAAATTTTCATTCAATGGAGCACCATTTGTCTTTTTTTGTTGTTTTTTTGCCGTGGTTCACGAAAAATTTTACTGAATTGGTGTAACTTAATAGAAATGGTGAGTTCAGCCAAAATATGCTTGGAGAAGCCTTGCTGACCAGCTCGATTGCTGTGCACGATCTACAGCAGAGCACCACTGGATGCTTTCCCCTCAGCTGCCAGGGTAAGTACCTGGCACAGCACAGCGGGTGCGGAGTTACAAACTGTTTGTTTTATTTCTCTTAAGCATCTTTTCCTACACTACATTTCTATTTGTTTAGTATGTTGGCACCATGGTGTCAGGCCAAGTGAAAGTTGTTATTGCAATTTAGCCTGTTTCCAAGCGAAGATCCAAGCTTTTCCCACATACTGAGATATGTTTGAAAGAAATCAAGTGAATTCACATGTTCTCTAAGCACAAAGGCTAATATCCATCTTCAGAGTACATCATCACAGAGAACAACATGTTCTCTGTTTAATGTGATTCTTACTGCTTGTAATAGAACATAAAACACTAAAAATTTCTTTTGAAGGGAGGCTCTATTAAAAGTATCATGAAGATGGCCCACATAATTATATTCTAGTTATTAAGTACTTGATGCCTTACAAAATCACTTAAGCGATGCTGCGATGGAGATTACTTTCACATTGTTTAAAATAGCCTATTTCAGTTGCAAAGAGGCTTGTAAGACTCTCATCTAGCTCCACGGATGTCACAGAAGGTGGGGCAAGCCTCAGGTCTCTATCGCATGAGAGGGAAAACATCAAAGAAGTGGGAGAAACACTCAGTAGATGACATGACAAATACATACAAGTTTATTTTGCAGAACAGTCACATGCATGTACCAGAGACAAAGAGTGATGATTAATTTCTTTTCCAATAAGAAAATAGTTTTCCTGTGATTTTCCTAGAATGTTTGCAAGACAGTTTATTTACACCACCCATACAGAATTTTATCTAATGAAAACAAATCTCCTCTGGCTACGCTGGAGGTTCATCCACTGAATATTCCTGGATACTTTGCAGCTACATCTAGAAACCCCCACATACCAGGGTTTCTTATGCAGAACTCTTTTATCAGAGGAATTTTGACCTGTTCCTAATGAAAGGTCAAATTCTTCCTGATGCCTGCAAAATTATCCTCATTCACAGGGTGATATAAACAGTCTCTTTCAATAATGGAGAATAAGATTGCTACAATATAAACTTCCTATTATTGTTCCTACTGCTGCCACGGTCCCTGCATTGGTTCTCTAACAAACCCCATGTGGAGTACAACTGCAGTATTTTTTCTGCCTTAGAAATACAATATACCACGAGTATGTGAAGGTTGGTATTAGTACCAGTCAGAAGAACAGTTTCTGATATTCTAGTGTTTTCTAACCAAAAATTTCCCTGGTTCTTTTTTATTTTAAAGAGGCTGTAGGAGTGTTATACAGTCAAGAACATGCACCAAAGTGTGAAGTTTAAATTGGTGGACCCACAGCTATTTTTGATCCGTATGCTAATCCTGTGACCAATCATCACGAGTGTTTATGTGTGGATAAACACAAACAGATACTAGCTCTAAATTTTAGTGAGTTTTTCTTTATGGCGACGATGAGGGCATTTTCAGGCCAGGAAGGAACTAGCATAGCATGTTCATCAATCACTGGACAGTCTCAGTGCAGTCCCAGAACTTTGTTTTGCTAGCATGCCCAGATGGGCTATCAT
Organism: Pitta sordida; assembly: GCA_013390025.1. Lineage (NCBI taxonomy): Eukaryota > Metazoa > Chordata > Aves > Passeriformes > Pittidae > Pitta > Pitta sordida. The sequence continues at coordinate 5,122 of WEKX01000058.1, read as the reverse complement.
TGTTATAGGGAGCTGATGTAGAGAAGGAGAATGATGCTGGGCCAGACAAAAAGAACAGGAGTTGCTCTTGCCTTGGCAAAAGTGGGGTGAATTCCATCAAAACTTCATACATTTCACTAAACCCCTTTGTCATTCTATCTTAATAGTAACATGAATATAGCACATCACAAGTTATAACTAGGAGGAAATCTGCCAGAGCAAATGCAAGATGTCAGAAGTTACAGCATGTACCAACATGTACTTTACATACACATATATATGTACATTTATATATGCATGTATTTTTTTACTAGTGTTTAAATGCTTAATAAAGTTTGGATGCATTTATCCACCTGCACAATATCACTTATTAGGAAATTTTCTGTGCAAAAATGTGGCAAAAATGTTACAAAGCCTTTTCCCAGGTATTGGCTATTTTCTGGTTTCCAAAGCAGAAAATTGTAGCGTCAAAGTTGTCTTGTCTTCTTAGTGTTACTGTATTACTGTTAGGAACAGCATATACTGCCTTTGCTTTGTGCTGTGCTGCTCACTGAAGCACCAATTGTGTTATACATGCATGGATTTGAGCTTGTGCATGAATCTACTCTTGAGTTGTCTGCTGAGATCTTCACCACTTAAAATGCGCTAGAGTTGCCACTGAGGATGCTTCATTCTAACTAGCCACTAGTGAAACATCATTTTTTTTCTTCTTTTAGAGTGTTTGATATATTTTTAAATAGACTTACTGAAAAACTGTTTTAATTTTCCAAGTACACTCATTACATCTAAGAAGGAAACAGAACAAGAGAGATAAGGGCTGGTGCCTACATTCAGTTCCCTCCAGCTGCGTGCTGAGTAATTGCATAATTTTCATTGTCATCATTCATGGTACATAAGAGCAAGAGCAGGAAGCATTCTTTTGTCCATGATCTAATGAAGGAGCCAAGCCAAATATAATTGGAATTGTCCAGTTTCAACACTACAGTGAGGCAGGTCAGCCAATGCACCTACAGTGGGGCAGATCAGCCAACGCACCTACAATGAAAGTACAAGGAACAACAGAAATATCAAAAACTCAGAGGAAAGGGTACTGAACCAGTGGCATTTCACTTGACGAATGTTATCAAATGTATAATTTAACTGGGCAGTGGTCACTGCCCTTAGAGGCACTAATGGGTGATTTAGACTTGCTTAAATGGTGCCCTGTCAATGGCAGACTGCAAATGAGCAATGTAGCCTTAGTGGCAGACTGCAGAATGAAAGAAAAAGTATAACAAACCTTGAAGAGGAGAGAAGGAAACATTTGAGCAAGCCCTGAAGTGTTGCCCACCATTCTCTGTCTCTCCAGAACATGAAAAAAATGTGTACCTGGAGGTCAGGACTTCCCTGATTTTCTACACATGGGCACTAATTACTTACTTTCCTCTCCTCTCCCTTACCTGCCTGCCTCTAAGACATCAGGATCTACAAAGACAGAAAATATCATCTATTCATAAGATTCTTAAATACTGACCTAGTACGTATTATCACCCTTAATGAAGATTACTAGGCATTATAAGAGCCTTGGTTATGGTTTTCTTTTCCGTATGCTTTTTCTGAACAGCAATTATTGGAGCTAGAGAAAATTTCTCTCTCTGGGAAGGGAAATGACTGCAGCTGTATAGTCACAGTACAGCTGTTCTGAATTGCAAAATTCCCCTAGCAAAGACAAAATTCCAACCTGTGCAATGATCTATAGAAACCATTATGATTTTCCTTGATTTCTACAGAATTAGGGGACAGTTCAGAAGTCTGAACTATGGGGCAGAATCAGAAGTGTCATAAATAGGCAGATGGTTCAGTAAGTAGCAGAGAGGAAGTACTGCTGGCCACACTCCCTTCCTAATTTAGTTTTCAAAAGGGTTTTTTTGTCTGTGCTTCTACACAGATCAGCTTGCATTCCCTGAGTTGAACAAAATCTGCTCAGTCTCTTGGTTTACATTTCTACTATGCAGAATTATTTTGTGCAATTTCTCTCTAAAGCTCAACATCCCTCCTTTTAAACTGAGCTTGGAATGTAATGTTAGTGTTGGATTCCTCTTGCCTACAGAAAGGAAGCCACAGAGCACCTCTTCATTAATATCTGCCCTAATGAAGTACAGACAAATCCAAAGGGTTCAAAAATCATTCGGCTAACACAGAGCAGTTAGAAAATGAAACAATTAATGAAATTTTAATGGCCTCATATGCCTCATTATTTGAAACTGTATCCTGTTCATAGACTGATACTGGAGGAAGTTAAATAAAGTTAATTAACAGGTATTTTGGCATTTTGCTCAGTTTAATTCTATTGCTACATCCTGCTAGGACAGAGCATTCAGAGGTTAATAATATGAAAGATTTGGAAGATTCTGTCTTGAACAAATGGCTGCATATCATGGGCAATTAATTGCTCTTACACCACTGCTATTACCTGAAGAGACTTTGCTGTTAGAGATGCAAATGGTCACTTAGTCACATAGGTAAGGTTGAGAAATAAAAGGAACACTTTTTCTTGATTCAATTACTTGGAGAAAACAACAATAATGCCATAGCCTTCAGCTGTAACCTTACTCACCTCAGCCTCTCGAACTGAGGAGGAAAAGTTGCATGCAATGACAGAATACCCACCAGGAGATGGCAAAGATCTGTGGTCCTAAGTAGATTTAGGGTGCAGAAATGCTGGTTTAACAATCCAAGGGGGTGAATTCTCAAGGAAAATGGAGAGATTACAGTTGGTAGACTATAAATATACAGTGCCTGAAGCAGATAGTGTGTTTGATAAAAAGCGGTAAGACTGTGTATTGGGGTTTGCTGTGGCTGGGTTTCTCATAGCTGGGGGATTACCATAAATCCAAAGTATGAATGTTTTTGAATCTGAAATACATCTTTTGGGTATCCCCTGGAAGCCTGGCGCTAGATACCTGAAAAAGCTCACAGCAGCCTAAGCAAGAAAGCTTGTTAAAAAGCCTAAAGCACCAGGTATGTTTGATACATGTGGTTCATCCACATTTCAGCTTTCCAGGGACACCAGAAGCAAATGATGTAGAGCTGTGCTTTTCTCAAGTATTTTCATTCATGCAGTGGGACAACTCTGCTAGAGAGGAGGTCCCCATAACCTTGTGGGTCTTACCAAATCTCTCTCCACTTTCTCACTGCAGCAGGCCAAGGAGCAGGAATCAGTCATTCAGTAGTTTCAGTCAAACAGTAGTTTCTGGACAAGCCCTTCCCTCATGAGTTCTCTGTAAAGCCATGTCATGATTGCTTAAGCCCGTTCTTTAACCAGTTAGATAAAGAGCTTTGCTCTTTACTGGGGATAGGTGGACAGGACCATGATTTTATATCTTGGCCAAAAGCAAAATCCATTTTTCTTTGGCTGGTAGGACAATCTTTACCATAGGATCAACTGCTCAAAGAACAGCAACCTTCCCCTCATACAGTGGTTGCTCTTTCTCCTAATCTAACTTGCTTCACTTGTCCAAGCACTTGCAAGATGCACATTGAAAACCAAAATATCCTGCAGAAGGAGAAACCAATGGAAAAATACCTAACTTGCAATGTAATTTAATTTCCTGACAACATTGCACTGAATTCCATATCTACAGTTGAGCAAATGATTTCTTCAGGATGAAGCACCCAGCTTAGGAGACATTACACCAGCTCCAGGCTGCAACTCTATCAGCCTGACTTCTTCACTGTTACCACATTTCACAGTAGAACATGCATCTGACAACTGCGTTTGGTGTTACAAGGTAATGCCCTTCCTCTGTATATTCCTTTATTTTCTTGTGAGATAGACAAGGCCCTTGCACTGGGGGAAGTGGTCTCTATTCCAATCACAGCTTCAGAAATCTTACTAAAATCTTTGTTTGTCATTCTGTACTAATGAGTGTTGACATGCAATGGTAACATAGTACAAGGGAGGCAATGTATAATTCTACAGATAAACAGTAACAATTATTTTCATATATGTGGGGTTTTTTATACATACACATACATGTATGTATGTTTTTCGAATGCTTGTATGTGTCAGAGAGTTCTCATTCATTTGAGCAGTTACAGAGTAGCCTTCACTGAGGATTTTTCTGACTAGTCCTAAGCTTGCAAATGGAGGCCTGTGGCAACTGGGGCTAATAAGCAAAAGGGACATGTGGGAGAAAATCACAAGGTGGTCTCTTACAAGGAAACAACCTTCCCCCCCCACTTCCCCCCAAGTGTTTCAAAGCATAACAACTAAATATTTTAATCTGGCTAATGTTATCTTGATAATTACTGACCCATACTGCCCTCATTTTCTATAACAGTGTTCTCTCAACTCTCCACTATTTGCACACGTGTGCATGAATCTACATAGAGTTTTACAAGACCTAGGAAAAAGCACTAGCATCACTACCATAGAAGATGAAATCCAGGCTGTCAAGGGGTTCAGATTTAAATTTTTCTTTAGCAAGTAGAGGTACTGATAAGTCTCACATTCATTTCTGGATCGTAATTCTTGTACTATATGCTTTTTCAGCGAGGTACTATACTTTTGAGGATAAGCATATCTTGGGGCCTGGGGTAAGTTTTTTATAAAGTAAGTATTATACAGTACAGTCTTTGGATCTGCATAGTATTGCCAGAAATATCTTCAGATCTTCAATTCCCTCTAATCTTATTATTTTCCTGACAGCTATAAACTGATGCTTCAAAATCTAACATTTACTATGAGCAAAACCTGTTTTTTTCTCACCAAACAGAATTCCTCTGCCAGACAAAATAGTCCAGTGAAAGCAGCAGCAGTAGCGTAGGGCTTGTGGTGGTGCTATGCTCAAGAGGGAATAGAAATCACGCACAGTTTTTGTTAAAGATTAAAAGTCTCAGTGCTTTACTATGACCTTCAGATACCAGTGATTTTTCTTCCTTAAAATCATGAATAGTTCTTGTCACTTGACTGCAGCCTCTGCAGAGATTTTGTTTATTCTGCAGCAAACTCAAAAGTCAGAATGCAAGTACAAGGTATCTGTTATTTTAACAATTTTTCAATCAGCTTCATGGGTTTAGGTGTTAGACTGGCCACATCTGTTTTTGTTAGACTATTTAGAGGTGCAATAGTATTCTAATACAGTCACAGAATCACAGAATC
>WEKX01000057.1:103709-125179 GCA_013390025.1 Pitta sordida | reverse complement strand
AAAAACCTTTCCTAATGTCAAGTCTAATATACTCCTGCCCACTCTGCGATCCTGCCCAGGATGCATCCACCAACTGGAACCCTGTTTAAACATGGGAAATGGAAGTGCAACCTCATTTCTTGTCATGTTCAGCTGGACACTTGTGAGAGACTGAAATATTAAAGGTCAATGCCTCAAACAATCAGCCTTTTGCAAAAGGAACAGGGTGGTTTGCTGAGGCCAGGTTTGCATCCCCTAACCAAAGGATTTGGTTGTATGGTGTCAAGAACTCTGATCTCTATAATACACAGAGGGTTGTGCACCCGCCACTGGAGGATGGACTAGTTGAGCCCTGCAACCTATTATACTCCTAATAACCTGTGACTGATGGCTTTAAAAAGCTGTTTTCTGGCTGCATAAAAGAAAAGGTTGATAAAAAACAGATCTTGTGGAGGTGAGGTGATGGCTTTTACCATGTTATTTCCTTCTAATAAGGTTCTGCTTGCTCAACTCTGCAGGAGTGAGAAGCAGGGCCAAACAGCAGTCGTGTCTTTGAATGGGTCATAAAATATCAAAAACCCCTGAAGCACCTCCAGACTCATTTCTGTAGTCTTCCAGCAGAGGACTGTGCATGATCTAATGATCTATAGTGTTGCAAGAGAAAGTGTAAATGCGTCTCCCCCACAAGAGATATATTAACAAGAACTTCATTTACCCTGCCTCAGGGATGGTACATAACAATATTATACCATAATATTAACCTTTTTTCTCTTTCTTCCCGACTTTTTAATGGCCAACTCACATTTAGTATTCAGCATGATGTGGGCAGCTTGACTCAGTAGAGATGGAAAGTGCTTGATACTTGTACTTGAAAGTACATGACAAATGGAATTGTTTGTCTTCAACACAGATTTTGTAACTTCCCAAGCAGACTAAAGGACTGAATTTCATCCATCTTTCTTTTACCAACTTCTGAATATACTAATTATTCATCTATAGAGAAGAAAAATGAAAACACATCTCCTCCACTTATTTTTCTAAATCAATACATATAGGATGAAGCAGGACCCTTGAGAAACCTAAAGAACCTAGCAGAGTATATGAAACTATATTTTGTTTTACTGTCTCTACACTTTTATATGGATCTTGCCTCACATCTCCTATTGACTGTTCAAGCTCCAGCTAAATTTTAGGAAATTCCTAAAAAACTTGCTTTCTACTATCCAGTGTTCAAGGCAGTCTAAAGTAAGACTGTAACATATGCAACATGTAACTATGTGGGTGATACAGAAATTCAAAGGCATGATATTCTGTGATTCTGTGATTTTCAATTAAGAAATGAAATGCCAGGGAACTCACGAGCTGCACTTCCAAGAGTTTATTTTTGCTGTTCTACAACAAGGTCTTCATGAAAGTGCTTGGTAAGGGACTAAAAGGGCCTTTGGACACTAACAAGTCATGACAGCTAGCAGAATTCATAAGTAATTTATTACTCACAGGTCATGTGGAGAATGCAGGTCAGGTTCTGAAGAGAAAAGCTCCACATATATCTTTTATGGAGAGGTAAAAAGATACTTGATTTAGGGGAAGTAGGAAACAGTCTTGGAAGATTTGTACTGAATACTTTAGGAGATGCAACGGACATACTTAAAAAGTTTATTCCACTTTGAAAAGTAAGTATTGGTGATATATTTTCAACAAGTAGAACCTTTTCAAGTAGGAGCTTTTTCATAGTACAGTTATACCTCCTCCATTGCGAGGAAAGGGACAGGCCAAAGGCATTGTGAACAATTAATCTCACTAAGAACTGCAGGTGGTTAATATGCAAGCAGGCCACGCCCATTGCTCCACCCCTGGGAACTCTGGAGCTCTGCGGACAATTTTCTGCTCCTTCCCCTTGTCTCCCTCAGCACAAGCAAGCAAAGGGAACCGTTTCTGAGCGGCTGCTGTGACCGTGTGTGTGCTCCCAGCTCCAATCCCGCGCCGATGCTCCCACCCCCCAGCCCGGCCCAGCCCCGCTGGTCGCGCCATCCTGTGCGCGCTCGCGCTGCCACCGCAGCGGGGAAGGGCTGTCCCTTAGCTCTGGTTAGCATTCTTAGAGCCTGGAAGAACCTTAGCTTTGCAACATGGAGATACTCCTTGCGCTTATGGTGGGGCGGGGGCTTCGGTATTGAAGTTTCTTTCCCTTTAACATCCACCGGTGCCGGGAGAGGCAGCAAGGCAGTGCTGTCACTATGGTCCCGGAGGGTGAGGGAACAGAAACCTCCTCCTGGCGCAGTGGCAGCGGTGTGGGAACATCCCATCGCTGCCCCCTCCCAGTACACAGTGCTTGCCTCACGTCATCACCGGGTGCGCTGGCCGCAAACCCCGGGCACAGACTGCATTGCCTTCCCTGCCTGAGCCATGGAAACATTAACACAGACACACGCATACAAGCACTGCCCACTTGCAGCTCGCACACATGGGCGGGCAAGTGACACTGAGGGACCTGCTCTGCCTTCCACAGTGGCCGTTCCCGTCCCAACAACCACAAGATTCACAGAAGGCATCATATACTTATTCTGAAACATAGCTAATCCTGCCACCTATATACTACAAAAAAAAAAAGAAAATTCTAAAAGGGAAGGCTAGAAGAACCAGTAAGGCTTAGCAGTCTAAACAGAATGTCTTACTCATTTAAGCTTTGTAGATACTTTTGTCACTTCTTCCCTTTAATTTCTGAAAAATATTAAAATAACTATGAGAGTACAGAGACTCAAAGAACAAAGAATGTTGATTCAGAATAAATATACAGAAGATTAGACAGAATGATCAGGTCAACATGAAAAAAAGACAGATTACAATGACAGTTATTTTAGAAGTTTTAAAAACAAATTAGCTGCCTTAATATGGCAGCCTTACATAATGAAATATAAAATGTAGATATTCCCCACCCACCCCCCCAGTAAAGAATTAAAAAAAGGAAGTGGTAGCTAGTATTCCTCATATACAGTCATCCCCTGGACCTTGTGGGGAGTCAAGTCTACGTAGGTCCTCGCGAGTTCTGGAATCCATGAAGATAGTGAACCCATGAATATTCAATTAGACCACATCCATAGCCATGCCCCCTTCACTAATAAGGTATGGAGGGATGTCCTGGGAATGCAGTTTGCTCTGTAATGCCTCATTAATGCAGAGGAAATGCCTTTTGCCCCTTCTCAGCTGTGGAATCCCAGCTCTTGGACAGGAGCTGCATTTCCAAGTACAGAAATCCCACAGCAGCCGACACGGTTGGAAGCCTTGAAGCTGATGTCCATCCTCCCTATGTTGCTGAGTGCATGCGGAGGGTCCTACCACTGTCTTTTCCCTTCCATATCTGTGCTGGGTTTTATCAGGGTTTCTGGTTGCTGGTTGTATATCTCTTGTGTTCAAACAGGGCAGAGGCACCGTGCCGCTCGAGAGCAGGACCCTGAGGGAGGCTTGGGGAATGGGGTCGCTGCTGGGCATGGCAGTGGTGTGGGTACCCATGTGCTCCATGACAGGAGCGACAGTTGCATGATCTGGGACAATTACCACTATGAAAAGGGATGCACCGTACCCAACCAGTGCTCAGGAGATGGCTGTGACGCAAGCAAGGCTCTGACACATGCACTGCTGATATATTTGGGCCAGGTGATTTGTTTGGGATTTTTTTTTTTCTGGGACTGCAACAGTCCCGAGCAAAGCTTTCAACTTTCTGGCAGGGGTGGCTTGTGAGCAGGCAGAGCCGAGCCGGGGTGCAGAGCCAGGAAAGCTGCAGAGGTTCGCTTCCAGTTTGTCGCCTAGCAACAGGACACTCAGCTGTGTTTGCAGATGCGAGGGCTACAGCTGCCTTCATGATGGTTACGCCCCTGGCAGTTCCGGCAGCTCTGACTTCCCCCTTTGACCCACAACAGCAGAAGGGAGGGTAGAAGGGGAAGTGGCTTGGCACCAGAGGGGTTTCCCCTTCGTAGCAACCCACTGCAATGGGAGAAGACCAGCAGTGTGGTGGTATGAAGGCTTTCAGGATGGAAGCCTTGTCTCCACCCATCATATCATAGGGTTTTTTAGCCTCCCAGTCAACCCAAGTGGATAAACATGGCAGCAAGACTGCCATGGCCGCAGCGGAGATGGAGTGGGCAGGCTTTGCCGGGGACCTTGGCCATGGCTGGGTGAGCTGGTGGCAGAATGGGGACCTATCTGGGTACCTGCACCTACTTGTTTGCTTGTTTCTCCCCACAGTGGACAGCCTGTCCAAAGCACATTAACCATGGTAACCCTTTGCTACCCAGCTAGTGCCTAATTTACATATCTATTAGTATTGCTGCCAGGCATTGTCAAGTCACAAAGGGTTTTTGGCTCTGAGAAGCATTGTGCTAAGCATGGTGATGGTTGCCATGGCGGTCCCAGCACCAGTACCTGACACCATGGTTGCTTCCCATGCCAGGCAAGGTGGGGTTTTTTTGGGTTATTTGATTTATTTCCTTTCCCTCTCCCATCCTTCGGCATGATTGGTCTTGTGGCAGCGGGCCCTCTGTAGGTTGAGACCTGAGTGCAGCCAGACCAACACTGCAGGCCGAGGGAAGCTGACCATTGCGCCTTCTCCCCGGCTTGCCACCTCCTACCCTATCTCTGGCAAGCAGTGGCTGGGGTCTACCTCCTGCCAGGGCTGTCCTCGGGAGTACGGGGTGCCGAGAAATGGCAGGATGAAAATGCTAGTGGCTCTCTGTGATCTGCTCCTGCTGCCGCTCCTCAGTGGTGCGTGGGGCAGGGGCAGATGGGCTGGAGGAGCCCACGCAGAACTGGAGGACAGAAGCATCTCATGCCAGGAGCATCTGCAAGTCACTCCTCCCTGCACCTGCTGTCCCAGCCTGCAGGTTTCTCCCTTTACTTCTCCTACCCTCTTTCCACACTTCCTGCCCCGCCCCTTGTCTGCCCCACACATCCTAGAAGAAATCCCGTAGGCCTGTCCGATACCAACTGTTTTAAGTTTTTCTAACATCCCAACAAACATCTACGAAAAAACCAAAGTACACATACATACTGCTGCTCCCTGAAACAAACATTTTATTTTGAGCAGCACAGGGGGTTCCAGCACTAGAGTTCGGACTCTGACATAAGGAGCATGCGACTCTGGTGCCAGAACACACTGGGCTATGGCACCCATGTCACAGCGATGCAGACAGAGCTGAGGCACGATGTTGAGTCAGTGTCTCTGCTCCTGCCTGGGAGCGCTTGAGGACTAAATCTCTCATCCGCTGCCACCTCATGGTTGTCATTGGCTGCAGCAACTGTCCCACACCATCCCCTCATTCCCAGCAGCACTGTGCTGCCGTGTTTGGAAGAACCAGCACGGCCTCAGTGCCTCCATGCCAACCGTGCAGCAGTGCTCTTGGCTTCACAGAGATGGTAGCAGTTCCCTTTCCACTACAGGGTGAAAATGAAGGATGGATGGCACGTCTGATGTGCAGTGATGGCGGGCGGAACCAATTTACATATTCATCAGCTCATTATATATTCACAAGCTGACTGAGTTCATGGTTCGTTCTGCATGCATGCAAGGTTGCACAACTCGTGGAAAAATGGACCCCAAGAAGTGGGATTTGCAAATATATGGACCTCATGCAGTAATGAGGGGCTATTTTTCTCTTATTCTTCTCTTTTCTTATACCTCTTTCTTCTCTTTCTTTGCTCCTTTCTTAGTATTTTGGGTGACTTAAAACTGAGTGAGCTGGATTTTGCTCAGTTTTGTAAGTTAGCATGTGCTGAGTCTGTGTTCTGTGGAGCACTTTATTTTAGTTGTATGCTAAACTTTTAAACTTTTGCCAAGATCTCTTATTTTCTCCCACATTTTCTAAAATTATCAGTAAAGGTATCTCCTGGGAAAATGTGTGCATCATCTTCTCCTTATGCTACCTCAAGTTATTAAAGAAATCTTTAATAAAAGACTTTAAGAAGCCCTTCAAAAAATTAGTGGGTGAATTTTTGGAGCCCTTAATATTTTTAAAATAAAACTCCTGTACAAGCTTGTGGCTGCAGGGCTGGGATCTTAAAGCTCTGAATGTCTGCTGTATAATTAAATAATTTCTGAACTGGGTTATTTGGTTCAAATTTGGTCTTAACTGCTTAAGAAACAGCCTTCAGTCAAACAACACTGATGAACTACCATACAGGTGCTTGGGTTGTCCCTCTCTGGAGAAAAAAGGAGGGAAGGAAATCTGAAAAATTCCTTTGAAAAATATAATGGAGTCTTTATTGCTCCTCCTCCTTTACTGAAAATGTATTATTTTATAAACAACTGTATCTGGGTAAAATACTGAAATGTGATTGGGACATATTTTACCTTGACAACTGATTAAAACATATTGTGGCAATGAATATACTAATATACTAATTGAAGGTATTTTTCCAACTTATTATGATAAGGAACATTTACTATCTACTTAAATGTCTGAATGTTCCCTTTAGGCCATGTAGGTTTTAATTATTCTTCTGAAATTGATTTGTCTCAGCCAATCATAGAACACAGATAATGCAAAGAGACTTAGGAATACCATATATTTTTCTCATTTATGCAAATTCCTGTCTGCCGATTACCTAAGAGGAGCTAATTTTCATTCATTCTATACATTATTTCTCAAGAAGTACAAAGCGAATTTGCAGATTTCTGTTACAGGGTCCTCCTCTGTATATTTTCATACAGTAACTTAACAACACATTCAATAATTTAATAGCAACAAAACAGGAACCCCCTGTATAATGAAAAATAATACATTGATAGAAGAAACATTCAATAATTTGAAAAAGTGCTGCAAGGCTCTTCATTATAAGATTAGTATTAGGTTCCTTTAGAATTTGTTTTCCTTGCTTTTACTTTCCATGTTATTTAGATAAGAAACTCCCTATCTTAGACATATTTTCGTTAGCAAAAGATCAATATTGTTCTAAAAGTTAAGTAACAAATAAATAATAAACAAAAGTCAGATCAAAAAAAGATATTTTGTAAAAACTTTTTTTCTTTTGGGTACGTTTCTTTTCATGAAAATTATTTTTCACTTGTATGATTGACAAGCAAGCTCCTGTTTTATTTTAAGAAAATAAAATTAGGATGTCTTGGCATTCCTAGGAACGTTGACACTTGATAAATTCTATTATATAATAAATAAGCATTTTAAATAAAGTTCCTGAAAGGTAATACTTTGTAATGAAAATTAGATCTACATATTTGAATCTAATATCTCAATCCTTAGGTGCATGTCATATATTTTGTTAACAATGAAAGACCCATATATATGTACATCTAAATTTAAATCCTAATTCCTCAAATGACTGAGCAACCAAGAATAGATATGTGAACACACTCTCAGAAACATTATATTGTTCAATTTCCTTGTGTACCTCTAGCAGAATAAATAAATAAAATAAAGATATTTCTGTTTAAGAAATTTTTTACAGTCCGTCATGTCATCCATAGACATATCTGTTTGGCTTATTATTTATAGTAAGGCAAAGCCTTTATCTGAAATGGAAGACCATGACCCCTTAGACCAGAGAGAAAAAGCCTCAGTTCCGGGTAAAGTCATGGAAGAGAAAACCCTGTGTTCTATGATACCTGTGTTCTATTATGCAGCACCTGCAAAATAGCCATGACATTAGACCTAGTCAGCAAGTATTTAAAAGAGGTAAGTCTTGCCTGACCAACCTGATCTCCTTTTATGATCAGGTGACTCACCTGGTTGACCAAAGAAAGGCCATAGATGTTGTATACTTGGATCTTACAAAGCTTTCAACATGGTTTCCCATGGCAAGCTTCAGGAGAAACTCTTGGAGTGTGGATTGGATAGGAGCATTTTGTGCTGAGTTAGTAATTGGTTGGATGGACGAGCTCAGAGAGTATTGGTGAATGGTGCCACATCCAGCCGGTGGCCGGTCACTAGTGGAGTCCCACAGGGATCAGTGCTTGGCCCGGCACAGTTCAATATCTTGATTGATAATATGGATGAGGAAATTGATTCCACCATTAGCAAGTTTGCCAATGATACCAAGTTGGGGGCAAATGTTGAACTGACAGAGGGTAGGAGGGCCCTTCAGAGGGACCTTGATAGGCTAGAGAAATGGGCAGATTCCAATAATATGAGATTTAACAAGTGTAAATGCCGGGTTCTTCACTTTGGGCATAACAATCCCATGCATCACTATAGACTGTGGGAGGAGTGGCTGGAGAGTGGTGAAATGGAGAGGGATTTAGGAGTAATGATTAACAGGAAACTTTATATTAGCCAATAGTGTGCCCAGGTGGCTAAGAGGGCCAATGGCATCCTGGCCTGTATCAGGTGGTCAGTTGGACTAGAGAAGTTATTCTTCCCCTGTACTCAGCGCTGGTCAGACCACATATTATGTACTGTGTCCAGTTCTGGTCTCCCCAGTTAAAGAAGGATGTTGAGCTGCTTTAGAGGGTCCAGAGAAGGGTGACAAGGATGGTGAAAGGACTGGAGGACAAGCCCTATTGGGAGTGACTGCAGGAGCTGGGACTCTTCAGCCTAGAGAAGAGGAGGCTCTGAGGTTACCTTGTTGCTGTTTACAGCTATCTGAAGGGAGGTTGCATTTGGGTGGGTGTGAATCTCTTCTCTCAGGCTGCCAGCACCAGAACAAGAGGACATGGCCTCAAGCTACGCCAGGGGAGGTTTAGGCTCAATGTTAGGAAGAGGTTTTTCAAGAGAGAGTGATCTCTCATTGGAGTGGTCTGCCCGGGGAGATTGTGGAGTCGCCATCCCTGGAGGTCTTTAAGAGAAGACTGGATGAAGACCTCAGTGACATAGCCTAGATGATGGGAAGTTTGGCTGGATGGAGCATAGTGCCCATGGTTCCATGCTTGTGAATTTGATCCCTGGGTGGGCATTTGCTGGGGAGTTGGACTAGATGATCCTTGTGGGTCCCTTCCAACTCAAAATAAGAAATAGAGGGACCAGTATTATGCACAATGATCTCAACACAAAAACTTTCTCCCTGCTATTTGTCTTATCTTTTTAAATTTTATTTTATTCCTCTGGCTTTGTCACAGAAGGAAAATTTATGAAATTCAGAAGACAACAGAGATGTGGCGTGGCTGTGAGACTCACAGTGAAATTCACAATTGTCAGTGTCTGCCTGAGGAAACCTGCAGAAGGATTTGCTGTAATGCACCTCAAAAGGGCAATAAAAGCTGTCAGCACTGATAGAAATAGTGACGAGTATTGGGGAAGGAGAGGAGAGGGAGAGGGAAGGGAAGGGAAGGGAAGCTAAAAGGGCCTTCACAAGTAGTCAGGGACTGCTCTGTAAATTTAGCCTTACGAATGACTGAATACCTGGCTGCAAAACATTTCCTGGTGCTGCTAAGGTAGTGGAATAGTCACAGCCTAACATATCTTTTATCTCAGTTCCATGGGGATGACAGAATTTCTATGTACAGGAGTGACTGGCTGGGAAATGCAGGACAACCAGGACAGGTCAGAGACAATTACTCTGAGCTCTAGTCAGAAATAAAGTAATGGAAAACAACTATGCATAACCATGTTTGAAGATTCAAAGAGGATGAAACATACTAGTAACGTACTAGTATTATCCAAAGCATGCATATTATCTTGCATAGTCTTGCAGTTTGCAACCTTAAGCTTCTGTGACAGTCATTAGAGATAATAACATCATTTTGGGCCTTTTGGTTGGTTGTTTTTTTGTGTTTTGGGTGGGTTTTTTATTGTTGTTGTTGTTGGTTTTTTGTTTTTCTTTTGGTTTTGGGTTTGTTTGAGGGTTTTTTTACTTTAATTAGCCTATGGGCAGAAAGTCTTACCTTTATGAATTCCAGGGTCCTTTACAAGAGGGATGTACTTTAAAACACACAACTCAAGAGTAACTTCATGCAAGCCAATTGCTGCTTTTAATTTTAGTGGGTTTGGGTGGAATTTTTAGCCTGAATATTTTGAAGCTGTGTGCTCACTTCCCAGTGTTCTCTAATGTCACCTTGAGCAAATATGCCCAAAGGAAGCAGAACGTTCAGTGAGCCTAAATTAAGGTTGGGGGCAGAGGGAACCCACTTAAGAGCTGTCATTATCTCTTTTCTAAATTGAATGTCCTCCCCATGGAAATAATGGAAGCCATGTTATAAGGAGTTTTTAAAACAAAATTGAACAAAAGACTAAAAACATTACAATGAGCAGTTCTGAACTGGTAGTAGATTGATTAGATAAGTGTTGCTTCTCTTCTGCTCTAATTTTTTTTGGATTGTTATGATTTTCAGAGACACTAATGTTCTTGATGAAGAACCACTCATTATTTAGTTCTCAGTAATAAAATTTTGGGTTGTGTGACCACAATGAAATAGAACTAAAGTGACACTACTTCAGTTTTTACACAAAATTACTGACCCAGCCTTTGGAAGTTGCGGGCTTTAAGCAGTTTACGCAGACATTTCAGTCGAGTCAAAATTCTGAACAAACTATTAAAAAAATTACAATGCAATACAAGGACATTAGTATACTTTCCAGATGGATCATCATATTATGTTTTCCGTTAGTTTTCTTCTTTGATTACCAAACAGAGTGAAGATAACTTGGATCAGAGTAAACTGTTTTCTTTGGCCATTGTTTTACATTCTGAATTATTTTGCAGTTGAAGGTAGGAGTGATCGTGGTGTTTGTGTCCTTAAATTACTTGCACTAGGAAACATTATTAATATTATTAAAATACTTGCACTTAAAATTAGCTTCTGTTATTGCTGATATATTAGAGAATATGCCTTTAAAACTTTTCCCATTTGTTCTGGAGAGAAAATGCTACTCTCGGAGGAAAAAACCTCCAGTTGATACTGAGTAATGTCTGATATTTAAAGAAAATGCTAGGGCCACAGACTCAGACAAAAAAATTAACTACTTTTAGATGTATATAAATAAGTAAAAATCACATAATTACCAGTTTTTCAGTTCACAAGGAAACAATTCCTTGCATATGTAATAGTTCTCTAATATTTGCAGATTTCTCTCCATGCCAGAAAATCAGAATTAAATGTCATAAGGAAAAAATAAGTTAACTTATGAGAAGAAAACAAGTTTACAGTGAAAGGAAAATTAGAGCCAAAGGCAGTACTACAAAAATGCAGAAAATTATGTCTACATGAGTAGAAAAAAAATAAAGGGAAGATTAAAAAGATTTTTTTCAACAATTTATGCACAAAAGCTTATGGAGAAAAGAATATCAGATCAAAAACTTACAGTATACCAATACAGAATTTTATTATTTTCTTTAAAGTCAGAAGGAACAAGGCAAACATTAAGGGTTAGAATCTCTATGAAAGACTCATTACTATGTGTTGAACTAATTTTCTCTGTTTATAAACATCCACCAAATTTCTGCGTCTTATTCCTTTTATGTCACTGCTTTCGGTAGGCTCCTGTGCAGTTCTGAATCTCTTGTATGCATCTTCCTCTGAATAATTTTTAACTTTCTATAATCTACAGTAATTAGCTGTTCATGCTTGTATCATGTTTTATGGTACAAAGTTGCTCCTTTGCTTCTCCTTTCAATTCTTTCCCATTTATTTACGATGCTGACATTTCTAGCTTTGTTCTTTGTAGACTGCAGTTGGACCCAAAATGCTTTATATCACCACCCATTCTTTTGTAATTTCTAAAAATATAGACTGAATAAAGTCTTGAAAAATAAATTTTCTTTATATAAACCAACAGCTACATTCAATATTGTAAAAGACCCAGCAGCACAAATACTTAAACCCAACTTTCATAAAATACTTAAGCATGTTTTGATGACTTTTCACTTCCCTTCTAAACATAGTACCCCAAGTTTGAAAAGTAATTCACAAATAAAGAACATGATGTGGTAATTTTTATGAATAAGATATGTATTTAATCACAGAATCACACAGAATTTACTAGGTTGGAAAAGTCCTTTGGGATCAAGTCCAACCTATTACCTAACACCCTCTTCTCAACTAAATCATCGCACTAAGTGCCACATCTAGTTCTTTCTTAAACACGTCCAATGACAGTGGCTCCACCACCTCCCTGGAAAGCCTATTCCAATTGCTAATTACTCTTTCTGTGAGGACTTTTTCCCTAACAACCAGACTAAACTTCCCCTGCTGCAGCTTGAGAGTGTGTCCTCTCATTCTGTCACTGGTTGTCTGGGAGAAGAGATTGTCCCCCCCACCTGGTTACAACCACCTTTCAGGCAGTTGTAGAGCAATAAAGTTACCCCTGAGCCTCCTCTTCTCCAGACTGAACAACCCCAGCTCCCTCAACTGCTCCTCACAGGGCTTATGCTCCAGACTCCTCACCAGCCTTGTTGTCCTTCTCAGCATCTCAGCATCTCAACATCTTAAACTGAGGGGCCAAGAACTGGACACAATACTCAAGATGCAGCCCAACCAAGTACACTCTTCCCCTGAGTACAGGGGAAGAATGACTTCCCTAGACCTGCTGGCCACACTATTCGTGATACAAGCCAGGGTGCCATTGGCTTTCTTGGCCATCTGGGCACACTTCTGGCTTCTGTTCAGCCAGCTGTCAAACAGCACTCCCAGGTTCCTTTCTACCTGGTTGCTCATTTGCCACTCTATCCCCAGACTGTAGTGCTGCATGGAGTTGTTGTATCCAAAGTGTAGAACCTGGCACTTGGACTTTTTAAATCCCATGTTCTTGGATTCTGCCCATCTATCCAGCCTGTCAAGGTAATTCTTATAATTATCAAAATAAGAGAAGTGGTTATTATGGGTGAAAAAACTGTCATCATTTGGGGACAGTGTTTCATTTACAGAGGGAACAGTTAGTGAAATAAAGGGGTATTATTTTCTGGTTCAGAAAGTACCAGTCTGAGACTTTCAATAACAATACACCAAAGAACTTGACTCTTTACTCAGGGGTAAAAGCTTATTTTCCTGTTCTGAAGCTGGAGTCAGGATCAGATATTATTCTTGTTTGCCCTTCCAAATGAGAACAGTGAGTCAGGTGAAATATCTGAGGTGGGAGTCTGCAATCTCAGCTGCCTTCAGGTGTCACCCTGGTTCTCATATATTCATAGATGGCTGATTTTCAGTGGTGAATCACTTTTACTTAACAATTTCAAGAAGCTTGTCTGAACTTTTGGTTCTATTGCTCCGATGTGCAGAAACATTTTAGGTAAAAAGTAAGAAACATACACTACTAGTTGATAAATTTGGAAAAAGCAAAGAAATCAACCTTTAAAAAATTAAATAAAAAATTTAAATTAATTTACCTTAGCTGCCATTGGGAAGTCCCCCAAATATTTTTAAAAGGATAAGGAGAAGAAAAAGACAAAAATCCACCATAAAGGCTAAAATAAATTGATATTAACTATTCACTAGGGAAATTTAATACCTTCCAAATAATTATTGAAGCAAAAATCTTCATTTTCAAAGGAAGTATAACAGCTATGCAATGTTGACCTTATATGCAATGCTTTATAAAACATTATTAATCTGACACTTAAAATAGAAAATCATGGTAGAAAATAAAATAAGTTTAAATTCTCTACTGACTGTCCTCTAAGCCTCTCAAACTGTTATACTCGATGCATTAACTGAAGATTTGTTCTGCCAAAAGCAGTGTTAGCGCTAACAGCTGCAGGCTGACAGTTCACATTAACTGTTGCAACTTGGAAGAGCGTGACCTCTGTCTTGGACGTCGCTTGTTCTATCTTATCAGACATAATGCAGACGAAAAATTGTGCTACCAAGTAAAATCCCAAGGACCAAAAAAGTCAGCAACAGCAAAAGTGCTAACCTACATTTTCAGTTAGCTTTACAGGAGGAGTTGAAACGCAATATTCAACAACCATACAAATCCCAACTAGTTCTGTATGTTTCTGACTCAGTTGGAGAAGTGCTGAACTGACTGTACTGCCACAAGGAACTTGCCACAGTTCCTTCTCCTGACCAATTATCTTTCAAGTGATACTTGAGTTACAGCTCACAACGTAGCCCAGTAAATACTACTTCCCATGGTTAGTAAAAGATTGCAGGCTTTGGCACTGCCACATCAACACAGGGTCTGAAAGCTCACATGAGCTCACTGTGGCCCTACATGGGTTCAGACTGGCTTACCAGCTTTTGACAGGAGCAGTGTCAATGGACTGTCTGGTGTAACTTCCACTGTGATTCCCAGTAGAGTGCCAGTCAGACTATCATTAGGAAGTAGAGTGTTGACAAACAGCAGCCCTTAATAGGAATAACAACTGAGAACTGACAGGAAGACAGTGAGTTGTACTAAAAGAAGGCTTAAAAGTGACACAAGACTAAGTAAGAGGAAGCTCCTCCACATAAGAATCTCAGGGTGACAATAATTTGTTGTAAACACCAGCACTTTGTACACAAAACCCACCCAGGACCTCTCCCCACTTTTCTCCTGGGAATGACTGAAACCATCAGTCTTGGAACTTAGAGGGAAAATGGTGAGCATCACACAAGAGAAAGTAGACTAATAATAACTGTTGTATTTTGATTAGATTGTAAATATTTTTAGACTTAGAGTAAATTCTTAGTTCTGTGTGATAACTCCCTCTTGTCTATGAAAGGATTTGAGTGTAATGTTATCAATCATCAGACATGCCAGGTAAGATAAGAGAGTAGTTAATATGCCCCTGAATTTAGAAGTAACCTTTATAACGTTCGGTTTATTATGCTTGAAGTAGGACAGCAAAGGCAGCTATGAAATAAGTTTAAGGCATGGTGTTAATGGTTGTCATATGGAATAAGGGTTAAATGATGAAGAATTATTATCTCTACAATAAGTTCTAAAAACTATCACTAGATTTGTGAAGAACAGATGTTTGAAATCACGATACACTTGATTCCATGGACTGGCATGTATCTTTAGCCTGAAAAATATGAATGACATGGATCACTATAAAAGGACCTCTCTGATACAGATCGTTCTTCTCTTTGTTTAACTCAGGTGTTAGTTTTTATAAAAACAAGACATGGGAGAAGGGGAGGAATTAACTGTCTTTGATTTCTATATTCATAAAGAATATAAGGTGTCCTATTGCATAGACATCAACTAAAAGATCTCCTGAAGTCTGCCTACTTGGTAAAGTGATTAAACTGTCTTATAATTTTGTCTGATAGACACTCCTTCTCATCTTACCTTATTCTGCAATGCACTGCCCAGGGCATCAGGATGTTTGTCAAGGAAAGAACTGATGGGGAGAACAATGACTGCAACTCTTCCTACTCGGGGGTACAATAGATACAGCGCTGCTCACCACCTAATAGCAACCTTATTGCAGCTTACTTTTCCATATGACTACATTTTTTTAACTCCATGCATCCAAGCCAAACACAGCATGATTCCTCTTTCTTGACCAAATATTTTCTCCTTGGTCCACCTCATTTATTTGGCATTTCATTGTGACACATTCAAAGTACAGCATCCAGCACAATTTTCCCTCTCTTACATTTTGGTCACCTGAGGAGGCAGACTTCATCTTCAAGGTATAGAACAACATCTCAGTCAGGAACAATTATTTTCCCTAGGTAAAAGCATGGGTTTTATTGTTATGGTGGTGGTGTAATTTTTGGGGGACTTAGGGATTGTTTAGTTTTTGACTTTTTTCCCAGATTTAATAACACATCACAAGAGGTGGATGAAGGCACAAAAATGATGGACAATGTATTAGCTCAAAAATGTTGCGTTTTTTTTTTTTGTTTTAAGGATCTGAATCCACTTGAAAAATTGATTGGATGCAACTGCATTCAGAAATAGATAGGGAATAAGCTAAGTTCACGACCTAAAATAGGTATTACTTGCCACTTTCTTTTCTTGACAAATGTAGCACAAACATTTGAAGCCATGTAATTTGCTTTTAATAATGCTCCAGGGTACTCTGAGAAAGCTTGTTTCCAACCTCTTCCGTTCCTTTTTCTAAAAAGAGTTCTGGAATTACTTACTGGATTGGGAGGAAGGATATAAATATCATACATACTAGATAAATGCTTAAACTTTTAGTCACTAGCTATATTCAGTTATCTAATATGAACAGACTGAAAGAGATTTATCAGAAAGGACAAAGTAACCCACAGAAATTACTTAAAACCTTGAAGTTTGCTTTATTAGGAAATAGAAAATGGAGCTTCAGGTGCCTGAAACTAGTGAGGAACCAAGAATCTATTTTCCTTATTCTGCATGAATGTTGTATACATGCAATTATTGGCTAAATAATGACTGGATAAACTAGATTTATCTTCACTGGATTAATCAGAGTCTCATCTGGCTGTTTGTTGTTTTCTCTCAAGGTGTTTGAAAATGAAAATAATGTTCCTTCTTGTCAAATAAAACTAGGGTCATCCAAAGCACCTATTCTCTTCCATTACATGAACAAAATATTAGTACAAAATATTTCACAGCAAGGAAGGAAAGAAACAAGATATAAATATGGTAGAGAACAAGTAAACTGTTACCAACTCAGGCAGCACTTTACATTTCCTTTACTCTTAATTTTATGTGTGAGTAGCTACATGAAATTCAAAATATTAACAGAGCGAGTTTTATGTCCTAAGAGTTGTCTCAAGTGGTTCTAACCTACAAAGGACATACAGTAATCACATCAACAGTACAAATACCATGTAAGTAACCAGAATGCTATGTTAAATAGACTGTCATCTCAGTCAATTTCTGCTTGACAATGTCTCAAACGGCATCAAGGCTATCTTCATCATTGATGCGAATTTCCACCTGGGTTGAAAATATTAGTGTGTAAGAGAAAGATTGAATGGCCAAGCTGTGCTACCTTTTCAACCTGGGAGAATATTAATAATGGATGACAGAAATGCCTGTACAGATGTTATACTTGAAACATTTATTCTGTGATGCATCATAAGAGTTTCTGTGATGATAAATCTGCAATGTTTGCTGGAAGTTGCGTCACTAGGTCCTAAATATATTGTCTCCTGCTGCACAGAGCAGGAATTTCTTGGTGTCTTGATGTCTCTTTAAACACATGAAGTTAATAACTTCAAACACCTAAAGCAAAGGTTGAGAAACTACACTTTGTGTTAGAAGAAATTTTCTAAGTCAGTACTAATTTTCCAAGTCAAAGTCTCCTTCTTTGGCTGCATTTTTGGTCATCAGAATAAAGTCAGATAGCTCCTTGCTGACCAACCTGATCTAGTTGAAGGCACTCCTGTACATTGCAGGACAATTGAAATAGATAACCTTTAAAGGTCCCTCCCAACTCAAATTATTCTATGACTCTCTTTGGTGGCTGATAGTAGACTGCACCTGCAAAAAGCGTTATTGACCTTATATTACCAGCGATTAAACCCCCCTAAACATATTGTAAAGAGACGGGGCACAATTAGCACAGTAATACATTTATTAGACTAAGGAGGGAAAGTAGGCATAATTGTACATTACATTTTTGTTTCCACACAAACAGAAATACAAACAGAAACAAAGATTTTCAGTGAGAAGAGAAGGAATCTTTATCTCTTTGAATGATTCTGGTGCAACTTATGTGAACCAGAACGCATGACAAATATCAACAAAGAAAGTGAGTGGAAAAGGTGAACAAGTGTAAGTTTTACAGTTTTCTAGAATGATAGTAACTGCTACTATTCAAGTGTATCTTACCCAGTTATCCATTAATACTTTAATAAATATGGTACCTGCTACTTCTGCCTTGGTATCAATTTCCCTCTATTCTATACTTCACACCTTCTTTTTACATCTTCATGTAGAGTTATAAATATTTATTTGTTCACAAAGGCACAAGTATTCATGCAGTTTGTTGGCTATCTCTCTTATAATCAGTCACTTTAAGGCACCTAGGAACAGAGAAATTAATGGAAACATCGCTTCACTTGCCAGCAAACAGGAGGAAGAAACTAAATATAGAAACATTTCAATTTGTTCACAATTGTGTAGCAATTTTGATTTCCACTATTTACAAAGGAAGAGGACTCCAGAGACACAACTCAAAAGGTAAAATAGCAATGCATTAAGAAATATGAAGAAATTGGAAGTAAATGTACTTATAAGTGGTTCTCTTATTTTGACAACAACTGATATTTGATGCGGGGATGGAGAACTATGTCTGATCCAGGAAAATAGTTTCTAGAGAAAATGGACACACTTCCAAGAACATAATCACACATGAGATGTGCTAGTGAGTAAAAAAGGAAACTTTTACCATATTAATTATTAAATCTCTAACAAAATATATGGATGCATTTTTGCCAACTAGAACAAATGAAAAGTTACAATGAAGGAACTGAGCCCTGCACAACTACCCTCTCTCAATCAAACCACAAATATATATATTTTTTTATCTTGTTATTAGATGGTTATTGTGTTATATATATATAAAAAGTTGTATTACTTAGGATCCAAACTGAAACTACCAACACTGGAGGAATTACTGTTTAAACAGACATTAGGAAACAATCTCTGCTACTAGAGTATTTTAAATACAGTATATTCCCGCTGCATTGCGATCTCTCCATTATGACCCCGTGGATTTGTGAGGAAAATTTCTTGCAATTTTTCTTCAGGAGAGGTTTCCTGGCCAACACATGTACAGTGCCTCTGCTCTGCCGAGGGGCAGTGCCAGTGCTCCCTGTGGGGTGGGACTCACCCAGCCCTGCAGAGAGGACACGCGACTTCTCCGGCTTGCAAGGGTGTTTAGAGCCCTGTGGCACCGTGCCCCAGTCCCTGACTCAGGAAACTGCTCCATGAAAGTGAGGCAAGCGAGGTGGGGCAAGTGCTGTGTGCTGGGAAGGGGCAGATGCTGCTGCGCCAGAAGGAGGCTGTTGTTCCCCGGCATTGTGTGCCGCAGTGCTGCAAAGTCAAGTTTTCCCAGGTTCCAAGAATGCTGACCAGAGCCTGGGTACACCCTTTTTCCACCACGGAGGCAGGGCGAACATGCGTGGTGGCAGCAGCCAGGTGGCGGCTGCAGAAGTGGCTGGGACAGTGCTGACCCCGCAGCTGTGCCACGCTGGCAACCCTGGTGGGCTGGGATGGTCTGAGGCTGGGATGCGGCATGGGCCTAGGACACAGTGGGCACAAGCACGGGGGCCGGGGTGGGCTGGGGGGGAAGCAGCGTTGCAGGGTTTGGGCTGCGAGCACACGTGGTCACAGTAGCTGCTCAGAAATGGTTCCCTTTGCTCCTCTGTGCTGAGAGAGCCCATGGGGAGGAGCGGAAAAATGTCCACAGTGCTCTGGAGTGATGGGGGTGGAGCAATGGGCATGGCCTGCATGCATATTAATGACCTGCATGTGTTTGCTAATTTGACACTCTGCGAGAGCCCTGGCATGACCCGTTCCTCGCAAATGAGGGGGTATAACTGTAGCACCATTTAAAAAGACAATACAACACTATTGCTTTTCTACTTTCCTTACTGTGCCTCATCTTGTCTGTATTACATATCTCCATTCCTAAAGACCCTTAATTTGACTCTTCTCAATCAGGTGATTTAGTGTTGAATAAAGATCTTCATCCCCTGATAATATTTTAAAGAATGTATTGCCCTATAAGAGACTTATTTCCACAAAGCCTCTTACAGATCTGTGACTAGTGGAAGTTAAGCACCTACAGAGGAGAGGTCAGACTACTGGGCTTTGATTCAGGATTATGGAAAATTGGGCTAGAGAACATGTAGAGAGGTGATCTTACCTGTTTCCTTTCCCAGACTGCTCATGAGAGTTATGCTGCCTTATTTTACTCAATGTATACTGATTGATGGGGATTTTTCACTGTGCTTAGAAAAGTACTTTGTAATGTCAAACTTAAATCTTTCTGATAATTTTTCTTTTTCTTTATGTTTATTTTGTTTTATTCATTTCACATCTGCTAAACCAGTAATGTTGTATGTTAAGAGCACTCTTAACAGACAAATCTATCTGTGCACTAAGTTGCTTCACATACCCCCGACAGATAGGAACCTTTGAGAGAGTTGTTCATGCTTCTGCCCCATGAACTACCACTTTTATGAACCTTAATCCTTTTTGCTTCAGGGACCGATTAACTTGTTATTCTTAGCACACAATATTAAATATTAAAGCAGTAAATATTAACCTTTCCATAGCATCTTTTTGTATATATCAGTCTAATGGATATAGTGTAGAGGAAGGGATCTTAAAGTTAAGAACACTCTCATAGGCAGCTTTTATCTGGTGGTAAAAAAAAATTGACGAACCTTCTTTTGCTCTGCCTTCTGAGGATTTAGAGGCCAATTCTGTCCTTCAAAAAATCATGAATGTGTTCTTTGGCATTCATGTATGGCAGAAATACCTCCTGCTTAAATATTCAATCTGCTACATTTTCCCCAACACCAAGATATGACTAATTTGGAGTGAATCAGATTAATTCATCTTTTCTCAAGGGCAGTCTTCCTAATGCAGGACTACTTTTATTTTTTATGGCTTGGTGCATTTCATCCTCAGGGCTTTGGTTAATATTAGTGATCCTTCAGAAATCTTATTTTTGGAAAATAATTTATATTTTTAATTTTATGATAAAGTAGTCTAGAATTTAATAGAAAGTGATATTTTTGCTATTTTCTTTTTACTATCTTTGAAACATACTAGGAAAGTTTGTGCAGAATATAAGAGAAATTTCTGTTTGGGTTTAGGAACTGTAGAAAGAAAATCATCCTCTAGTCAATTCCATGCATTATTTGAGGAGTAATTACGTAGAAACATATTAAAACTATCCCTCTTTTAACCCTGGGTAAATTCTATAGGGTGGGAAGACAGGAGAATCCTCTAGGTGTATTAAAACAGATTTCAGTATTTTCATGGGTGCAAGTCTACTTGTAAAAACATACAAAACTTGAAATTCTTAAAAGCCTTTCAGACACCTTAGAAAAGAGTATACTGTAACATTGCAAACTAATTCAATTAGAAAGATTGTTAAAAGAAATCATGACTGCAGTGTCAGCCCTTCCACTCATTGAGGGTTAAACATTCATGGTAGTAGAACTGGACAATAATGCGTGCTCTAGATTTTAAAATAAGCCTTAGGCTTTTGCATCTCCGACTTTCAGCAGCTCCACTTAAAAACACCCAACAGAAACAACAAAAACAAGCAAACATCAAACCCCCCAAACCAACCAGCTGACCCACCAAAACAACCACCAGCAGCAAAATTAATACAGATGCAGCACGATTCTTTGTTAAAGGGGACCAGTGGGAAATGACTGCTCAGATGGCTCCATTAATTTCAGCAGTTAAAAAGAGACTTTTGCCAAAGAGGTCTCCTAGAGAGTCACAGAATCACAGAATCACAGAATACTATGAGTTGGAAGGGACCCACAAGGATCATCTAGTCCAACTCAACATCTAACACCCGTACAGAGACCGAGAGCACATCCCAGAGCGTAACACCAACCTAGATCCCTCACAGTCTAGCAGGCCACTCTGAGCTGGAAGGGGCCCAGGGTCATCCAGCCCTACACCCCCCAGCTAGACCATGTCACTAAGCTCCTCATC
>WEKX01000057.1:57283-97759 GCA_013390025.1 Pitta sordida | reverse complement strand
CCCCAACCCCCTCCTCCACCCCCTTCCTTTCCAGGCGAGTGGTTTGCTACCCTGTCCCAGGGTATTCGTTCTGCACCAGAAAGAATAAACAATCAAGCAGGGAGAGAGAGGAAGAGAGAGAAAAATTAAAAACAGAAGAGTTTTTTTCCTTTTCTCTAAGTTGTCCATTTCAGCACCATAAGAAACCATGACATCCTTGTAGGACTCCACTAGCGAGATCCAGGTGGATGTGGCACTGTTTACCAACACTCCATGAGTTTGTCCATCCAACCAATTCCTAACTCAACACAGAATGCTCCTATCCAATCCACACTCTGAAAGTTTCTTCTGAAGGTTACTATGGGAAACCGTGTTGAAAGCTTTGCAAAGACCCAAGTACACAACATCCACAGCCTTTCTCTCATCAACCAGTTAAGTCACCAGATCATAAAAGGAGATCAGGTTGGTCAGGCAGGAGCTACCTCTCCTAAATCCATGTCATAGTTATTTTCCAGGGGCTGCATAATAGTGCTCAGGATTATCTGTTCCATGACTTTACCTGGGACCGAATTCAGGCTGACAGGTCTATAGTTACTCGTGGCATCTTTCTGGCCCTTCTTCTGGCTGGGTGTCACATCAGCCAATTTCCAGTCTTGTGGTACATCACCAGTAAGCCAGGACTGTTGGTAAATTATGGAGAGTGGCTTAGTGAGTTCATCTGACAACTCTTTCATCACCCTAGCGTGGATCCCAGCTGGTCTCATGGACTTGTGAGGATCTAAGCAGCTCAACAAGTCTCTAACTACCTCCTCCAGGATTACAAGGGGGTTATACTGCACCCCTACCCCTTCCTCCAGTTCAGGAGTTCAGTTGTCCTGTAGGCAATCTGTCTTGTTATTAAAAACAGAGGAAAAGGAGGCATTAAGTATTTCTGCCTTTTCCACATCTCTAGTTACTATATTCCCCTCTGTATCCAATAAGGAATGAAGGTTGTTGCAGCCTTTCTTTTTGCTGTTCCTGTGTTTGTAAAAACATTTCTTGTTGTCCTTTACAGAAACCGCAGTTTGAGTTCCATCTGGGTTGTTGCCTCTCTACTTTTTTTTCCTACAGGATTTGACAACTTCCTTAAACACACCCTGGCTCAGTTCCCCTTTTTCCAAAGGCTGTACATCCTCTTTTTTTTCCCCTACTTCTTTCAGGAACTCCTTGCTCATCCAGGCTGGTCTTCTACCCCTCCAACTCGTCTTTTGGTACAGTGGGACCTCCTGCCCCTGTGCCTTCATGAACTCATTCTTAAATTATGTCCAGCCTTCCTGGACCTCCTTGCCATTAAGGGCTATTTCCCATGGTACTCTCCTAATAATATTTTACACAGTGAAATTGAAAGGAACTAATAACAAGGATGGGCCAACTCTTATTTCCAACACTTTTCTATCTGTGAGCAAAACACTTAGCATTTGGAAGACTTAAGGTCATTGGTTTGAAGATTTCTCTTGCTGTATCTTGAGTCACAGACTGAGGCCATCTCTGAAAAGGACATTCATGGAAGTTTTATCTTAACCTGTTGTGTCCAAAGAAGACACCAAAGTCTGAACTGATATTGATTTTTCCTGCACTGCAACATTACTCCTTGGAGTAAACTATCATAGGGTCTATTGACAGGAACATGTCATGTGTAGTCATATGTCATGACTGCATAGGACAGAACAACAGGCAATCTTATTTTTTCTTATTACCTGTCTTTAATACACAAAGAAACTGGACAAAATCACCCTTAAATTGCCTATCTGAGATGCAATACAGAAGTTAAAGATGTGTAATACTCTGTATGGACTAAGACATTTGGATCAAATGCATAAAGCTTGTAACTGGATACAGTTTTGCTACATACTTTTACTTTACTGGA
The DNA here is from genome assembly GCA_013390025.1 of Pitta sordida. Lineage (NCBI taxonomy): Eukaryota > Metazoa > Chordata > Aves > Passeriformes > Pittidae > Pitta > Pitta sordida. Next base: position 95,874 of record WEKX01000057.1, on the reverse strand, counting down.
TACTTGTGAAGGTTTGAGGTAAATTGCCTTTGAGGTAAATTTGAAGTCAAATTTCATCAGACAGTCCCAGTAGAAACTTTTCTTAAGGGTCCAGAGAGTAGCTGGAGCTTAGGGTGCTGATGACTGGAGGCATGTGAGGGAAAGCAGGAGATGGGCAGGGAAAACACCGGGGGGTGGGGGGGGGATTGCAGGCACTCTCTCNGGGGGGCGGGGATTACAGGGTCTCTCTCTCCTGAGGCTAGAGCACAGCAAGGAAATGTCAAAAAAAACCCAAAACACAAGAGACTCTCCCAGGACTAAAACACACACCCCAGAGGGGCCCTTCTCAAGCCTTATATACTGCAGCTGTGGGAGAGAGTGTTAATGAGCCCAAACGCTCTGCAGCTGTGACCTGAGTATTCGGGGCTATTGCTGGAAATTTCCTCCTCAAGCTGCTGCTGCTTCTGTTTTATTCCTCTTCCAGATAGAGAGAGAGAATGACCTTGGTCACTAAGGATCAGTATCCACAACAAAATTCCCTTGTAGACCAAAGCCAAAGCACAAAGATGTGGAATATATATACACAGTGGAATCACCCTAGGACAATACTTTAAACATGTCCTGGATAGTTACTCCTTGGATGAGGTTGGGAGGGGAAGAGGAGGGAAAATCAGTCAGAATGATTCAGAGATTTGCACTCTTCCAGTATTTAAACCATGGTAGCAGTTGTACCTTGAGGATGAAAAGCCATTTCGACATGACCTAGAGTCACCCTCTCAAGCCTTATGATTAGCCTACTGCTGCATTCTAATTTACTGGACAGATAATTTGCTAAGTAAGCAACTACATATATCTCTTCATGAAAGTACCAATTTGATGGAAGTTACACAGTGCATATACACAGACACACACAACAGTGAATTTATACTTTTTGACACCTTATATGCTTGTCAGAAGTCATGGCACCTTCAAAAGTGTCTGCTTTTTAGCAGCACATATAATTGTATAGCTTTTTGTCATTTTTTTTCTCTTTGTAGTTTTGCTGACTGCTACAGCTTTTATTCCTGAGCCATATTAAAGAATAGAGATAACAGAAGTCAGAAGAAGGTAAATTCATCATCACGTTCAAAGGTAGTGTATACTGCATATTTTATTTTTTATAGATGATTCATATTTTCTCTTTCAGTATCTTACGTTTCTTTTACTTGATAGCCTAACTGTAGATAAGAGTCATGAAGGAACATTTCAGTGGGGAAAAAAGTTTAAATGAAACTTCTCTGCTGCTTCTGCAGAAGTAGTTTGACTATATGGATTAGTCCATTCTTTCAATATATATAATATATCATAAAGGAAATACAAGCAGGATGGATTAATCCATTCTTTTTCTCTCAATGTTTAGTATATTTTTAAATTATTTATAGGTATTAAAGGAAGAGAGGGGCACATTGTCGCTAGATGATGACAGAATAGTACTGACTATTCAAACATTTCCTTATTGAGAGCAAGAACCTGGAAACGGAGTACATATGAGGAAATCACTATTACTAAGCCTAAATCTTTTCCTATTTATTTCCTACAGTTCCTTACCACATTTTGTGTAACCTCAAGAATGAACTTTTGAATGCAAGGTTTGTAGGGGGTCTCCTTGCGAATCATGAACTGTAGAAAAAGGAGCCCTTTCGGAGCAGGATTTCTATGTGTTGCCATTTTTAATACATCAATCAGTCATAGCACACAATCCATCTTCCCTGCTAGCAGTACTAGTGGGTAGGGCAGGGATTTTCAGTGTCAGGTCAAAAATCCTCTCTGGCTCACACATTAATGTTGCTCCCAGCAGGAGCAGGACACACCTCAGGCTAGTTCTCCTTTCTGCCAGCACCCGGCTTGAGTTCAGGGTCATTAATTCAGCCCAGGGTGCTCATACAAAGTCAACATGACAACCTGGTTACAGAGACAAGTCCTTCATGAAGATCAGGGTTGAGACTTATAAATTAATATCTCTTCACCACTTGTTGGTCAGAAAGGAAAACACAGAATCGTAAAGGCAAGAGTGTGATGTACATATCAATTCAATTGAGTTAATGCTAATATAGTCAATCCTACCCGGAGACCTTGTTGACAATGATCTTCTGATCATATCAGAACTGCTCTGCATTACCATTTTAATAATTTTTTTAGCCATTAATGTAGCAAATTTTCTTAAGAAGGAACATACTTCATCCTTACCACTTCCTAAATATGAAGGGAGAAATTACATCCAGTCTTGATTGAATTGGTTTAGTAGCATTTACCAGAGTTGATTTAGTTCCAGTAAAAGCATAAACAAGACAATTGTCATGTGCCTGCTTATCTAGATAATTTTGTATTGCTTCCACAGGAAATATATCAAAATATTTTAAAAGAAAATAAAGTTTAATGTAGAAAGGAAGATTTTCCATTATAAAGAATTAGACCTTTTATTTGTTTCCTTTTATCTTTTTTTAATTATTTTTTTTTTTTATTTTTCCCTCTAAAGAAATACAGGCAGCATCTGTAAAACAAAAGGCCATGGAAACAATAAGGGATTTATAGTTTGCTGCCTACAAGTTTGAGGTCTCTTCCTCTGAACATATTTCATTCCATTTCCAGTAGGATTTATTTTATATTTTCTAGTCCTTTAGTGTAGGTGGGGTTGAAAGGAAGTTGGACTGCAGTATGAAGCCAGCAGGGCAGGAGACACAAGCTGTTTTACTGGGTTCAAAATGGGATTGTCATAAAAAAACCCCAACATTTTTTTATCACCAAAGGCAGATTTAAAAGGCTATTTAGCAATGAAGCAGGAGAAAAATGCATCAACATATTCTGCCACAAAAGGGTTTGCATAAAGTGCATTTGTTGTGGCAGATATATTCAAAAAGGATTTTTGACTCTTTTGCAGTTCTCCAGTATGGGCAGAACACCAAATAATTATAAATGAATATGTATAATATTTTAGAATATTTAATCTTTTTCAAAGTTATTAAATATGCATCTGACTGGGTCATCAATGTTGTACTATGATTTCTCTTAAATTATGCAAAATTATCTTCGTTTTGGTGAAGAATTTTACACGTCATCTCCTAGACAAGATAAGATTTTGTATGCAATGGGACCATTCTTAAAGACTCCTGTAGTTCAGTAAATTTCATCTATCCCACCATGTTCTACTTGCTCAGGTACTCTAAGATGTCATATAAGCAATAGGATTTACTTTCATCTGCTGCAGCTTTTCTGTTTTGCAGTAGAAGAGAGGAAGAAAGTCAGAAATTCTGTATTCAATGATTAGATTCTACTAAACAATAATTCACCACCTAAGAGTTACAATGCAAACCATGAGAGAAAAATGTGACCTAGTATCTTCAGAGCTCCAAATAAACAATTGCCAGTCAGCTCTTATTACATTCTTGTGAGGCAATTGTTTACTAATATTTTGATTTCACTGATGACAAAGCAGACCCTGGAAAGATATATGAATCCCATAATCCTCCAAAGAGATTCAGTAACAGATCCAGAATTAGCTTCAGTCACTAACTAGGAGTTCTCATACCCACTTGAACCCTAAATTCCTATTGTTTTTATTTAAAGAAACTGAGATTTTGAATCAGTTACACTACAAAGTTGATGCATAATTTGGTTAGAATTTTGTCAGTGTAACACATCCATATTTCCCTATATTTTGTTTTGTTTTGTTTCAAACTTATTGCATGTCCATCAGTGTCCTGTGTGCTATGATGTCTGCAAGGCACATTCTATGCTTTTATGCAATGCTATAATCCTGTGATATAGAAAAAAGAAAATAGAAGTATCCTTTCAAGTCACAGCTCATTGAACCCATTTTAATTAAAACTTTCTAAAATAGATTTTATAAACTTCCTAATCTTAGCTGCAGATTAGTTCCCTGTTTATCGGATGAATGCACTAGACACATTTTGTTTGGCATACTTAGAGATTACAGCCCTCTGTGTCCTGAAGGTGTTTTACTTGATGAGGTCCATTTTAAGCAGTCTAATTCATGAATTAGCTGCCAATGTAGGGCATAAACCCAATCTAATTTGAGGGACCTACATAATTTATTCTGCATGATGAAGTCTCCCAAGGAAGCAGCAGAGCAGAAATACCTTTCATTAGTATAGAAGAGAAAGCTTCAAATTCAGAATAGCAAGAAACCCTCAACAACAACAACAAACAAACAAAGAAACCCCCAACAATTTACTAGTACATAGTTCATATCACAAAATATTTAATACGAAAAGCATATGAAGAATGATAATTAAATTATTTTGAAGGACACCTTAAAATGGAACAATATTCATACAGGGTGGCATTACAGTAAATCATGAACATAATTTCTGAAACTTTCCTGCAATATATAGGCAAGGAGGAATTTAGGAAACAGCCTTATTCCAAGGTTTGAATCTGGATATACAGGTAATTGCACTCTCAGCCAAGCAGAGCTAACCAAATTTCATGTGCCATCTGATTGCTACAGCCTCTTCAGCTGGATTTGTTCCCTGCTGAATTCAAATCCAATAAATGCAGGTGCATAATTGTACATCAATTTTCTGTTTAGCAATTTTATTCTTTTCTAATTTTATTTTTATTTAACAATTTTATTGTTTTGCAATACATCTATGGCCTGCTTTCAAAAGCTTTTAAGTCAAAATGGTCTGAATCTGAGCATTATAGCTAACAGGGCTTCAGGCAATCTTCCCTCTCTTTTTTGAAACTTTTCTGAATTTGAAGTAGAGAACAGCCTACTGCTCACTGGGACCTTCTTTAAGCTGAGAAAGATCAAAATTAAAGTTTTAGAGAAAGCAATTCACTGCTCTTCAGTAATGTGTGTCTGATTATTTAGCTGCGTTATGCTTTCAAATCTTTCTGTCGCAGATAGGTGTAACCTTTTTCATTTATATATAAAGTTCTTGTAGTTTTGATAAAACTTTATATAGCGGATGATGACATACATAGCACTTTCCAGGCTGGGTCAGATTCAGGTATCCATATAGATGATGATCTGCAGTAGCCAACACACAGAGGCAGCTTATGAACAAAACAAGGACAGTCATTCTCCCTTGAAGCTGTCTTTAAAGCTTTTGCCAATTAGAATTTCATGAATTGGTTGTTCCATGCAGTCTACCATGTTCAACAGCTGTGCTTGAGTAGGTTTCTTCATGATCCTCTGCTAAGAATTCAGACACTTTATCCTTCAGGAAAAAAATGTGGAAATATTTTCACAGAATGAGGAAGAAATTTGTGTGATTTTTTTTAATCTTAGTTTATCCTAAATAGACGTGTTATTTCAATGAGTATTGTTTACATCTTATACTTCGAGAAATATGGAAAAATCACTTTCTATTACTCATTGCTCTTTTCCAAACATTGCACTTTTAACTTATCAGTCTTGTTACACAGACCATTCTGTACTCTTCTCTGTATATTTTCTATTTCTATTTTATCCCTTATTTGAGGTCCCAGAAGTAACCACATGACCAAGGTAAGTGTATTTTCATCTTTATTCACAAAGATTTCAGGATCCTTTTCCTGAGAGGTGATAATTAATTCAGAAATTATCGTTGTGTTCCCATGTAGAGCTGAAATATTTTCTCCTTTGAGTATCACTATGCATTAATTTTCTTCAGGTTCCATATGCTGTTTCATTGCCTAATCTCTCAGTATCATAGCAGATTTTTGCACCTCTTAGAGGTTAATATTAAGTGACAAGTTTAAAACATTAATTTCAATAAACTCTGTCCCCTCACTTACAATCTATTCTCCGCAATAATTAGCTATATGCCAATGTCAGAGACATACATGTGAGAGAACCTATCATTAGGGATACTTCCTCAGAGCTGTCCTTCATTGTGAAAATTGTTACTTTTTATTTAGTATGATATTAATTTATGAAGTGTCAACTGCACAAACCTGTACTATGCTGTAAGGTCATGGAAAAATGTTGCAATTTCAGTATTAAATCCACTTCTAATTTTTACAATTAATATAACCATGGATATACTCTAACCATGGTTAGATTAAGACATAGCTCAGGAGAAAGCAACCTGTACCTTTAACAGAAACTTTGGCTGACAATATGTCCTCTTGAAAAGAAATTGATTGTCCCTCTGTAAGGACTTAAAAAGAACAGTTGCCTGACTCAAACACTGTCAAGGCCACAGAACTAACTTACCATAAGGTAAGACGTCATAGCAGGAACACAAGATAAACACAGAAGGGAGGAATCTGTGACAAGAATTTGTTAATTCCAGGCCCATGGAAGGTGAGATCTGGTTAGTACATCCTGGTTAATGCATCTGGACAAAAATTCCCGCTGTGGCAAACTGGGAAAGGAAGCAACTGCTATTACACATATCACCCCAAATTATTGGACAGATAGCATCTGCAACTACCAGTGACCACCAAAGCACCTCCAGACTAATTTCTGGGACCTTCCAGCAGAAGACTGCTCATGAGACATGGTGTTAAAACTCCTCCCCACAAGGGGAGGTACCTGGGTGTTCACACTTGAACCTGAATATATACATAGAATCCCTGCTTTGTGGGCCTCCCCCACCCCTGACAGATCAAGGCTGAGACTATCACTTCAGCCAATTGCAACAATCAGGTCTCATCACTGGAGCCATGAGTGGTGATATCTTTCCACTATCAACTCATTGTTTCTTTCTCTTTCTTTCTATTCCTTAATAATAACCAAAATTACTACATAACTCCTTACCATTGCAATCAAACTGTTTTCTCTCTCTCCCTCTCTCTGTATATATGCACTGGTCATTCAGTGTCATTTCACTGTAATCTACCTCAAGGAACACATTAACAGGCACCTCAGTTACCCTTGCCTTCAGGGGTGGGTGGTAAAAGTCTCTTAGGGAAGTCAGCTACCAGAACCTACTACCCAACCATTGCAAGTTCATTAACCAACTGAGAGATGATTGTGTTGAAATGCACACTGAAATCATAACTAGCGTCTGGTTCCAAGGACAAGGAGTGAAGCATTATTAGATCATGCGTGGCTTTGAGAAACTGTAGGAGGAACAAGGGAACAAGTATGTATTACCTAAGGAATCAGGTAAGTCCCACAGTACTTCAAGTCACAATTTAATTTGTCACTATGAGTGAGAGACAATCACAGAACTGGGTTTTATGTTAAAATATTATGGAATTAATCATATTATGACTTCCAAGGGAGTTTCCTTTTTTAATAAGACAAGGTTCAGAATATTTCAGAACAACTGCTATTCAATAATTAAAAAATACTCAGCCTTTCATATTACAAAGCCCTGTGTCTCAGACTTTCTTATCTCTTATTAGTGTATAGATAAAGAAAATGTTAAGGTTTTGGAAAGTATTGAGTTTCTGGTTATGCGATAACATGTTAACACATCCAAAATAAATGAATGCTCTGAAAGCACTGACAAGAAATATAAATTTAAGGTTTTAAAGCTCGAAAAATTAAGAACCCTCATTAATTACAAAAAAAGAAATAAATTATTTCCTTCTACCCTTCCAAAATGAGTGCTAGGAACACCTAAAATCTAGCCATATTTCATTAGAGTTAACTTTACATGTTCCTGGGCATTAGATGGTGTGGATTTAAATCTCCTTGCATAAAGGGAAGGAAATTAATAATGTCATGCAACCACTGGTTTGTACTACAAGAACTGAAATTCTGGAGAAGCATACTACCACTGCTATGACCTCTGACTTAAAGAAAAATATGAAGTGCAGATCCTCATTTCCATCATTTTCCTTGTGCTACAGACAAGATCAAATAAAAATATTGTGCACTGTGTCAAGCAGAGATTTGGTTTTTAAGAAGTATGAGCAAAAGTGTTAAAATAGTTTTCCTGCTCATCAGTAACTAAAACATTAAGTGTTTACCACTAATTGTGGCAAGAAGGACCACAGTTAATTCTGTCCCAGATGTTGGATTAACACTGAAACACACAGAAAGGTTTACAAGCAGAATCTGAAAAAAAATTGAATTTAAGCAGAATGAATTAAAAATCCATTTAAAGAGGAATATGTGATTTCACATATTTCTCAACTCACAAATTCCCATACTTTTTTTGTCAGGTGAGCTTTCTCTTGCAAAGGTTCATTTTGCAGTTTCACAGCACAGCAAAACGACGGAATAAGGCGGATTAAATATCACCTTTAAATTGAACTTCTAGTAAGGGATAAACTCAGAAACTGTGTGTTTCTGTTCCTGGCTTGCTGGTGCAAAAGCAAGTGTTACAAGTAAAACCTGGTCCTCGATTGCAGACATTCAGCAGAAAATTGGGATACGGTCTACGGATCTGGCAAAGTCCTCTCCTTGCCATCACCAGGTGAAGTGGCTCAGAGCAGGGTGACACATTACGATAGATGCACTTGCCAGTGTTTTTTTGTTATGCAATTGAAATCCCTCATTTGCAACACACGTGCACTCCAGGGACACTTCATCTCTGCAGGCCCAGGGCTCAGTGCTGCTCCACTGCTGCGGTCCTGTGCTGGCTAACTGGCCACCGGGGCAAACTGGGGCCCAGGCAATTTTGAAAACTGAGAGGCTGGTGACATTGGAACACAAAGGATATTTTTTTAGGGCTTAATTCAAAAAGTAATAAAGTAGTGGAAAACGTGGTCTAGATGAAATTTCTTTACAACCTTAATTTGCTGAGGGAAACAAAAAAATCCTTCTCAGCTGCTGCCACTGGGATTTTTTATTCATCATCACAATTCACAATTTGCAGTTAAAAATATGTCATTATCCCCTACAGTTCTTTCTGTTGAAATATTGAGGCACATTTTAAGTACCTCATATAATTTCTGAGGAAAAAAAAGAAATCCAATCGACTAATTACTAGTTATTAATTCTGCACGAGATTAGTATATCAGAAAATGAAATGTACCATCTTGGTTTGTTACAGCAATATACAGTTCACAATAGGATGAAATCACAGAAGAAATTGTGGAATTCAGCAAAAAGTGAGCTCAGGGGGGCATATGAAAGATGAGTTTTATCATAATTAGACGGAGTAAGAAAGAATTAAATTTTAGGTTATCTGAAAGGAGGCAGGAACAGATTTGTAATTTTTTTTGTTTAATTTGGGGGTTTAGAGATTTTTTTGCTTTGAAAACAAATGAATGTTTTTGTGGCTTATGCCTAATTTAAATTCTAAGTTTTCAGGACTACACATACATCTTTCTGCACTGAAATGAACTGAATATTTCAAGCGCTTAATTCACATGGTATTAAACCAAGTCAAAGCCATGAAAATGCCATGGTATCATTTAGTGAAAATTTATCTTTCACTGGGAATAGTTGAGTTACAACTGAAATGAGATTGGAAATATTTTCTTCTAGAAACCTTACCCCTGGAAGACAATACATCTATTTAATATCTTGCCATTTCTGCCATTCTACGGTGTACCTGAAACTATTCTAGCAATAGTCACATGAGGCTTCTCCCCTATTTCTGTTGTAAAGTTAGTTCAATTATTATGAATAATTATCACCTATGAATTCCTATGATTATTTTTCCAATCTGGAGATGACTATATCATGGTTGGTTTACCTCTGGCCTGAATGCATTTAAGAGCAAGAGAAATTAAATTCTAGTTAATTTCATATTAAGAGGAAAAGGTAATTTTCCTTTAGGAAAACACTCTATCTATTGTTCCTAAATATTCTCAGATAGTGTTGGTTACCATTATCTTAATAATAAAGCAGGAGCTAATTTAAGGGAATTAAAACCTCAGTGAAAAAAATATGAAAAGAAGGATTGTTTAGTTGTTGGATTTGTTGGGTTTTTCTCTTCAGACAATAAAAATATATTGTTATTTTTTATTTTAGTACACAGTTCTCCATCAATTGGTATTGTATATAAATTATTACTGCACTTGGAATTTACTGTGTATATGTATTAGGACTATATGTATAAATATATATAAAATTAGTTGACCAATTATTTTCTCATTTCCACTGGGCAAACAGCAACTTTACATCAACATACAAATTAGTGTATGTGAATGATGGCCTCAGCTGCATCTCAAGAGGGAATACATTAGGATTATTATGTGAGAATTTATTTTGTTCTAATTTTCGCTATTGTCTTTGTTTTATCCTTTTTCCCTAAGATGTCTTCAGTGAGAGAAACATCCAGGCTTCTAAGAGTTTATAAAAAGAACAAATGCTGTTTATTTTCAGAGATTTCAGAGTTGCCTGTACAGAAAGAAACGTATGGGCCATTATCAACAACAGTTCCTTAACTGGTGGGTACTACGAGAGCATGTGAAGCAAAAGAGGTGAATAGTGAATTGGGACAATTTCATCATATCTCCATGAGGAGTACTGTTTTATGTTTATTGGAAAACATCCTAGAAGGAGAAAATTAAATTATAGCAGCTCTGAATACAAATTATTAAGTTGGTTAATTTTAAAAGAAACTTGAAGAAAAATGTCATTTTAGAAGGAGAAAAAAGCTGTAGGAATACTTGAATGAATTTATTTTTATTAAATATACAATTTAATATTAATGTTGTGCAACACCTTTGTTGCTCACTGTTATTAAAACACATTTTCCTTCAATAAATGAGAGTTATGAGTTGTTAGAATTTAGCTTCATTTCAAATGTATTTTCAAGACAAAACCCATTTCTGGTTTAAAACCTCTACTTAATACCTTCAGTAGGTTAGCCCAGGGAATTGGCTGGATTCCATTAGTATAACCCCAGGGTACCTCTTCAACCTGTAGCACTGCAACCCCTTACTGTACTACTAGAGCTGGTGTTCAGAGCCATACAAGAAAGCTATACCTACAGCACTCAAATGAATATTAAGTAGGCATAAATATTAAGTAGTCAGGTAGCTTTTTAGAAATATTTATTTTAAATTTAGGGTAAGTATTGGCAATATCTAACATTTTCAAGAAGCAAACCGTATTTTTTCCAAGTCTAGTGTGCTGTTCCAGCAGTGATCTCTTATGTAAGGTAGACACACACATACATATTTGCATATATCCTAGATAAATATGTTTGATATCATTTCATGAAACCTTGAAGAGAATGGCAAGATATTAACCCTTTTGACTGTAAAAAAATGCCGTATTTGTTTTTAGCCTATTAGTTTCCACATTCTTAAAATGTCCTTGAAATTTCAGCTTATGAAATCCTTCTGAAGAGTTCCAGTCTGTCTTTCAGGTTTTGTTTGTTTGTTTGTTCTGTTTTGTTTTGTTTTAAATTCACCAAATTTTTGAATGCCACATGCCAAGACAGTTTATTTGAGCTCAATGGTGATGTGAGGTTAAACATATATTTACTTCATGAACTGATGTTATTATTTGTGTTGAAATCCAGGAATGAAGTTACAAACAATAATGTTTTCGTGTGTATTTTCCATCTCTAAAAAGTCTCACAGGTTTTAAACTCTTTTTTAAGCATAGTTGCTACTACATCTTTCATCTTCCAACAAGGAAAACTACCTCCATTTTCTGTTGTGAATGCCCCATCTCTGGAAGTGTTCAAGGCCAGGTCTGGGAGGGTTCTGTGCAACCTAGGTTAATTTATTTATTCTACTGGTACACAGTGCTACACTTGGCAGGTAAGAGCAAAAATGCTTAATTCTAGATTTCCCAAGGTATGAAGGCAATCCAAGCAGACTAACACTTATTACTATTGAGCCGAGCCATGAAACATAAATACCTTCCTGAGGTTAATGTTAAAAGCTATGAAATTTCATTTAAAGATTGACCAGAGTAATTTTCAATTCACCTAATTAGGTGAACTGTTTGGTATATTTTAGCATTACGTCTCAGCTGTGACTATTTTGGAGAAAAACCCTACTGAACTTTGTGATTACTGCAATTCACTTCCCACTTGGGCTGTTATCAGATTAAATTTATAATCCCTATTTTTTTTATTTAGCCTTGTTCTCTGAAGACACTACTGCTGCTACAACTAACTAATCAGGTACAGGCTATTTTTGTCCTTTAGCTGTTGTGTTCAGACATAACATATCTATGTAAACTAACTGCTTTTGTCAAGCTGCTTTGACAGGAATAGCTGACTACTTCAGGAACAGCATGTACAAATTAGAGCTACTATTTTTGTTCACAACAGAAAAAGCTTCTCACCACTCTTTGCCAAATAATAGTTTTCAGGAAATTCAAAATATTTTTCAGCATTAATGCCAACAGATAAGACTACAAATATGCAAAGAGATTTCCGTGGAGCCCATGAAGTAGCTATCTGAATGTATTTCAGAAAAAAACATAATGTACCGTTGTCCAAAATTTGAAATAATCTTGTTGTTTGTTTGGGTTTTAGATGATCCTATGGATCCCTTCCAACTCAGGATAACCTGTGAACCTGTGAACTAGTCACACAAATTTTAAGACCCAGTTACATTATATTCAGAATACTTGTAATTGGAGTTAAATTTTAAACCGTGATAGTCAAAATGTTAAAATTGCCTTATTTAGTATTTCTGATGGGTATTTTATAAAAACAAAACAAAAAGTTATTGGTAAAGCACTTTAAGGTCAAATAATCTTAAAAAAAATTGCAACATTAGTGAAATGTGTAGTGTTGTCTTGCTAAAGCCTTCAGGTACCCATATGACAAAAAGCTAGTTCAATTACTTCCAGAGCTGATCATTTTGGTTGAAGATCAGTAACCAGGCTAGGTAGCATTTCTCAAGCCACACTTGTCATAATGGATTTATAACTTGAGAAGAGCCAAAGAAGAAAAAGCAATGACAGTGACATATTAAAGTGTCTTGGTGAAGCAACTCTGTAGGATATTACCTGATAACTACAGTCCTTATTTAAGATATTGGCATTCAGTGATACTTTCCTGTCATGTTTACCTTACCTACTTTTTTCTAAAATCTTGCCAGATTTGATAAAACTTTCAAAAAAACATATCACTTATTACTGTAATTTTTTTCAGAATGCATCTAATCACTTTTTTGAATTAATAATTTATAAATTATATTATCTTCCAGAAATTAAATGGAACACACTGAAATAGCCTTAAAAAAAGACAGATATTATTATGTTTCTTGTATTTGACTCTGTTCTATCTTCCAATTTTTCAAATTTGTTTCTAAGATTTCTTCAAATACTGCAGAAACCGGTTTAGCTTTGACTTCTTGATATACATCGTAATATTCCTTCTATGATTGCCTCTTTACTGTTGTGTTTTTATTTCATACAGTTCTTCATGATCCCTTATTATTTCCCAGAGACTGTAATTTTCTTCATCTATTTTAGGATTTTTTGTTAGGCATTGTCTTTCCTTAGGAAACGACACTTAAATTTCCTTATGGGTAGGTATTCCAATACATAAACCCAGAAACATACTTCACACCCACCTACTTGCCATGATGTTTCAGTTACTTTATTACTTTTATTATATCTCTAATGAAAGCTGGCCATATTTCACAGTGAATATTTCTGACACAAGCAACATATTTGTCATTGTTGGACCACATGACTCTTAATTCTGAAACTGAGGAGGTTTGGACCACAGGGTCATGATGGCCACTCTTTGCACCTCTCTGAATCTGGTTGTTTTCAGCTCCAGATGAAGAACTCAACCTAGAGAAAATAAAATTTCAAGAATAAACAGCAACATCTGAAAGCTCAAAGTTACAAATCATGATTTAGTTAACATCAAAGAACTAAAAACCTTTTGTCCTTCTCTGTATCTTTCTAGCTATTCTTTCCAATTACATCAGAATTTTCTTCTTATTCTATATATCAACCTTTTCCCTTTCCTCTGAAATGGAGAGGTGTTTTTTCTAGGTGCCATTGCATTACATATTAGACAAAATAATCTGAGAAGTCATATCAGAAAAAAAGGATTATCAAGGAAAATGTCATTTATATAAACTGGAAACTGATTAAAATTACTAGGTTAAGAATGGCAGTTTATTTAATACTGACCACGGTGACACATTTCTTGTTGATTTATTCTTCTGTAAGTTTCAGCAGCAGCAATATTAAGATAACATGAGAATCACATTCTGAAGTATCATTTTCATTATCACAAGTAATTATCAAGAAACATGTTTTTAACACATTTTGGTTCATCTTAATTATGGAAAGGTTTACAACACTTGTTATGGTGGATTTAATTCACCTTAAGTGACAAATGTGAATCATTATCATAATAAGAAAATGTAAATCAGACAGCAGATTTTCTCTGTACTGTATTTTATGATGCTTGATCATATCTTTATATCTTCTAATTTTCTTAGGTCTATTATAAGGTACAATTACAAGTAATTGCAGAGGTATTACTAAAGTAAAGGAGCTGATCTAAAACATGATGGCAATCAAACCTTGTTTTATTTAGAAAATATTCCTGATTTTAACAACTACATGTTCATATTTTCCTGAATATATTAAAAATATTGTTTATGGGTATATAGGTTACCTGGGATTTCATTCACTTATAAGCATATATGCTTGCTTTTTAGTCACCTATTTCTATGAGTCTACTTTATTAAAACACACACACTTAAGCATTTCCTTCGCTGTAAACTAATTCCACAGTCTGTCTGTCTATAACTGTCTCAGTACATATATATTTCAGATTACAGTCAGCCCTCTTCCACTTCGTGCCCCCCCCCAGATAATGGCTTCACATCTCCGCAGCGTGATTTTTCAGTGACTAAGTAGACCCATTTCAGGACTGTGCATGCGCAACCTGACACACGTGAATATTCAAAGAAGTCAGTCATGCATATACACCTCTTGTGCCGGTGCTGCCCGTGCTGGTGCCACCCATGTTGGTGCCCCCCATGTCGGTGCCGCTCATACACCGTTGCTGCCCATGCCGGTGCCGCCCATGCCAGTGCTGCAGCTCCCTGTGCCCTGCAGTGCCTCCTCCGCCTACTGCAGCTGTCACACGGGGCAGAGGAGACTGGCTTCGCTCCCCCCACAGCACAAGGAACTTTTGGGAATGCATAGCAGCCGCTCCAGAGCTGGAGGGGCAGGGCGACCGTGGACAAATTTCCATATTAATGAGGTGCCAGTCTACACTGACGGAGGACTGTGAAGGGAGGGGTCAAGTCCAGCGGTACCATGGTATAGGAGGCCCGACTGTATAGTCAAGTGAGTAAAATCACCTACTTAATAACACAAGTAGGGTCATAATTTGTTTCAAAATTGGACAGTTATGGGCAGGACTACACCGTGCCTACTCTCTATAAGACTAAATTTGGAAAAACTGGAGAGAAGTTTCTTTGCTTTAATTTTGTTTCTTAACTGTACAACAACTTGAACACAAAAATTTGACTCCTGGGCCTGAACAACTTGAGCTGAATCCTCAGAAATACGGTCTAATTATTTTACATTTTACCTGGTATGTACATACGGGCTGGGGAATGAGACACTGGGAAGCAGAGCAGTAGAAAGGAATCTCAGGGTCCTTGTCCTCAGCTAGTTAAATATAAGTCAGAAGTTCCCTGGCAACCAGGAGGGCCAATTGTGTCCTTGAAGGGAAGCTATATGAGGAGTGGCTGAAACCACTTGATCTGTTCATCCTGGAGAAGGTGAAACTGAGGGGAAACCTCATGGTAGTCTACAACTTGCTTGTGAGGGGAAGAACAGGAGGCAGGCACTGATCCCTTCTCTGTGGTCATCAGTGACAGGACCCAAGGGAGAGTCCTGAAGTCGTGTCAGGGGAGGTTTAGATCAGATATTAGATAGAGCTTCTTCACCTAGAGGGTGATTGGGTGCTGGAACAGGCTCCTCAGGGAAGTGGTCACAGCATCAAGCCAGTTCAAGAAGTATGTGAATGGTACTCTCGGGCACACAGTGTGATTCAGTGATGGGCCTGTGCAGGCCTTGTACATCCCTTCCATCTCAGCATGTTCTGTGATTCTGCGATTACTAGAGGAAAATTGCTACAATGGAAAGAAAGAGTCACACTGTTAAGCTACTTGTCCCATTAATGTGCGGTTATAATGTATTAGCTAGCAATTGTGGTTTTGAATATTGACAACATATGAATATTTCTCCTAAATTAGATCCATAGATATGCGGTTTGTTTTGCATATGAAAAATTTCAGGCGTAGGATGTATTCTCAAACATAAACAAATACAGAATGCATTAAAATATGTGATTTTTAAAATTCTTTAAGAAGTAATGTTCTAAGGTGTTATGAAACTTTTGTAGACACAAATTTTCTGGAAATAAATATGAATTTCACATAAACCAGCTGTTCCACCTTTAATAATAAATGCTCAGTTTTATTAATAGAAGCATTAACATTTTAATGATTGTATAGGTATTTCAGACCCTTTCTTGCAGTATTGAAGTGATCCAGTATTCACGGGGCACAGAGCATTACAGTGTACAGGATGGAAATCTCTTAATCATTGTTATACCCAGACCAACAAAAGTGCAGATTTGAAGGGTAGACCAATTGTTCAATTTCAAACAGTTTTTAGTCATATTTGTTTTTCAGCGTGATACAACTCAGCTTCTATGTGGAACTGTGTGCCTTTAATGTTGTGGTGTTAACTGCTATTCAACTGACTATAAATATGTAATAATATGAGCACAGATTTGCAGAAAGTAACAAAAATTACAGGTGTGTCAACATAAGGATCAGAAATAATTTGATCCACAAAAGTATGATTGTTCTTATATTAAGACAACAGGCTTATTGTTTGTCCTTTCCATTCCTAGAGGATTAGGCTGCAAATGCCTCAGTACAAAGCCGTCTGCATGCAAATAGTTTCAGCAGTAACACCTGTCCCTGTCAAGCTGTGCTGGGAAAGTGTGCACTGGGGTGGTTAAAAATGACACTATGACAGTTGAGATCATCTAACATGCTCAAGGTAACAGGCTCCTGACTTAATCACAAGGGTCTGGACCCAGGGCATAATCAGTGCTGGGTCCTTAACCGCAGGATTTGTTCACCTGCTCGGTTCATTGGAGCTTGAATCTTGCTGATTTCTCAACCATGCTGTAAGACCCATTTCTTCTATGAGGCTTTTCCAGAGGGGAGAAATAAAATTAGGAGAATTTTCAAGTGATTTGACAGGTGATCTGGAAAGTCATTGTCAGGTTTTCTTTAAAAGTATTGCATAAGCCTCTGTAAATAAATGAGTGGGAAGACAGGTGCACAGTTTCCAGTACAAAGAAACGGCTCATTGCAGGCTGAACTAAATTCCATGCAAAATATTTTATTAGGTTCTAGGGACACAAAACTTTCCCAAAACTTTAGAAAAACTTTCCTGCTCATACTTGTTTCAATTACTTATCACTCCTATCTGGTTAACTATTACTTCAATATATAAACTACTCATAAGAAAAGTGTTCTGAAAGGTAGGAATTGTGCAACTAATTGAGGCTCTCGACAATAAAAGTTCTTCTGAGATGAAGAATTGAGCATTTCATCTAGTTGTGGAAGAAATTAATTATCTATTTTTCTGAGTGTGTTTTTTCATTTACTTGTACACTACTTTTAAATATGTCTAAATAAATATTTGCTTAGCTTTGTAATATAACAACATTGAGATTATCATTTGTGCCCCAAAGCACCTGAAATCAGGTATGCTTTATAGAAATGAAGGAACAAGAGGGATAGCTAATAAAGCTGAAATCCTGGTAGGAGTATGTTATAAACTGCCTGACCAGGAGAAAGAGATGGACCTATTGCTCTTTAAGCAACTAGAGACAGCCTCAAGATCAGCTGCCCTTGTTCTTGCAGGAGACTTCAATCTGCCTGATATCTGCTGAGAACATAACACAGCAGAGAGGAAGAAGTCCAGAAGGTTCCTAGAGATAGCTGATGATTGTTTCTTGATGCAGCTGGCGAGTGAGCCTACCAGGGATGAAGCTGTGCTCGACCTACCGTTTACAAATAGAGAAGGGCTGGTTTGCAATGTTGTGGTCAAAGGAAATCTGGGATGCAGTGACCATGAGATAATAAAGTTTTCAATTGACAGTGTGATGAGAGGGGCAGGAAGCAAACCTCCATGATGGACTTCCAGAGGGTAGATTTCGAACTGTTTAAGGATTTAATCATGTGAGTACCGTGGGAAACAGCCCTTAATGGCAATGGGGTCCAGGAAGGCTGGACATACTTTAAGAATGAGTTCATGAAGGCACAGGGGCAGGCGGTCCCTATGTG
Source organism: Pitta sordida (assembly GCA_013390025.1). Taxonomy (NCBI): domain Eukaryota; kingdom Metazoa; phylum Chordata; class Aves; order Passeriformes; family Pittidae; genus Pitta; species Pitta sordida. The sequence continues at coordinate 77,733 of WEKX01000057.1, read as the reverse complement.
TCAAAAGACGAGTCATAAGGGTAGAGGACCAGCCTGGATGAGCAAGGAACTCCTGAAAGAACTAGGGGAAGAAAAAAGGATACACGGCCTTTGGAAAAAAGGGGAGGTAAGTCAGGATGTGTTTAAGCAAGTTGTCAAGTCATACAGGAAAAAAATTAAGGAGGCAGCAACCCAGATGGAACTCAAACTAGCTGTTTCTGTTAAGGATAACAAATAATGTTTTTATAAATACATCAAGAGCAAAAAGAGAGACTACAACAACCTTCATTCCTTATTGGATGCAGAGGGGAATATAGTAACTAGAGATGTGGAAAAGGCAGACACTTAATGCCTTCTTTGCCTCTGTTTTTAACAGCCAGACAGATTGCCTACAGGACAGCTGGACTTCTGAACTGGAGGAAAGGGTAAGGGTTCAGTATAACCCCCCTGTAATCCAGGAGGAGGTAGTTAGAGACTTGTTGAGCTGCTTGGATCCTCACAAGTCCATGAGACCAGCTGGAATCCACCCTAGGGTGATGAAAGAGCTGGCAAATGAATTCACTAAGCCACTCTTCATAATTTACCAACAGTCCTGGCTTACTGTTGACTGGAAATACCGGAAGACTGGAAATTGGCTAATGTGACACCCATCCACAAAAAGGTCTGGAAAGATGATCCAGGTAGTTATAGACCTGTCAGCCTGAATTCAGACCCAGGTAAAGAAACAGAACAGATAATACTGAATGCTATTATGCAGCACCTGCAAAATAACTATGGCATTAGCTATGGTCAGAATGGATTTTGCAGAGGTAGGCCTTACCTGACCAACCTGATCTCCTTTTATGATCTGTTGACTTAATTGGTTGGTGATAGAAAGGCCGTGGATGTTGTGTACTTGGATCTTAGCAAAACCTTTGACATGAATTCCCATGGTAAGCTTCAGGAGAAACTCTCAGAACATGGGTTGGATAGGAGTATTCTGTGTTGGGTTAGGAATTGCTGGCAGCCGGTCACTAGTGGAGTCCCATAGGAATCAGTGCTTGGCCTGGCACTGTTTAATATCTTTATTTATGTCATGGACAGGGGAGTTGAATCCATAATTAGCAAGTTTGCAGCTAATACTATGCTCGTGGCAAATGTTGAACTGCTGGAGGGTAGAAGGGCCTTCAGAGGGACCTTGATAGGCTAGAGAAATGGGCAGACTCCAGTAATAGGAGATTTAACAAGTCCAAATGCTGGGTTCTTGACTTTGGATATAACAACCCCATGCATCGCTATCGACTGGGGGAACGAGTGGCTGGAGAGCGGCGAAGTGGAGAGAGATTTGGGAGTAATGTTTGACAGAAAGCTTAACATGAGCCAGCAGTGTGCCTAGGTGACTAGGAGGACCAATGGCATCTGGGCCTGTATCAGGAGCAGTGTGGTCAGTCAGACTAGGGAAGTTATTCTTCCCTTATGCTTGGTACATCTTGAATACCGTATCCAGTTCTGGGCTCCCCAGTTTAAGAAAGATGTTGAACTGCTTGAGAGGGTCCAGAGAAGGTCGACAAGGACGGTGAGAGGGTTGTTCAGCCTGGAGAAGAGGAGGCTCAGAGGTGACCTGAGTGCTGTTTACAACTACCTGAAGGGAAGTTGCAGTCGGGAGGGTGTAAATCTCTTCTCTCAGGCTGACAGACTCAAAACAAGAGGAAATGGCCTTAAGCTATGCCAGCGGAGGTTTAGACTGAATGTTAAAAAGAGTTTTTTCACAGAGAGAGTGATCTCTCAGTGGAATGGTGTGCCCAGGGATGTGGTGGTGTTGCCATCCCTGGAGGTGTTTAAGAAAAGACTAGGTGAGGAACTCAGTGACATGGCCTAGACAATGGGAGACTTGAATGGACAGAGTGCGATGCCTGTGATTCCATGCTTGTGGGCCTGATCCCTGGGTGGGCGTTCACTTGGGAGTTAGACTAGATAATCCTTGTGGGTCCCTTCCAGCTCAGAATAACCTGTGAACCTGAGTATCAAGGCTTATCTTATGCAAGAAGAAAACTTTGAAAAATGAGTGGAGTGCCTTACAGCCCGTGTTTTGTAGAAATATTGTTGTTCCCTTTTTAATTGGGAACCAGCTCTAACTGAAAATTTGATTTACTGCCTAATCATGCAGTACAAGCTGGTGAATTTTTATTTAAACTCCCATGAGAGCGTTGTGTATAAGTACAATATAGAAGACACAACACTATTAAGTTCTTTAGGATTTATGTTTTGCAAGTGTCTCTGTATGAGGAAGAATATATTTTCCTCAGAGTTTTCCAGCTTATGACAAGACATCTAAAACCTTATTACCCCAAACTAAATACCCTCACATTTAATAGCTAAATTTGTCTACATATTATTTTTTTCTTCACCTGATTATAACAAGTAAAAAATTTATTGTGTACTCTCCAACAGAATAGGTGCTGAATTGTTTGCAAAGTACATGATGAAGATCAGAGGTGTTTATTTTATGAGTTAATTTCCACTAGCTACTAATATTCTCAAGTGAGGCTGTATTTAAAAATGTTACTGAAGACAAAAACCCCAGATGTTTTATTTTTTAGAAGTTAGCTAGTTTTACGTCTGAGTACATTAGGAAGCAGGGCACACAGAGCTGTGCTGCATGCTACTGGTTTAGTTTTTCTTTTTGTATTGCTCTGACAGCAAGACCATTTGTCTTTTGGATAAGGAATAAGCAGCAGAAAAGAAAAAAATCCAGAGTGATTTCATTTGAAAATTGTATTGTTTGTTCTTGAGAACATTTTGCCACTGTTAATTTTTATTCCATCAACAGTAAGCACATTCCTCTCTAACAAGTAAACTTGGTGGTAGAGGCCAAAGCATTCATAGGCGTGATCTGGTAGGTTACAAACACTTTACATTGCAACTGCTCATTTTAATTCATAGTGGATTAACAAGGAAGGTAAAAAAAATCTCCTTTTATTTTTATGTTTGTGGGTAGATAAAAAAAAAAAAAGGTCTAGAGGAAGAAGAGTAGTCTCTGAGGAGACCTTACTACTCTCTACAACTTCTTGGAAGCGAAGGTTGGTCTCTACTCCCAGGCAACTGGTGACAAAATGAGAGTACATAGCTTCAAACTTCAGCAGCAGTGGTTCAGGATTGACATTAGGAAGAATGTCTTCATGGAAAGAGTGATTAAGCCTTGGAATGTGCTCCCCAGGGAGGTGATGTAGTCAACATCCCTGGAAGTTGCCATGGGTTAGTATATGTACCCGGTTTCTTTTTTAATTTCTTCCATTTTCTCCTGGGGTGCCTCCAGGGAGCAGGCCCTTCTCACCAGAAGATTCTTGCTGCAGTCCAGCATTGTCACGAGCTATGCTGGCTACTGCTGCCTGGCTGGATGGCCTAGGGTGGGGTCAGGTGTGCTTTGCTCCCCATCATGGCACACGCATGTATGTAGTCAGTGAGAGGGTGTCACTTGCCATTGGGGGTGGACACGCACCAGGCTGCCGCAGCTGGGTGCATTTCCTGGGACAGTGGCATAGCGCACAGCAGCGGCAGGCACCCTCTTAGGTCATGCTACCTGGCCGGTGGTAGCATGTGGAATGCAGCTGAAGGCTGCCATGATGATGACGTGGTCCACCGGCTCTTCTGGAGTTGGCAGAAGACAGATAAGATTGACGTCTTGGAGCTGATTTTGATTTGCTGCCAGGAAAGACAGCACAAGCGGATTTAAATACTCCTGGGAAGGTTCAGTGGCTCTCTGTTTCCCTGGGACTTGTTCCAAAGAGATGCTGTACTGGTCTCCGTTGGTCCATGTAACTCTTCTTCCTTCAGATTGCTTCAGAGACCTGATGTGCTGGTTCCAGTTGCTCCGTGGAACTCTCCACCTTCCCAGTATTTCAGCTAACCCTGAATTTCAGCAAAAGTCTGCATCTTATCTTGGTCCAGCGACAAATGGTGGACCCTGGTGGACCTCTTCCTGACTGCTTGAATCATTTTGTTACAGTGTTTATTCCTTTATGGGGGCTGGGGTGTTGGCGTTTTGGTGTGGGTCAGGGTCCCTTTGTGTGTTGGTGTAGTTTGGGCTGTTGGGGGTGGCTTGCTCTTGCTTCTATTTTAATTTTCCCGGTGCCAGTATCACATTCGCACATGCAATTTCATTTATATTTTAAATCAATTTTGTTACACCTCTAACGATCTCTAATCCAAGGAGTGATAAATAACCCCTCCACTGTCTCAAACTGAGACAGAAGTGTTCAAGAAACGGCTGGAAGTAGCACTTAATGACATGGTTTTCTTGACATGGTGATACTTGGTGAAAGGTTGGGCTCAGTCATCTTGGAGGTCTTTTCCAACCTTAATAATTCTGTGCTTATGTGAAAAGCTCATCCTTCTCTCTAAGAAATATAACTTTCTTGAAGGTAATATTTGATATGATTTGACATATCACAAGTATTAGAAGTCAGTGCATTAGAATAAGTTGAATGCATTATAGTGTGCTTAAAGAGAGGGAAAAAAGGGAAGAAGAAAGTTGACCTTCAAATTAAATAACAGAACAGGCAGTGAAATATCTTATTTCAAGTCTTGCTTCCAAATATCCTGGAGATTTTTCCAAATAATGTAAAATTATTCTACTAGGTTCCTGCTGATTTCTTTCAAGGAAGGTCATTGAGCTGTAAGATTCCATAACATGGGTATGAGATGCAAAGTATTCACTTTATCTCTTCCCCATATGTCATCTCCGCAACAGCTCTCTAACTACAGTGATCCCCCGCATATTTGCGGCTCGCATATCCGTGTATTCAATGAATTGCGGTTGGATTTTCAGTGAGTTGTGAGACCGCGCACGTGGGCAGAATGTCCCGGACCCTGGATTTCATGGCCAAGAAGCACCAAAGGTCACTTCTTCTGCTTCAATGATGTGCTACAGTGTGAGCCACACTCCCAGGACCGCCCCTCCAGACCTTATTAGTGGAGGGGGCGTGGCTACAGGCGGGGAGTAGTTGAATATTCATGGGTTTGGTATCTTCATGGATTTCATAACTCGTGGGACCTGCCCAGACCCAACCTCCAGCAGATTCTGGGGGATCACTCTACTTCCATTTGGAAATAGGAACTTGGTAGGAAAACAATCGTATTTTAGGGTAAGAAAGGGGCAAAGGTGTTCCATGAAAGACTATAAAGTTTCAGATTTTATCCCCTCCAACCCTCCTCTTAAACTGAAATGTAATGAACTTTTCAAAGGTTTCCATGAAGATAGGAAAAGAGACTGAAATTGACTAGTTAGTGCTCTTGCCTGGAATGACAATAGTTTAGACAAAATGTAAAGATCTATTCTAACAGCTTCTGCCTGGTCACTTACATTTTTTTAATTAGAGATATTTTGTCTGAATATACTTTATAATTTTTTTCCTGCACTGAAAAGCAATACACCTGACAAACAGAAAATTCCTTACGAATTATTGAATACATCAGCATTTGCAAATAAAATCAAGTACTAAAACTTAAATATTTATGAAGGTACATCTTTAAACCCAGAAAACTTTACTGGACTTAAATATTGGAAATCCTCTAGAGTAGTCAAAGTAAGTATTTCAAACAAGGTACATAACTAAATTTCTTTTCTTTCAGTAAAAATTTCTGTACTTCTTAGAAGACCATTGAAAAAATACAGATCAGAACTACAGTAATCCCTCAAATATCCTGGGGGACTGATTCCAGAAAAATGCTGTGATAAGAAAAATCTGTAAAGTAGTGGTAAAGACAGTAAAGCTGTGTCATGGGTTAGATCTAATTTTTCCATAACCACCATGACATTATCAAACTCTGAGGAAGGGAGAAATTAACCCAACTAAACAAAAGGCAGAATTCCTTAAGGAGGATGTGGGTGGAGGACTCCTTTTGTCTTTTGGCTGGAGAGCTATTGGCTCTTGATGGGCTATTTAGCCCCCGATGGCTGTGCGGGGGCGGGTGTGTGTGTGTGTGTGTGTGTGTGTGTGGAATGTTCTTTTAGGTTGGTTTGGTTTTTTTTTCCTTTTCTCCTTGTTATCATTTTGTTACTGTTTGTTCTTAATTTTTCTTCATATATCTACATCTATAGATATACACATATATCTATATGTAAATTTTTTTCCTTTCCACTCCAGGAGGCTTGCAATTTTCCCTGGAAGGTATTATTCTAAACTAGGACAAGCTGGAAAAGCTGGGGGAAAAAAAACCCATGATGTACTGAAGCTGCAAATGGTGAACTGTGAAATAGCAAGGGATTACTGTAGTTTGGAACGTTTATAATGGGAATGTAATCTGAGTTTTTTACATTAAAAGTGATAATGAACATAAGACTGGAAAGTTATTTGTCCAATTTGTCTTATTTAGATAGCAATTTCCTTGCCATTCAGCATCCAGTCTCCATCTTGAGCTCTTTCCCCTTTTCTGTGTGATGTTTTCTCATTTTGGTTCACATCACACAGCCTGGACTTGATTACTGCTATCTGTCTCAGATATCATTTCCTTTATCACTGATTTCTGGACTAGAAAACTTTGATCCTTTTATTTTTCTCCATCAACACGTTTTCCTTCCCATGGCAGTTCCCCGCTGAAATACAGTGCTATGCATTGACTAGGGAAAGATGTTTAAGCATTGGCAAACATACATGTTCATCTTGATGTTTTCTATGTTAGTGTAGAATCACATACATGCAAGCAATGAGGACTAAAAATAGACAATAAACACTAAATATTGATGCCCTTTTGAAGATCTTTCCCATGACAGAAGTACACATTGTTTTTGTATATACGTACTTCAGCTTTTAAAAATCTGAAGTGTTTGAGTTACCAAAGCTGAATTTGGAATTATATCTGTTATCCTCAAGCATTTAAATCCAAGAACTGATGACTTGCATTCTACTTAGCAGTGTAAAACTCTAGGAGGCCTAGATGATGACTCACATACCTGTTTACTGATCATCCTTTCATCCTTGTACTTGTGTTAATTCACAAGTGCCATTTTCTCTTTGAAATTATTTGTCTTTCCAGTAGGTTTTAAATCAGAGTTACGGGAAAAAATATTTTCTAACAGAACTTTAGAAACTACCTTTTCCCTTCTTAATCAGTGAGGTTTAATTTAATAATAGTACAGTGGTAAGTGTCCCCACTTGGCGTGTGGGAGACCCGGGTTCAATTCCCGCCAGGGAGACAGTGTTAAGAGTTGGACTCGATGATCCTTGTGGGTCCCTTCCAGCTCAGAATATTCTGTGAGTCTGTGATTCTGTGATTTAAAAAAGCTGGACTGATTTAAAAACTTGTTCAATCAGCAACTTCTTTGGTGAATATTCATCTTTCACTGATATTAAAATTGGATTTCATAGCTATCTGTTGCCTACAACTTACAAACAGTCAAGCACTTGACACAGACTTGTGTGATGTTTGTCATTGTTTAGTAGATTCAGAATCACAGAATATTCTGAGTTGGAAGGGACCCACAAGGATCATCGAGTCCAACTCTTAACACTGTCTCCCTGGCGGGAATTGAACCCGGGTCTCCCACACGTCAGGTGGGGACACTTACCACTGTACTAAAGTGGATTCAGCCTCTGTTTTATAGCCACAAGGTGCTTTGCCCAGGGACAAAACAGCAGATGTCTTCTTCAGGGGAAAGATGGAGATTCCCTGCATGAGATGGTGTAACACTTACAAAGGTCTTTCTGGAGGTACAAGCGTACCAGTCAAGTTTGAAAACTGGATGCTGTGTAACTGTAGACTGTATGAATCTGCCAGTTGTCTTCCACACACAATGGGAAGAGAGATGTAGAAGGCCCTGGTAGGACAGTATCACCCCAGGCTTTTTTTTTCAGATAGAAAAAAGCTTCACACACATTTTATGCCTCTGTTTCTTCCATTCAGTGTGTGAAAGTTGAAATCATTTTTGTTTTGGCTATTCCTCTAAAAGAGAATATTAGAAAATGTCTGCCTTAGAAATAAGACACAGAGAATAAGAGTGATCCAGTACTGTATATTTAATTATAGAGCCTTGTTAAAGGAGCACAAATGACATAGGCATTGACAGAATACCGTTTATTACAGTTTTTATGGTAATGAGCAAAGGTGGATACAGGATATTATAGAACTAGATGATGTTAGAAATGTTTTTCTAGCCAAATACAATAGTTAGATTGAATTTAATATTGCTGTTACATAGTTGTTAAAACAGGGACTCTGTGAAAAATTATATTGTCTTAAAGGATATGCTTCTTTTGGGCACACTTTCATATTTTGCCAAAGATTCGCCAGCCATAACAGACGTCCACTCCAATCCATTAGTTTAAACTAATGGAGCATCTGTCCCAGCTTCATAGTTGTGTCCCACGTAGAGCTATTAGAAAAGAGGAAGAACAAACTTGAACTCTATTTTCACATGGCTAAAATAACTACTTGTCTTGTGTCACAATATTTTTAGTGTTAATTACTCAGTTTGACATTCAGATTTCAAGGTGATTTTTAGGAGTCAGATTTTAATTAGCATGATTAACAGGTTTTCAGTTAAGGGCAAAAAAATAATAATTACTGTTTGGTGTTAAACATGAAATATCCCCATGATAGTTTTATTCAGCAAAATTAATGAATAATCATATCCAAGGCCCAACCACCCAAACTCCACTACTAATCTTGATTAGGCAGAATATTATGAGGTTATATGAGTCCTGTTTTCCACCTTGCAAGAGAACAGCACTTTGCTCTCATGTATGCAACATGGCTCAGATCTGTATGACATTTAGAATTTACATTAGAGCTCCCAATACCACTGAATGAATGAGAGTGACTGAGGAAAAAAAATTGAGTTGGCAAAAAGTCAAGACAACTGTGCTACTCAGATTTAAGATTTGTCTCATAGATGACTGACTACCATGTTTTTAAAACAGGTCTCATCACATTTCTCTCCTGGGTTTTATGATCAGTTTTATGTACTTTACTCTTATTCCAGATGTATGCTGCCATCTAAATTCTCTTAATACGTGAAAGCTGAAAAAAGATTTTACACCCTTGCTCCTAAGGGACCTTCAGGTCATGAAAAGTTTCATTTATTGGCTTACTGGGAAACAATATAGAGTACATTCTGCAAAGAGAAGCAACTATAGTGGCATAGCCATGAAACTAGTTGCCAGGTTGCAGCAGATTTAGGTCCCTTCTCTCTATAAAAGTTATATTTCTTTGGGGTATATACAAAGGTGCGATCTTTTCAGCCTTGAAGTTCATACATGAATTCAAATTGATTTAAGTCTCTTTTCAGAGTCAGAGAGAAATTAGGTGTCCCGGGCCCTGATGAATTTCAGTATCAAAATATTTACTTTTGTCTCAGGTAATGGTCAAAATTGTCCAATTGACTTATTTTAAAATATGAAATTTTTAATTGCAATATGTTTTTTATTTTATTTCACTTAAATATTTAAAAACAAGCAAACAAACAATCAACAAAATAACACCCTGCCACAAAATATTTAGTGGAATATGCTGATGTAATTCAGGTTTTTATGAGACAGACAGGGACTTTGTAGCCTGAAACACACGTTTCTCTAGTAGGTATAGGATGAGTGTTTTTAAGTCAATACTGACTCCAAGGCCAGGTTGGATGAGGCTTGGAGCAACCTAATCTAGCGGATGCAGGAGGGCAGGCACCAGATGATCTTTAAGGTATCTTCCTACCTAAACCGTTCTTTGAGTCTATGATTCTGATGGTTTTAAAATCACAATAAATAATTCTCATTTTAAGCATAAGAAATATTAAAGTCCAATAGTAATCCTATAAACAAACATAATGAATTGTATTAATGTTTACAGTATGAGTCAACATAGAAAATCCAAAACTTACTCTCAGATTGATCAGTGTGAAAAACGGTTTTAGTTATCGTTGATCCATCATCACAACTTTCTGACTTTACATGTTTAAAAATGATCAGTGATTCACTCTACAGTCATTAAACAAATATCAGTGTCTGCAGAAATCTTCTGTGCTGCGAGAAAACTGATTTTCAATTGTATCAAATTGTAACAGATATACAAGAGCAAATTTCTTTCACATCAAAATAAGCTGCAAGTCTTTATATTCAGTGATGTGCTGTAATTTTACACTATTGACAACTTCCATGGAGCATTTTTTGATGCTGTCCATCTTCACAGTACATTACTTTTGCAATATATACAGAGTCACGGAATATTCTGAGTTGGAAGGGACCCACAAGGATCATTGAGTCCAACTTTTAAACAGCACCACTGCCTCCCCGGTGGGAAGCAAACCTCTAGTCTTCCATGTGAGAGGCAGAGACACTCACCACTGTACTAAAGTGGTCCCCACACCCCACTAGAGCATTTAAAACCATTTTCCCTGAGGTAATACAAAGATGACACACATTACTACCATTATCTAGCTATTATTTGGCTAACTACATCCATGATGCAAAAATGTTATTTAAAGTAAGCATAAGTTATGTGTTTCTGTACCATAGGGATTTGCTTCTATAGTCATGATCAGTGATTGAGAGCACCTATACTCAGCTGAGACAGTCATTAAGCATCAATCATTATTCAGTCTAGAACTGAACATGTGATATGTCATTTGTGAAGAGCACATCCATTTTGTATAACAGATGTCAACTTCTGACATAATAGACATAATAGACAACAGTACTTGCATTGTTTTTATTTTTCTGAGTAATAAGGCTTGAGATACAAAGACAAAATACTCAGAACTGAGAAATGTAAGTAAAAGTGGTGCAAATTGGTGTATTGATACTGAAAAACATGACCTTTCTTGAGGATGATTGCACTTCCACTTAGCCCAGAAGAGTGGGATAATAACAAATCTGGTTGTATTTTCCCAAGTTGTATTTCACAGGTTCACAGGATATTCCGAGTTGGAAGGGACCCACAAGGATCATCTAGTCCAACTCCCAAGTTCACTTAAACACCTCCAGATATGGCGCCTCCATCACCTCCCTGGGCAGACCATTCCACTGAGGGATCATTGTCTCTGTGAAAAAGCTCTTCCTAAAATCCAGTCCAAACCTCCCCTGGTGCAACTTAAGACCATGTCCTCTTGTTCTGGGGCTGGCTGCCTGAGAGAAGAGATTTATGTTTTCAACTTATACTCCAACTACATATGTCCTGAAAATGAATTTCCCTAGAACAGAATTTAGATTTTTACAAAATGATAATTTCTGTTTATAGAGGTAAAGTTACATTAGTAAGTGTAATGTAAGTGCCATGACAACATCTCCGCTTCTGGATCTCAGAACTTGCATAACGCCACAACTGTTATATAAGTTGTGTGTTGTCTCTATGTCTCTTTTGCTGTTTGGTAGAAAGGCATAGACCTATACTTGTCAAAGAAAATTTCTCTCCACTACTACAGCACCAATTTATTACCAGTATGGAAAACTTAAATTTTGGTAAAAACATTAAACCTACCTCTGATCTGACACAAGATATTGAAAAGACTAAATTTCTGTAACTATAGGAGCTAAAGTCATCTGCTTTGTCTGCAAAAGTGATGATGCACTGAAACAGGTTGTCCAGAGATGTTATGGAGTCTCTCTTACTAAAGATATTCAGCAACTGTTTGGATGCAATCCTGTGCCCTGTGCTTTAGAATGATCGTGCTTGAATAAGGAGGTTAGATCAGATGACCCACTGTGGTCCCTTCCAACCTGACCCATTCTGTGATTCTGTGTGAAAATTATTGTATTGACTAAGTGAAAAACCTTCTTTTGAATCAGCAAATTTTGTTTCTCTACCTCAGCATGTTTATAACAAATGAGAACGGAAAAATACTATTATTGCATACATTATAGCAAAAATGTGTAAATATGTATATTTCATTTTTTCTCAACTTTTATTTGTTCTTAGATTTTAGTATAAATAATAATACCATTTGCGAAGATCATGCATTTATATTTTGTTTCTTAAAAACAGCTTTTTCAAGACAAAGGTTCTCTTGGACACACTTTGTATTAAGGACACATTTTTAAATAGGTTATCAATTTTCAGTGATTTTTACTTCCACTAGTTAATTGCATATTGTCCTGGTTTAGGTTTTTGCTGCTCTGGCAGCGAGGGGCTTAACAGTTCAGCTGTTGCCTGGGCCTCAGTCACTGCCAGTGATTCAAGGTTGCAGAGATAGGATTGCCTCTGTGAATAAACATATTTGGGAGAGAAGAAAAAAAAAAGGCAGTAGTAAAAATGTAGAGTGCTGCGTCAGGATGTGTGTAAGAAGCTGGAAACTATGAAGGCTCTCCCCAGGCCTACTAGAGAAGGGGTAGAAATGTTCTTCCAGGTATCCCGCTGCTGTTTGTGAAAAGGGCCATGGTGCAAACCTATGGAGAGAGAGAGAGGAACCAGTGATGCAGAATCCATCTGAGCCACGGCCGAAGATGGAGGACCATGCAAAAAGCTGCAGATGTTTTTTGGAGCCCAGAAACAGAAGCCTGGATCTNTCCTCGTTGCCCTTCTCTGCACCCTCTCAAGCAGCTCAACATCCCTCTTAAACTGGGGAGCCCAGAACTGCACACAGTACTCCAGATGAGGTCTGACCAGCGCTGTGTACAGGGGAAGGACAACCTCCCTGGTCCGACTGACCACACTGTTCCTGATGCAGGCCAGGATGCCATTGGCCTTCTTAGCCACCTGGGCACACTGCTGGCTCATATTGAGTTTCCTATCGATCAGTACACCTAAGTCTCTCTCCACTTCACTAGTCTCGAGCCACTCCTCCCCCAGCCGATAGCGGTGCATGGGGTTGTTATGGCCGAAGTGAAGAACCCGGCACTTAGTCTTTCCTCTCATGACAGAGCGAGAGAACTTTATAGTAGGGCAGAGAGATGGTTCCTACCTTGGATCTGGTCAGAAATACCTACAAGCCTGGCTTATCCCCTACCCTGTTTCCCCTTTGTCTCCCGGTGAAAAAAGGGAATATCAGATCTGTTGTAAGAGAAGGAGGGGTGGGGGGAAAAGGTTGCCTTTTAAATGATGCAACTCACATAAGTCCTGGTCTTGTTAGTTAATAAATAAATCCTTTATATTCTTTACTTGTAGTTTGCCTTGCTTCTTTGCCTGTGACCAGTTTTATTTTCCAGGTTTTTTCCTCCTGGAGAGGTTGTGGGTGAGTCTCTGGCATCCAGCCAAGGTCAAACCATGACACATATTACAGCATCTGACTGCAGAAAATCTGGTTCTAAAACAGATTGATAAGCAGTTGCAACACATTTTGCAACTGAGTTTATATGTAATTGAAGGACTTGAGCTGCATTCCACAGTATGCTTGTTACAATTTATGTTAATTATTTATTAAACTTTTTCAAATTGAACAATTATAATGAAGTACAAATTACACCATTAGTTACAGATAATGCAGAGGCTATACATGCAATTTTAGCTGCCATGCTTAATTTTTTATGAGTTTAAGGATCTGTCAATTATAAGAAAGTTGCTCATAAGAAAATATTCAAACAGTGATTTTTCAGTAACATAGAATATCTGCTTTGAAAATGAAAGTAATGGTAGTATGCACTTGAAATTTAAAGGATTTATAATGAGGTCATCTAGAACAATATAATGAAAATCAAAGACAAGTCAACATTTCATGTCCAGTAGTCAGATTATTATCACAGGCAGTGGGATTATGGCATTGAAATAGTTGGACCAGAATCACTTTCTTTCTGTAGTGGTTTGACCCTGGTTGGATGCCAGAGAATCTGCTTTCTCTCTTCCTCCCTGCCCCCTCCCCCCCTCCACCAATACAACCAGGGGAGAGAGGAACAGAAAAAAAAAAAACCTGAACGGTTTTGCTAGGCGAAAATGAGGCCTATTAGAAATCTTTTACTGTCACAGGTTGTAACGGGTTTTACCCTGGCTGGATGCCAGGGGCCCGAATGGTTGTTCAGTCCCAATAATAAGATGATATACAAAGGGTGGTTTAGAATAAGGCAGTTTAATATAGCACTAATGAAGCAAAGCAAAAGCCCACGCAGAAGCAGAGCAAAGGAACTAATCTCTANCCTTTCCTCCAGGAGGCAGGGGGGACAGGATAGGGGAAAACCAGGCAGCTGGTGTTTCTTTGCTGCTGCTCATGGGAGGAGGCCATTCTTTCTGCATTCCATGGGGTCCCTCCCATGGGAGAAAGTCTTTCATAACCCTCTCCAGTGTGAGTCCAATGCCAGGGGTAGAAGCTCTTCCAAACACTGCTGCCCGTGGGTCCATCCACAGGGTGCAGTCCTTCAGTACAGGCTGTTCCAGTGTGGGTTCCATCCTGAGGCCGAGATCCTACCAGGTGAAGTTCTGCGCCAGCGTGGATTGTCCTCTCCAAGGGCCGCAGGTCTCTCCAGGGACCCTAGTCTGATGTGTGCTCCAACAGGCTGCAGCCTCCCTTCAGCATCCACCTTCTCAGTGTGGGCTCCTTCACGGGCTACAGGTGGATTTCTGCATCCCTGTGATCTTTCCATGGGCTGCAGGGAGATGCCTGGAACACCTCCTCCCCCTCCATCAGCCCTGGCCTTGGTACCTGCATTTGCTGTTACATCTTCTCACTGCTCTTCTCTGGCAGCCATGATTGCCTTCCTCTGCCTAACTTTTTTTCCTTTCTTAAATATGTTATTACAGAGTTGTCTCTATCGCTCCTGGTTGGCTTGGCCTTGGCCAGTGGTGGGTCCAGTCAGGAGCTGGCTGGCATTGGCTCTGCCAGCTATGAAGGAGGCTTCCAACAACTTCTTCATAAAAAGTCTCCCACATAACCCACCCCAGCTGCAGCAAAACCCAATACACCTTCCATGAGCTTTTGAAATTCATATAAATATGTTTACTTTGCAAGATATTCTAGTACATAAATTTTCATGTTGAAGGGTACCTGTGCTACTCATCTGTTTTCCTGTTCTATTAAATCATCTCAGTGAAAAATACCTTTGTCAAAAACCTTTAAGAAACCTTATTTTATGCCTGTGAAGAAAGAAAATGGAATTGAAATGTTATTCCTTGTTCTGAGGAGAAAATACATCTTTTCAGCCATTTTTTGCACTTCTAGTCACTTCCTTGACAAATACACTTACTATGGCTTATATGTATACCTATACTATGGTTTATACTAGAGGCCTATCACAAAATCCACCTAACCTGTTTTAACGTCCTCCCAGCAGCACACATGTAGGGGGTTGAAGTTCAGGGGAGAACAGGTACCTTTCATTTAATATTCATGCATAACCTTCTTTCTACTTTCTACACAATTAGGTGGCATAGATTATACACAAAAACTACAGCACCTGGAGTCTATATTACCTTAAAGTCTGAAGTAAGTCTCATCAAATCTTCTTTCACAATGCATTTGACGGTTTAAATAGCCTCACAAAGATAAAGGGTAGTTGTGAAATTCATTAAAACTAGTAAATTTGTAAAGTGTCTGAGTTTGTTTAGAAGTCAATCATTGTAGTAGGTCCATCCCTAGTTATGTTTTATTTAACTTTTCAAATTGAGACAGAGAAAAGGAAATACTTGTTTAGAAAACAAACACATTTATTTAATACATAGCCAAAAGAAAACTATGGACATTTGCAAGAAAACTTCACCTCTTCACATCGTAACCCAGATCTCAAATTCACGCGTATCGATTACATAAAAAATCTAAGACACTTCCCACAGTCAGAGGAAAATTAAGGTCAAAGTAACCTCATCTGATTTATGTCAAAGCTCTAAAACCTGATTGCTTGGAGCAGAAAAAGTACAATCATCTCAAACATGGTCATTTTCCCCCTCCCTCTCCCTCAAGAAAATAATTACTATGATAGTAAGAATGATTCTCAAAAAGAAAGTTCACACATAACATAAACATCATAGTAGTCATGGTAACTTGATCTTAACAGTAGGACATCTCGATAAAAAAAGATAGACATAACAGGAGGCAAGCTACAAAGCTGGTATTTTGAGCAGTTCTGAAATAACTTTTCTGAGGTAAATGGTGATGAAATCTTTGTTCCCTTTACATAGTTTGAGCTTTTTTCCTCTCTGTGGGAAAGCAGTGTGTTTACTCTAAAACCATTTCAAAGTGTTTATTTTAGCTACCATTTTTTTTTCAATGGAGAGTAAATATTGAATAACTCTTATAGTGTATAATTCACTGGAAGAAGCTTGAATATCCACCTTCCTGTTTACTCCTTTGCATCTGTAGGTTTCACAGGTTATTCAGAGTTGGAAGGGACCTACAGGATCATCTAATCCAATTCTCAAATGAATGCCCACCCAGGGATCAGGCCCACAATCCCAATATATGAAGTGGTGATTTCTAGAATTATTTCCCTTGCTTTCTAAGTGTGGCCAATTAGATACTAAAATCCAAATTTCAAAAATATTTAGCTGCTTCATTTTCAATAAAACTGAGTGGAATTAGTTACTTAGCCATGTTTAAGTCTCTGGATTGGACTACTTATTTCAGAAAGTATAGTATCTAAAAGGATTTAGCTTAATTGATGCTGAGATAAGAATCTTGTCACCTCAGCTGCCTGAAAGGATGACCCAGAATCTTTCAGTTCACTGAGGTTACAAGGAAATCTCCACTTGAATCTTTAAGGTTGCCTTTTCATTTCATCCACAAGCTTGTAAATTAATTATAAGTGATTTTTCACTAGACAGATGACTTTCCCTGAGGTTAGGAAGAGTTATGAATAGACATTCAGACAATATTGAAATAGTTAATACAATCTTAAGCAAATACTCTTCTTTTACCTTAAGACTTGTGTTGTCTGTTATCTTGTGTTATTTAGTTTTTATATGCAACGGTCAGAAATGGTTGAGAATTATTTACATTATAACCTAGATTCTATATCTAGTTAATGCGTAAAATATATTCCTTAAAACTTAAAGAGAAATGGACTGCTGAACCTCATAATGTTCATTGGTCAAACTGATAAGACTATGAATACACGTGTGAAATTTTGAAAAATATCTTAAGTACTTAATTTTCTTCAGTTCTTAAATAGATAATTAGAAAACTCAGAGACCAATCCTCAGCTGGTATAAATTTCAGTAGACTGAAGAGAATGATGACATGATGACTAACACATGTTGGGCTCTGTCCCTGGTAAGTCATCACTTCAGAAATAACTATTCTTGTAATGTTAGTATAAGGAAACTGTTTTCTTTTTCTTACTCTTAAGAAAATCCCGGCAACTTCTTTAGTCATAACTTCTTTTTTTACCTTTTCAGAACTAAGAAATATTGTGTGAAAATGTACTTTATGACCAGGTATTTCCATGTGTTATGTTAAAAGACAGTCCAAAAAACCAGCGGGGCTGTTTCCTCAGTTTGAAGTCTTGTAAATCGGGAATGGGTGGGAAGCAGTTGTGAGGAGTTATATGTGGAAACTGCTGAATATGTTTAAGTAACGAAAAAAATCCCAGAGTACAAAACTGAGCTCTTGGCTCTAATCTTGGTGGAGAGATTTTTTTTGCCTAGCATTGCTTTCTCTATTTTTACAGGATTTTAAACTTTTTTTCTTTTTGGGTTGCTTTTGTTGTTTTGTTTGTTCGGATTTTTAGTTTTTGTTTTATAATTTTGTTTGCTAGCTCATACTAAAGATTTTTTGGACCATGATTTTCACAAGTAATTCACATGATTTTACTACTTGCCTAGTATTTTTTGAGAAGATTACTGACACAGCAACATTATGACAAGGAACAAGAGTTTTAAACTGAAAAGATTGATTAAGATTAGATATAAACAGTGGTAAAATACTGGATCATGATACCCAGAGAGGTGGTAAATGCCTCATCCCTGGCAGCATTTAAACTCAGATCTAATTGAAAATTTCCCTCATGTGGCAGTGGGGCTGGACTAGATGAATTTCGAAAGATCCCTTCCATCTCAAACTATTCTATGCTCCCATGACATTCATAGAAACAGATTCTCTGCTAAAGGTTTGGATTATAAGCAGTAATAACAACTGAAGAACTTCTGTGGAAATTAAAAAAAAAAAAAAATTGATCCGTGTGTTTGATAACAAGTAAGGAAGTAAAAATAACTAGCAATCAAAAGTCTATATTACATTGAGACTGTGGATGGAAAAGAGAGTACTGAGGCTATAGCTTTGTTTTCACTACAAGCTTTCAATTTAAAGCCTTCTTATGCAATGTACTGAATTTATGCACAGTGCTGTGGTGACAGCACTAGACTACTGCTGAATGTACAGTTATGACAACTTTCATAATTAGTCCTTTCCTCCAACACATTCTGTGTCCTGGATAGTAGTGAAACTGTCTTTATGTCTTATGGAATGATTTGGCATATTCTGTACAAAATGTAATTAAGACATTAACTACTTTTCTCTCCCTTTTCATACTCCTTTTTTTTTGTCAAGTATTTAAACAAACAGCACCTCTGTAGATTACCTGGTTTCAGAACTTTTTCCAAGTCTAGGATTTTTCATAATGTGTGAGACAGAAGATAATCCTTTAAAGATCGTAACTCATGTCTTGAGAATTATGCTAAGTCTCACCCTGGTTTACAGCAAGTCTATTAAAATCAATGCAGCTACTCCCCTCATTTTTAAGCTGTTCTTCAAACTTCGTTCTTGACAGTACACATTGATAGCAGAAATTTGAAGCAACAGCAAAATGCCAAAGGTACTAAAAATCTTTTTATCACTTTGAAGAAATTATCAGAGACAGAATAAACAACTTAAGCCTCATGGCAGACTAGAATTCCAAAAAAGTCTATTTGCTCTGACTGAAAACAGATCATTGCAGAAGAGCATCCACTTAGCACAAAGAATAAAAGGTATCACTGGCTTCACAGTGTGTACCTACCAGATTATTTGACTGAATTCAGGCTTTATTGTCAATAGGTAAATAAACAAATCTTATTTTCAATGATCACTTACTTGTCCCTCACAATAACTGACAAGCATGAAAGCCAAACAAAATTTAGGTTCTTTTATATTCTATAAGGACATCCTTTCTCTGGTATTTAAATGTTGTATTATCTGCATTTTGGAGATGTCCATGTGTTCCTTGTAATCCAAAAAAACTTTTTCACCCGCAGTCCATCCTTTCCCACTCACCAATTGAGGTGTCATTTTCATATTAGTGAAAATGCTTCGTCCCATTTTAAAGTAATGTTTTCTGCAAAATATGATTTTATTTTAATTTCCTTTATACCAGGTAGAATTTGCAAGTAGAGTTTACATAAGTCTCTAGGATGGCACAACAGAACTAAAACAAATTGACTTTGTTTAGTTCTCAAAGATTTTATTTATTTATTTTCTGTCATGACATCCTGTTTACTATTTTCTTTACAATGGAAAATGTTAAGTCATTATGAGCTAATAAACAATGCTATATATATATCTGAGTGTGTGTGTGCATGTCTACAGAGGTAATAACAAACATTTTTTCTACCTCCAGAAGTAGAAATGCCAGCAATTAAAAAAAATGACACAAACATCAGTAAAGAGATGGCATGTACTCAGTGTTATTCCAGATGAGGGGTAAGAAAAAGGAGCGTAAAAAAGTTTCCCACTGTCATTATCACATTTCAGGTCAAAAAATCAAACACAAGATTCTAGAAGCCTCTATATCTAGAAAGTACTCACAATCATCACTGGGTTTCATTACATACAACTCTTACTTAGACTTAAAGTCACAATATTTGCAATGAAAGTGAGGCCAAAGGCCTGCAGAATGTCTTGACTGGCCACCATCAGTTTATAATTAAGAAGCAGGAAGAATGGAAAAGAGATTTTATTGGCATGGTTTTCTGTAGTCCTACACAAGTCCTTGCTTGTGTAAATAGGAAATAAGAAAGTGAAAGGCTGCATGATCGCTTATGTTGACTACTGAGAATTTTAGTTCTTTTATCTTTTCAGTTTATCAATCAGTATTCTGATTATCCTTCAGGACACAGGGCAAGTCTCCTAGAGCCATATCTTCTTATGCCAGTGAATGAAATGTGCAACGTGGGAACATTTCCATCAAAGATATTTGAAGTTACTGATGACAAAATGTCAGTGAGTAATGAAAAGTTAATGAAATACACAGCTAAGAGGAATGTTAATGTAACAACCAAGTAATTAACAAATATGAAAATGAGAACATTCTAATATTAGATGAAAGATTGATGTTATGGATAATTTGACTTCACTTAGATTATTGGGGGGACTATAGCTTTCTTAAATAGTTTTTGTTTTTATGTTACCCTCTGAAAGCCAGTTCAGGACATGCATAAGTATACAGTGAGCTCCCGCGTTNGCCTGCAAGTAACAGGGGTTCACTGTACATATATATGTAAGTACATATACACTAACCCAGTGGGGATGCGATAATCTGCAATACATGAAGGGTTTAGTAATTTCTGCACTAAACATGGAGACCAAGCTGGGGGCAAATGTTGAACTGCCAGAGGGTAGGAGGGCCCTTCAGAGGGACCTTGACAGACTAGAGAAATGGACAGACTCCAACAGTATGAGA
>WEKX01000057.1:40144-57245 GCA_013390025.1 Pitta sordida | reverse complement strand
TTTAGTGTAAATGTGTGCTTTTGCATGGCTGGAATTGTCTTACGCCGGGCTACAAGATGGGGTGATGGGGCTGCCATTGTGTGTGTGCCATTGTGTGCCAGGGGCCGCGCCCACCACTCGTCCAGCTCTCGCCGCCGGCTCCGGGCTCGGGGCTGGCCCTGCAGCTCCCACCTCCGGGCTCAGTCCCGGAGCTCTGGGCTTGCACCTTGCCCCTCGCCCNGATGGTGGGAGACTTGGATGGATGGAGTGTGGTGCCCATCGTTCCATGCTTGTGGGCCTGATCCCTGTGTGGGCTTTTGCTTGGGAATTGGACTAGATGATCCTGAGGGTCCCTTCCAACTCAGAACAACCTGTGAACCTGTGAATTAATGCCTTCCAGCATAGAAGAGACTTTTGAGAACACATATGAAATGTATATTTTGAATGGAAGATTAGGAGGGAAAATGTCACAGAGGTAAAATCCATTTGTCAAATAACAATGTTAAAACAAGATGTAGATGTATTAAATCACATGAAAATAAATCTGAAGTCTTCATTTTTCTATACAATATGTCTGCAATCCCATTTGTGTAAATGAGGCTGGGAATACTGAAAAAGGCATCCATGCCTATCAAGTTCAAGCACCTTTATACAGTAATAAATGTATAGTTACAACTAGTGGTTACTACCCTTCACTCTTCACTTTCTGGTATATTCCAGCTCTTACAAATTGTTACAGAAAGAGTACAGAAATGAAAAATAAAAATTCAATAGTTTGGGTTGTTTTCCTGCTCACCAATGCTAGTTTCGATCGTACAAATGGTTTACAATAATATCTTTATAAGTGCGCTTAGTAACTGCTCTGTGGTGTTGTTCCATGAATAAAGATATTCTTTGAAGTCAAGCACTTGCTGAATCACCAGTTTAGATATCAAAATCTTCAGAGGCTTTCTCCATTTCATGTGATTAGCAAGAATAGAACAATGAATTGAATTCTTACAATCTAATGCTCTCATTCAGGAAATGGCTTTTTGCTGGCAGACCTCTTGCACCCTTATACTGAACCGTTTTGGCTCCCACTGAATGTATGTGTAGGCTTTAAACAGCTTTTTTTTCAATACAGTTCAAATCAGGAAGAAAAATGAGAAGAAAAGCTGACTTCTTGCATCCCATTGAACATTCAATGTTAACACCAGTGGTCATTAGAGGAGCAGGGCAGTATTTGTGATTTATACTAATTAAGCATCAAACCCAAGATTAGAAAAAACTGTTTGTGCTATCATTTCCTTTTCTCAGTTTCCTCTTCTGAAAAATGAAAATGAGAGGAACGATCAAATTAATCTTTCTTTTACTATTTTTCAAAGGACTTATTCAAGGAAAAGAATTAATTTCCTTTAAATACTAAGAAGAGCAGGAACTGACTTTTCCATGAACATGAATTTTTATGACAAATTATTTGAAGTTACTGTACTGGATTACATTAGATACTGGATTCAAATATAATGTAGCCTTCCTCTTTCATCTAACACAACACATAAACACATGAAAACAATTTCAGCTTGCCATATGGCTATTTAAATAAAATGGTATCTGAAAGTTCAACTCAAAGCCCAATTGCTTAGCATGGAAACACTTCTTTGTAGCTAAAATGTCCTTGTGTATGGCACAATGCTCTTAACATAAAATGAAAGTATCACATGGAGAGCAAACTTACAATTAGAATAAACAAATACATGTAAAAAGAGTCTCCCAAGAGATTTTTTTTCCACGGGCTTTGAGGAAAATAAGTTTCATGCCTTTTACTGCATTTTTTATTATTGCAATCCTGCTTAAGATAGAAGACAAAGAATGTACTTGTTGCTTTTTGCTTTACAATTCTTTGAGGGGAAAAAAAGCCTTACCCAGATATATTCATGTAATGTATTCTCTTCTTATGCAGTAGTGCAATTTTTTTACAGTACAGAGAAACAAAAAATATGGTGTCAGGAAGTACACTAACACCCTTTGGAAGCAAGATCAAGAACTGAGTGTTCTATTTCACTGATCTTCTAGATAAACATACTAATTTCGTCCTCCTACAAGAAGGGTGTAAATTTTCATAGAGTGAAAGATACACTCTGCATTGATACAGTTCTACCACATCTCAGGTGCCTATTAGACAAATGTGTTTAACAAAAAATGCTTGTCCCACAACGAAAAAGATAATGAATCAGTACTTTCAGCACACATACACATCTCATTTTCATGATCTTTATTGCAAATTAACAGATTCTATTTGAATACCTTGACGTACCTTTTTTTTAGAAAAAGACATTTTGTAATATGTAAATAAAAGTTGTACAAGGTGATGGAGTGTAAAATATACAAGGCTAGAGTTCCTTTTGCACTTAATATTATGAAAGGTTTCTGTAATAAAATACTTTCATTTTTAAAGTCTCAAACCCCTATTTAAACCTCTTGTGTGTGTATGTTGCTTGTGTGTGTGGGAGGAATTTGGTTCCAATAACTGATTACTGCATTTTACAAATGCTAGCTAAAGGTCCATAAAGATCCTGCGCTTTCCATCTGAAATGTTTGTATATGAGAAACCAAAATCATGCTCGGATATTGCATAATTCTACTGAAGGAAAATGAACTGTAGACATAACTGAGCTAACAGCAAAATTATTAAACAGTTATTCTACCTTTCTCTAACTGTCTTTATGTCTGATTGAACACTTACAACTTCTAAGAAGACCTACAGTAGGATGCCATCTCATTTACATGGAGTGGAAAGCAACAAGGGGAAAAACAGCAGTTTCTCCTGCTTAGGAACACTGGGTAGCATAAGGACTAGTCTGAACATTAACCAAGATTTTATCTTTTTCTTAGATCTAAGTGTTCCTTGATCATAGGATGTCTCTTTGTTTCTTCAATCACCAGTAAGAGCTATTTCTAAAGAGCTGCAAAATGTTGAGTCTGAAATTAGTTTTCATGGTGACGATATATGATGTAAGAACATGACAGTTTGATTGCCATAATAACAGAACTGCCAAGCTTTGGCAGGGAGGGAGGCACAAGAGGGGGGGAAACACGAAACACATTGCAATTTAAATTCTGGTGTTGGTCCAAGATTGTTTTAATTTTACTCTTCTACTCCCAGAACCAGGAAAAAACCATTTTTTTAAGCCTTTTGATGCTAAATACCTCTAGGGGAGGGGTGTTAAATTATTATCTCACCCACAGATTTCTTTGTACCCTGTATTAATGTTTTTCTATGTGAATTTTATCTGTTTTGGATTAATTTTATTTGCCTTAAGACACTATTCTTCTTTTATCTTAATTGGTTTTCCCACTACAAATAAAGAAAATAAAACTGTGATATTTTCCTGCAACCTGAAAAGTATTTAAAAAACTTTGAGGGGAAAGTATAAAGCTAGCTAGATTACATTTTTTTTTTCTGGGGTAGCTCCCATATTCAACGTTGTTGGTTGTGAAAGTAAAGATGAAGAAGAGCTTACATATGTAACACATTTTAAGAGAAAAGGATCCTTGTGTGTCCTGCAGTACAGTTATACCCCCTCATTTGCAAGAAATGGGGCATTGCAAGGCTCTCAGAGAATGTCAAATTCACAAACACGCGTAGGTCAATAATATGCATGCAGGCCACACCCATTGCTCCACCCCCTGCCACTCTGGAGCACTGTCGACACTTTTCTGCTTCTCCTTATGGGCTCTCTCAGCACAGGGGAGCAAAGGGAACAATTTCTGAGCCCTCTCTAACTTGAGAGACCCCCCCGAGACTCCCTGGGGTTGTCTTCCACAATGCTGTCGCTTCTCCAGCCAGGGCTGGGCTGCTGTGACCGTGTGTGCTTGCAGCCGAAGCCCTGTGCCAATGTTCCCTCCCCCAACCCCCGCCCGAGCCCCGGTACTCATGCCCACCTCATTCCGGCCCCGCGTTGCGTCCCAGCCCCGCAAGCGACGGGTGAGCTGGAGCTGCGGCACTGGAGTGAGCATGTCCCACTGGCCGCCGCACCCAGCCCCAGTTTCCTGGGGCACTTCCCTTCCCCACAGCCATGGAAACAGTAATATGCCCCAGGGGCAGGGGTCAGTTCCCCATCTGCGCTTAGAATAACAAGGGACAGCGTGACTCCTGGCCCTGCCTGTGGAGCTGGGCCAGTCCTGCCCCACAGGGAGCACCAGCACCGCTCCTCAGTGGAGCAGAGGTATGGCGCATGCATTGCCTGGAGAACTTCGCAAAGGGCTGAAGCAAAACTGCAAGAAATTTTCCTTGCAAATCTGCGAGGTCGTAATCGAGGGGCCACAATGCAGCAGGGATATAGTGTATTTATATATATAATACATAAAGTAATGCTTAAGAATATTTATTTATATTCATTTAATACATATATGCAACAGAATTTTGCGTTCCAGTGAGATGTACTCGGTAGTATAAGATGGGGTAAGAGTAATTCCTGTAAAAGTTAAACTACAGGTAAAATTCTAAGTAAGAAAAACATAACTTTAATGTTGTGATTCCATTAAAACAACAGAGTCAATATTCCCTTGTGAAAAGTTACTAACTGCCCAATCCTCTGCTTCATGAAGCATAGCTGATTTAGATAAACCGTATTCAATCTCCTTTCTAAATTTTCAGACTGATTGGAGGTGGTCGGTCATGTTATCCAGTTATTTTCTGCTGGTGGTACAAAGGTCTGATTCTGCTTTGTTTTCTAGGTAGGATCCAAGCCAAGTGTTAATGTTGATACCAAAGCACTTTTTCTCCTAGATTGAATACTAATACACATTTAAGAAGTCAGCATAAAAAAGGATACTTGAATTTGAACATCATGACAAAATCATGTATTTTATTTTCTTTAAATAATTTCCATAATGAAGTAGTTCATAAGGATTATTAATGCCCTGTATTAATTCTTCTTTTGTTTTTTTTTTCATTTTCAGTAAAATGTCTATCCAGTGCTGCAGCCTGCAACTGTTACATGGCATAAATGCCAGGGAACAATAATGTCACTCTCTTTAAGTGGCAAAGAATGCGTTGATATTGTCATCAGCAATTACAAGCAGTGGGGTCTTGCGCTCCTCATAATAATACAGACTTTTTGAACAGTAAAAAATCTTGATTAATTTAGTGACTACTAATTAATATATGGTGGCCAAGCCTGTTGATATTCACTAGCAAGTTTATCAGCAATATGTCAATGGGAGACAGAGTGAATATCTTAAAGAGTTCAGTGGATTCTAACCAAAAAATGGGAAAAAGCATAGTGGCAGGGATGGATAGTAAATTATTGTGCCACTGAGGAAAATCAGAAAAGAATGGGGAAAAAAAATGTCTGAGCCTCATATTTGTTCTGAAGAAAATTTGTTTGGTCACAGCAAGAAACTGATAGTTAATTAAACAAGAAGCAGCTTTTGTTCCTAATGTTCCTTCCACTGAAGCCTAAAGGAAGTTATATATTTAAGTCCAAAGCAGTAGAGCTGGCTACATTATTGCTAGGATGACTCACAAAAAACCAAACAGACAGACACCTCTCCAGGTTTTGTGTATGGCTTAATTTTCTAAGGAAAGACTGTAAAGATGTTTAAGCACTCCATTTCAGAGGGACCTTGATAGGCTAGAAAATTGGGCAGATTCTAATCATATGAGATTTAACAAGTGCATGTACCAGGTTACTCACTTTGGACATAACAATCCCATGCATCGCTATCGGCTGGGGAACGAGTGGCTGGAGAGTGGTGAAGTGGAGAGAGATTTGGGAGTAATGACTGACAGAAAACTTAATATGAGCCATCACAGAAGCTAAAAAGACCAATGGTATCCTGGCCTGTATCAGAAACAGTGTGGCCAGTAGGACTAAGGAAGTTATTCTTCCCCTGTACTCAGTGCTGGTCAGACCACATCTTGAGTACTGTGTCTAGTTCTGGGCTCCTCAGTTTAAGAAGGATTTTGAACTACTTGAGAGGGTCCAGAGAAGGGCGACAAGAATGGTGAAAGGGCTGGAGAACACGCACTGTGGGGAGTGACTGTGGGAACTACCACTGTTCAGCCTGGAGAAGAGGAGGCTTGGAGGTGACCTGATTGCTGTTTATAACTACCTGAAGAGAGGTTGCTGTCGGGTGGGTGTAAATCTCTCAAGCTGACAACACCAGAACAAGAGGACATGGCCTTAAGCTGCACAAGGGGAGGTTTAGATTGGATGTTAGGAAGAGCTTTTGCACAGAAAGAGTGATCCCTCAGTAGAATGGTCTGCACAGGGAGGTGGTGGAGTTGCCATGGGGTTTAATGGGTGGAGTGTGGTGCCCATGGCTCCAGGGTTGTGGGTTCGATCCCTGGGAAGATGCAGGCTTGGGAGCTGGACTAGATATTCCTTGTGTGAACCTGTGAACTTAATAAAAACTTTCAACAAAAATATGTACCCAAGGTCTTTGGTGTCTCCTAATACCTGTGAGAGGTAGAGGACTGCTATTACACTCCATCTAGAAAAAGTGCAATGCAACATAGAACTAAGAGTTTTAAAGTTATAAATGAGTTTAAAGATAAAACTGTGAAATTTGTCAAAAGCAGGTGACAGCTAGACATATGTAACTCTTAAAGGTATTTCAGTAATTAAAAATCAATGGAAATTAAATGTGTGGACACTTCAGAAAATAACACTGGATGTATCATTAATCATAGATTAAAGTTTTAAAAACCTGTTGTTTGGTGACTTCTGGTGTCACAGAGGAACTCTGGAATATAAATAACAGCTGAGATTCATCTCTAAAAACCTCACCTCTGAAAAAACATTTGAAACCTTTCCTGGAGTCAATGATAGTATAACTAACTAACTAACTAACTAACTTCAATGCCAGTGTGATAATATTGAATGAAGAAATCATATAAAGATATGAAAATAATTAGCTAAAAACCTTATGGTCGTAAACAATCTTTGCCAGAAATGCGTACCATTTCTCCATGTGTTTTGACCAAGTCTCTTGGGTTTGTGCTATATAGGTATTTGGCAGACTAACATTAAAAGATGTATCATAAATGAACAGAAAAGCTCATGGAATAATTTTTCCTAGAGGTGTTCTGGTTTAGGTTTTTGCTGCTCTGGCAGCGAGGGGGTTAACAGCTCAGCTCTGGCCTCGGCCTCAGTTGCTGCCATGGCATTCAAGGTTATAGAGATAGAGACATATCTGTGAATAAACATATTTGGGTGAGAAGAAAAAAAACTCAGTAGCAAGATGTAGGGTGCTGATTCAGAACCTGCGTCGAGAGGCTGAGAGCCCGAAGGCCCCCAGACCCACGAGAGAAGGGGTAAGAATGTTCTTCCAGGCATCCCGCTGCTGCTCATGAATTGGACNGCTTCCTTCACAGTTCTGATCTTGTTAGTTAATAAATAAATCCTTTATATTCTTTATTTGTAGTTTGCCTTGCTTTTTTTTTGCCTGTGACCAGTTTTATTTTCCAGTTTTTCTCCTCCAGAGGTTGTGGTGAATCTCTGGCATCCAGCCAGGGTCAAATCATGACAAGAGGTTTCAAAAGCAAAGAAATTTTGAATTCAGAGAGGTATCATTTTTTCTTCATAGTATACTTTTACTTTTGATCATTCTTTCCATTACTCCTTAATTTCTCCTCACAAATCTCTTGCCACCTGTACTTTTCTGCTCAATAATATTCCTTCATACTATGATCTACCTCTCTCTCTTATCCTCCTGCTACATTTTTCTTTCCTATTCCCTCTGCCATTTCATTTTCTTCATGGCTCATGATTTGCTTTTGGCCTCATAGTGATTCCTCTTCTCTGTTCCTTATATTCATAATGTTTCCTGCAAGCCAAGAATGAACTAATGTCTGAACTAATCCAGTGTGCCTCTTTTATTCTCAACAAAACCATATGGACAAAAAAGTTACTCTCTGCATTTCACAAGGACAGGAAACACAATGCCCTGCTCTCAGAGAAATAGGCTATGATTTTACTTTGAGTAAAGAACTTCATTGAGAGTGGCAGGAACTAAAGCACCTTAGAGATTACTGTTTGTTCCAGCTGAATTGTCATTGTCACTCTGCAATCTGTGACCTGTCTGCGCTTTTTTACTGAAGTTGTCTCATAATTAACAAAGCTACTGTGTTCTGAACCTTGTGAGTACTGTCATAAAGGACATTACTTGGATTGTCCAGCTGGCAAATAGAGTTTGGCCCTTACAGGAGCCTTGGACATCGTGTTCTGGAGGTGACATTGATTTGATTTGCTGTAAGGAACAGATGACATTTTAAAGGTTTGAATATGCAAATGTTTAGGGCTTTTTCTTTTTTTCCCACAGAAAGAAAAGCTCTATGAAATATTGTAAAAATAATTCTTACAGCTTATTAGTTAAGAAAAAGGCTCATACCTCCTCACTGTGAGAGAAGGAGCAAGCAGGATCTAAAACTGGAATCTCCTGTGGTAAATCTGTGTGTTGAAAACTACCTTGATCACTTACAATTTCTTTGCCCTTAAGTGCCTTAATTGTGTGATTGAAACAGTTTACTGGGTTGGTACACTTACACAGGTTCGCAAGATCTCTACCCTCTTTTTTCTGGGGTTGTATACTCAGCAACTCCAGCTCTTCTCACAAGGTCAGTAGGTTCCTGTAACTTTTGGTCTCACTCACCCCTTCTCCTCCTCACATGTTCCTGCCAGCAGCAGAGGTGATTAGCAAACCTTCCCTCTGCACTACAGTTCAGCTCACTGTTCCATTTCCTTCGTGGTGGGCATAGCTTCAGAAACATCAAGTCTTCTTGAGTAGCAGACTTACAAAAGTACTTCACTCCAGGTGTTTCCCTGCTCTGAGCATTTCTTTAAGCTTTCAGATGAACAAAAACTACAGACCTTTCTCCTGAAGGAGAAGCCCATAGGTTTCCCTGCAGAGGCAACCTACTCGATTTGCTACCTGCACTTAACTGCTTGGTGTTTAGGAAAGTAGAATAAAGCAGCTACTCTGTACTTCAGGTAGTATTGCACATTACAGTCAGATCCTGCAAACAAAAAGTTTTCTTCCTATAAGACAGACTTCGTAGTGGCAGCATAGAGAAAGGGTTCTCATGGCTGGACTTAAACCTGATAAATAGTTCAATGCTCCTGCATGGTCAGAATAAAACATATTCGTGAGGAGTCAGCTGAAAACAAAAAAAAAAGTTCAATCATAAAAGCTAAATTTGTTTTCGTATTTTTGTAACAGAAAGTGAAAAACTGTAAATCCATCCATCAATTTTTTTGTGTCAGTTTAGATTTGAGCATTAGATCATCTACTCTCTTTTCAAGGGAATTAGTCACTGTTTTCCACTGCAGAAATAGTATGAAGAANCTTGTTAGTTAGAAAATAAACCCTTTATGTTCTTTATTTATAGTTTTGCCTTGCTTCTTTTGCCTGTGCCCAGTTTTATTTTATTTTCCAGTTTTATTTCCCAGTTTGTTCTTTTTAGTTTTCTCCTTCAGGAGAAGTTGGGGTGGGTCTCTGGCATCCAGCCAGGGTCAAACCACGACAAAGACAGACTTGGTAGTGGCAGCATAGAGAAAGGGCTCTCATGGCTGGACTTAAACCTGATAAATAGTTCAATGCTCCTGCACGGTCAGAATAAAACATATTCGTGAGGAGTCAGCTGAAAACAAAAAAAAAAGTTCAATCATAAAAGCTAAATTTGTTTTCGTATTTTTGTAACAGAAAGTGAAAAACTGTAAATCCATCCATCAATTTTTTTGTGTCAGTTTAGATTTGAGCATTAGATCATCTACTCTCTTTTCAAGGGAATTAGTCACTGTTTTCCACTGCAGAAATAGTATGAAGAAGAAAAGTTCAGAATTCTATAAGAATAGAGATGTGCAAGCAGAGAGAGAGAAAATTGATTCCTCATGAAACCCAGCTTCAAGAAAAAAACATTCAAATAACCCGTGAACCAACAGACTTAACACATTCCTCAAGGCCCTTTCCCATATGTCCAATTAATATTGTTTCCCTTTTACTAGTAGCCACCCTGTAGATATTTTCTGCATTTTGCCAGACATCAGCCATGTACCTTTATTTTCTTTACTCTTCACTCTCTCTTCAGTCATTTAGCTTCAGCACTGTGATTCCAAGAAAGCATCAAAGCATTGCAGAAGTGATGAGATATACACCATGCTCAAACAAGACATTGCCAATCTTCTATTTTAAAATACTTACATGATGGATATTGACATTAAAAAGCAAGCTTTGAACTATTATTAAATAAACTGCTTAGCTCATATAATAAAAGAGTTAAGAAAAACAAAGTAGAATTAGAACCAAAAACTTTTCTGCCTTATGAAGCTTTACTGAGCAATGTCACTGAAACTTTATGGGCAGCAGTCCTTACAAGATGTTAGGATTTGGTCTCTTTAATGTTAGATCATGATTATCATGTTTCATTTAGTTATGTCAAACAAAAAATGTGATAAGATGTCAAAATGAGAAGCTTGGACACTGAGATACAGTCTTTGAAGTAGGCATTGATTTTTTTTAAGAGTGCAATGCTTGACAGCCCATGGCAGTCTGAACATCTACATTTTCTACTCTAGGTCCTACATGGATGTTTGGATTGGCAAATGCTGAATCTGAGACTGCGCAGGTAGAACTTGGCCAGAAGTGAATGTGGATGCTGAGGGTTGAACAGTTTTTCAAATCAGACTTTCAGTTTGGCAGTCAGAATTAATGAACACCCTTGAAAATACAGGCTTAAATGATCAAAAGAGTAAATGTGACCAACAAGAAACTGAGACACTTTGGAGGTCTGTCTCAAGTAATAATTAGCAACATAAGAATTTTTACTCTCTCTTGTGGTACTGTGATCAAAGACATCAGGGAATTTACATACTCATGTGTTTTCTTTTGCATCTTCATCACACTGTCCGTCTGAAAAAGTAAGGATGATGTATGCATTTGTACATATGTATATAAACATATACAGTCGACCCTCTTCCACTTCCCGCCCCCATACTGAGGCTTCACATCTTAGCGGCATGAATTTTTCAGTGATTGAGGAAGCCCATTTCACAACTGTGCATGCGTGACCTGACATGCATAAATATTCAAATTAGGCAGTCATGAATACTCAAATCAACCCCCACACTGTGCTGTACCCCTTGGAAGGCAGCCACAGCTCCAACAGAGCCACAGCGAGTTGGCTCAGTTCAGCTCTGCTCAAGCGCATGCCAACCCCCCAACCTCACTCCGCTCAAGTGCAAGCCACCCCGCCTCTGGGAGTGAAGTGGCTGCATGCAGTTAGGAAAGATTTACACACTCTCAGGTTAGACGTGGTGTTCAAGACTTTCTCAGGGTGGATGTGGTGCTCGAGACCAGACACCACGTCCACCCCGAGTACGGACAGACGAGGTCTACCCACCTGGAGAGACACCGGCACAGCGGTGTGGGTGGCTGCCTCGCACTGGTGTCCCCAGCTGAGTGGAAAAAAGGTTTTTCCCAGCATGGGGTGGCCATGGGTGCTGGGAAACACTGACACAAACACCAATACACAGCAGAGCAGCGCTGAAACTGTGTCAGAGCGCCGGGGAGCCGTGTGACGGTGCAGGGCAAATTTGTATATTAATGAGCTGCCAATCAACATGGACAGAAGGCTTCACAGAGGAGGGTCAAGACCCATGGTACCATGGTTTAAGGGACCCGACTATATACAGAGAGAGAGAGACAGGTCACATAACTTGCTGTGATATGTAGTAATATAATAGTTTACAAGTTTTTCTCATTATTTTTTTTCATAGAATCATAGAATGGCTTGGGTTGAAAAGCACCTTAAAGATCATGTACTTCAAACTCCCCTGCCATGGGCAGAGACACCTTTCACTAGATTAGGTTGCTCACAGCCACATCCTGTCTGTCCTCGATCACTTCTAGGGATGGGGCATCCACAACTTCTTTGGACAACCTGTTCCAGGTTTACATAGTTATACATATGTGTATATACCAATATACAGTCATGCCTCGCTGCATTGTGACTTCTCCATTGTCACCTCATGGGTTTGTGAGAAATTTTCCCTGTGAATCTGCCTCAGTGACTCATGGAGCTTCCCAATCAACGCACAAGCACAATGCTCTGCTTCACTGAGGGGCGGTGCCACCACTCGCTGTGGGGCAAGACTGGCCCAGACCCACAGGGAGGATGCATGATGCCTCCCGCTTCCCATGGCGTTTATAGCCCCGTGCCTGTGTGTCTCCATGCCTGGTCCCTACTGCAGAAGGCTTACCCTCCCTTATGAGTGCTGTGAAGGTTCCATTTATAGACCCACAGGACTACCATAAATGCCACAGTGAGCAGGAGGCACTGTGCTCCCTGCAGGGCTGGGCCATGCCATCGCCTCAGCTGGTGCACCAAGAGGAGTCTTCTGTTCCCCCATACCCACCTCCTGCTGCAGCACAGGGAAGTGGTATTCTGCTGGGTCCACACTACCAGTGCTCCCGCTCCCACACTAGGGACCAGCGCATGTAGGTATCTTACGTAAAGGGAAAGAAACTCAGACACCCATCCCACCCCCCACCATAAGGGGCCCCAGGTGTTGCAGTGTTGCAAAGTTAAGGTTTTCCAGGCTTCGCGAGTGCCAACCAGAGCCTGGTGATACCCCTTCCCTGCCATGGCCCCGGAGCTTCCCCACCACAGAAGTAGTGCAAGCATGCACGGTGGAAGCAGCCCAGCGGTGGCTGTGGAAGCAACAGCATGGCCGAAGAGAAGTCCAGGGATTATTGGGGGGTCTCCCCAGGCAGAGAGGGCACAGAAACGTTTCTCTTTGCTCCCCTGTGTTGTGACAGCCAGTGGGGAGGAGCAGAAAATATTCCCCAGCACTCTGGAGTGGCAGGGGGTGGAGCGATGGCTGTGGTCTGTATGCATATTAATGACCCGAAGTGTTTGCGAATTAGATGTTTTGCGACACCTCCAGGAGACCCGTTCCTTGCAAATTAGGAGGTATAACTGTATATTTTTGTGTTGATATATGTGTATATATGCATGCAGATGCATAGGTGTGTGCATACATATGTATATACATAAATATATAAATATATGAATATATATATAAAGACACACACAGAGTTATTAGCACTACTTTTACTTATATGTAAAATTGTTAGGTGGTATTTCTCTTGGAAAAAAAACCAAAAACAAAAGAAACTCAAACCAAACAAGGCCCACCACTTCTCAACTATCTAGGTAAATCCAATGGAAAAAACCTAACCTTTCCATGTCGTTAATACATGTGGTGTTTTGCCCCCGNCGCCTCAGCTGGTGCACCAAGAGGAGTCTTCTGTTCCCCCATACCCACCTCCTGCTGCAGCACAGGGAAGTGGTATTCTGCTGGGTCCACACTACCAGTGCTCCCGCTCCCACACTAGGGACCAGCGCATGTAGGTATCTTACGTAAAGGGAAAGAAACTCAGACACCCATCCCACCCCCCACCATAAGGGGCCCCAGGTGTTGCAGTGTTGCAAAGTTAAGGTTTTCCAGGCTCCGCGAGTGCCAACCAGAGCCTGGGGATACCCCTTCCCTGCCATGGCCCCGGAGCTTCCCCACCACAGAAGTAGTGCAAGCATGCACGGTGGAAGCAGCCCAGCGGTGGCTGTGGAAGCAACAGCATGGCCGAAGAGAAGTCCAGGGATTATTGGGGGGTCTCCCCAGGCAGAGAGGGCACAGAAACGTTTCTCTTTGCTCCCCTGTGCTGTGACAGACAGTGGGGAGGAGCAGAAAATATTCCCCAGCACTCTGGAGTGGCAGGGGGTGGAGCGATGGCTGTGGTCTGTATGCATATTAATGACCCGAAGTGTTTGCGAATTAGATGTTTTGCGACACCTCCAGGAGACCCGTTCCTTGCAAATTAGGAGGTATAACTGTATATTTTTGTGTTGATATATGTGTATATATGCATGCAGATGCATAGGTGTGTGCATACATATGTATATACATAAATATATAAATATATGAATATATATATAAAGACACACACAGAGTTATTAGCACTACTTTTACTTATATGTAAAATTGTTAGGTGGTATTTCTCTTGGAAAAAAAAACAAAAACAAAAGAAACTCAAACCAAACAAGGCCCACCACTTCTCAACTATCTAGGTAAATCCAATGGAAAAAACCTAACCTTTCCATGTCGTTAATACATGTGGTATTTTGCCCCCGGCAGGATGCCAGAGTTTCACCCACAGTCACTCTCTCACTTCAATCCCCCCTCCCCCTGCCAATACAAACAGGGGAGAGAGGAAAAGGAGAAAAAAGCCTGAAGGGTTTTACTACAGCAGGAATGAAGACTGTTAGAAATCTTTTACTGTCACAGGCAAAACAAAACTCCAAATTTGAGATGTAAAGAATTTACTTCTAAAAAGATCAGAGGTTAAAGTGAGAAGTATCATCTTAAAGGCAAACTTCTCCCCCACCGATCTGTCACTTACAACAGATACTTCATTCCCCCTTTCCTCCGGGAGGCGGGGGGGCAAGTAGGGGAAAAACAGGCGGTTAGTGTTTCTCTGCCACTGCTCAGGGGTGGAGGCCATTCTTCTTGCATTCCATGGGGTCCCTCTCATGGGGTGAAGTCTTTCATAACCCTTTCCATCTTGACNTGTTTTGCGACACCTCCAGGAGACCCGTTCCTTGCAAATTAGGAGGTATAACTGTATATTTTTGTGTTGATATATGTGTATATATGCATGCAGATGCATAGGTGTGTGCATACATATGTATATACATAAATATATAAATATATGAATATATATATAAAGACACACACAGAGTTATTAGCACTACTTTTACTTATATGTAAAATTGTTAGGTGGTATTTCTCTTGGAAAAAAAAACAAAAACAAAAGAAACTCAAACCAAACAAGGCCCACCACTTCTCAACTATCTAGGTAAATCCAATGGAAAAAACCTAACCTTTCCATGTCGTTAATACATGTGGTATTTTGCCCCCGGCAGGATGCCAGAGTTTCACCCACAGTCACTCTCTCACTTCAATCCCCCCTCCCCCTGCCAATACAAACAGGGGAGAGAGGAAAAGGAGAAAAAAGCCTGAAGGGTTTTACTACAGCAGGAATGAAGACTGTTAGAAATCTTTTACTGTCACAGGCAAAACAAAACTCCAAATTTGAGATGTAAAGAATTTACTTCTAAAAAGATCAGAGGTTAAAGTGAGAAGTATCATCTTAAAGGCAAACTTCTCCCCCACCGATCTGTCACTTACAACAGATACTTCATTCCCCCTTTCCTCCGGGAGGCGGGGGGGCAAGTAGGGGAAAAACAGGCGGTTAGTGTTTCTCTGCCACTGCTCAGGGGTGGAGGCCATTCTTCTTGCATTCCATGGGGTCCCTCTCATGGGGTGAAGTCTTTCATAACCCTTTCCATCTTGACTCCAATCCCGGGGGCAGCAGCTCTTCCAAACACTGCTGCCTGTGGGACACTCCACAGAGTGCAGTCCTTGAGCACTGGCTGCTCCAGTGTGGGGCCCATTCCAAGCCACAGATCCTACTGGGTAGAGTTCTTCTCCAGCATGGACTCTCTTCTCCATGGGCCACAAGTCTCTCCCGAGACCCTGCTCCAACGTGGGGCTCCAATGGGCTGCATCCTCCCTCCAGCATCCACCTGCTCCAGTGTGGGCTCCCCTCTCCATGGGCTGCAGGTGGATTTCCTCATCCCTGTATTCTTTCCATGGGCTGCAGGGGGACAGCTGCTTCATCATGGACATAACCACAGGCTGCAGGGATATTCCTGGAACACCTCCTCCCTCTCCTTTGGCCCTGGCCTTGGTGCCTACATATGCTGTTACATCTTCTCACTGCTCTTCTCTGGTGGCCATGTATTCTTCTATCTTTTTTTTTCCCTGCTTAAATATGTTACCAAAGAGGTGTCTGTATCACTCCTGATTGGCCTGGCCTTGGACAACGGCGGGTCCAGCCAGGAGCTGGCTGGCATTGGCTCTGCCAGCTGTGAGGGAGGCTTCCAGCAACTTCCTGAAGAAAAGCTTCCCCCATAGCCCCCCCACTACCAGAGACCGAGCCACAGCAAAACCCAATACAAATATCAATTCCCCAATATTTCAATAACAATATATTTTAAAATATAAATTCAGTGTACATTTAGGAGTCCATTTCAGTGAAAACTTTGTGCTTCCAATACAAAAAATTGAAGTGTAATATCTTAAATAAAACAGAAAGAGGAAATTTATGCACAATTATTCACCAGAAAGAGGTAGAATATCGTAGTATTCACACTGACTTTAAGACTTCACTTTTAAATAAAGTTCACAGTATGGTAATGAGCTGTTGATTTTTGTCTTCAGAAAATGTTCACATCCAGTGGAGAGGCTTTAGACATCTGGCATATGTAAGCATGGTAAAGTGTTATTTCCTTAGGCATAATAAATGAAAGGAAAGCTATACCTCCAAAATGCACTCAAAATAATAGATGAGATTGGTATCACTGCAGTTGGAAATCGTCTTGTATGTTTATCTAATCCTCATGATTAGAAAGCACATTAAGAATCATTCATTTTAAAACAAAAATTTTACTCTTATTTGTTAGAAAACTATATTGTGACTAAATTCTCCATGTATATTGAGTTTCTACACACTTCAGTTAGTATCAACGAGATTTAACCCAGCTTGAAAACAATGTACTGGATGATCCTGGAAAACCAAGAGAAACATGCTTTAAATCTTACTAACTAATCACAAAATGCCTCAGAGAGAGTGTTACAGCACCACGAAATATATATAATAACTTGTTAGAACAATCCTAGACAATGGCATATTACTTCTTGTTGTTAGGTCAGTAGATCAATGTATTTGTCTTTCCAAAACGGAACTGGTTTTACATAAAAGTATGTCACACCCTGAGAGAATGGGGAAAGTAAGAACGGATATTTCTAGAGCATATCCCAGTGCAAATCATTGTGAAGTAAGGCCGTTCTCACATCAAATCACAGTCACATAGAATCGCAGAATATTCTGAGTTGGAAGGATTATCGAGTCCAACTACTAAATGAATGCCCATAGAGGGAATCAACCCACAACTCTGGTGCCATGAACACCATGTTTTATCTATCTGAGCTAATCTCAGGGTCATGTCATCATCTTT
>WEKX01000057.1:12749-26787 GCA_013390025.1 Pitta sordida | reverse complement strand
TGTATCAAGAGACCCTTGAAGAGACCTTTTATTATGTAAGCAGCTGTCTGTACTATTGAAGACAGAGGCAAAAAAATCATTAAGTATCTCTGCCTTTTCCTCATCCCTAGTGATGATGTTGCCCTCCTTATCCAGGAGAGATTGGAGATTGCTCTTGTCCCTTTTTTTGTCATTAATGTACCTGTAAAAGCCTTTCTTGTTATCCTGTATTTAGTTTGCAATGAAAGACAAGAACAATAGTGCACTAGCAGTTCTGTTCTCAGTAGCAATAGTTGGGACCCTGAGTCAGAACTAAAACAGACTCATAACATTTGTGCTCTTTCCAAGTAACCTGTCTACCTCCCAGCTATGCATACACAAAGTGCAAAGAAATCTGTTTTCTTTTGTCTTTCTAACTGGTCAGACTGAAAGGCTGCAAGAAATTACTATGGATTAAGTTCCACCATGCAACTGTCATACTGTGGTGCCACACTATTTTATACATTATATTTATATTTATATTTATAAATATAAATACATATTTATACTATTTTATACACATGAGGTCAGTATCTCATGTGGAAATGATCCTTGTTCCGTGAACATTAGACACCAAGAACTAAAAAATAATAATGAAATATACTGACTGCCCATTTCCCCCTGCCCTCCAACCTCTGCAGAGCTAAGCATTTTTATTTCACACAGCTGTTATGAATGTCTCCATACACACGTATTACAACACCAAAATAGAAAGACGACAAAACTCAGAATGTCTATGAAATGAGGCAATTAGCAACAATGAAACAAACACTTTGATTCTATCTCTTATGAACAATTAGGCACCATAGATGAGGCTACCAGAAGATGTTTCCTTCTGCAGTATTTCTCTGGCTTTGCCTAGCTAGTTTGCTTTCTGTAGCACTGTGCTATGAGACACAGAGGTCAGATTTCTCTTTGAAAACCTCTAATGATCTGACAAAAGTTTTCAGTCGAGTTGGAATAGAAATTCCCCCAGGATAATTTGACATTGCATTATTATTGCAATACTTTCTACAGATATTCCAAAGTCAAATTAATGTAATTTTTTAGGGGTAATGCCTATTGCAATGCGGTTTCTTTGTGCAACATGACAGAACTGTCACACTATTTTTTATCAAACTTCTTGTGGTTTCAGAAAAATTTTCTCTTTTTCGGTCTTCATCTAGGAAACACAGGTACTCCTGGACAACATCTTACACTCAGCTAANCCCTTCTTATGGATAGGTATCACATTGGCCAACTTCCAATCTTTTGGGACCTCCCCAGTAAGCCAAGACCTCTGATAGATGATTGAGAGAGGCTTAGCAAGCTCATCTGCCAGCTCTCTCAACACTC
Organism: Pitta sordida; assembly: GCA_013390025.1. Taxonomy (NCBI): domain Eukaryota; kingdom Metazoa; phylum Chordata; class Aves; order Passeriformes; family Pittidae; genus Pitta; species Pitta sordida. The sequence continues at coordinate 25,434 of WEKX01000057.1, read as the reverse complement.
TAGGATGTAACCCATCAGGTCCCATGGACTTATGAGGGTCTAGATGTACTAGCATGTCCCTTACATCTTCCTCCTGTAGTAAAGAGGGGTTCAACCATTCCTCATCTCTATCGACTCTATTGACTGTATCAAGAGACCCTTGAAGAGACCTTTTATTATGTAAGCAGCTGTCTGTACTATTGAAGACAGAGGCAAAAAAATCATTAAGTATCTCTGCCTTTTCCTCATCCCCAGTGATGATGTTGCCCTCCTTATCCAGGAGAGATTGGAGATTGCTCTTGTCCCTTTTTTTGTCATTAATGTACCTGTAAAAGCCTTTCTTGTTATCCTGTATTTAGTTTGCAATGAAAGACAAGAACAATAGTGCACTAGCAGTTCTGTTCTCAGTAGCAATAGTTGGGACCCTGAGTCAGAACTAAAACAGACTCATAACATTTGTGCTCTTTCCAAGTAACCTGTCTACCTCCCAGCTATGCATACACAAAGTGCAAAGAAATCTGTTTTCTTTTGTCTTTCTAACTGGTCAGACTGAAAGGCTGCAAGAAATTACTATGGATTAAGTTCCACCATGCAACTGTCATACTGTGGTGCCACACTATTTTATACATTATATTTATATTTATATTTATAAATATAAATACATATTTATACTATTTTATACACATGAGGTCAGTATCTCATGTGGAAATGATCCTTGTTCCGTGAACATTAGACACCAAGAACTAAAAAATAATAATGAAATATACTGACTGCCCATTTCCCCCTGCCCTCCAACCTCTGCAGAGCTAAGCATTTTTATTTCACACAGCTGTTATGAATGTCTCCATACACACGTATTACAACACCAAAATAGAAAGACGACAAAACTCAGAATGTCTATGAAATGAGGCAATTAGCAACAATGAAACAAACACTTTGATTCTATCTCTTATGAACAATTAGGCACCATAGATGAGGCTACCAGAAGATGTTTCCTTCTGCAGTATTTCTCTGGCTTTGCCTAGCTAGTTTGCTTTCTGTAGCACTGTGCTATGAGACACAGAGGTCAGATTTCTCTTTGAAAACCTCTAATGATCTGACAAAAGTTTTCAGTCGAGTTGGAATAGAAATTCCCCCAGGATAATTTGACATTGCATTATTATTGCAATACTTTCTACAGATATTCCAAAGTCAAATTAATGTAATTTTTTAGGGGTAAATGCCTATTGCAATGCGGTTTCTTTGTGCAACATGACAGAACTGTCACACTATTTTTTATCAAACTTCTTGTGGTTTCAGAAAAATTTTCTCTTTTTCGGTCTTCATCTAGGAAACACAGGTACTCCTGGACAACATCTTACACTCAGCTAAAAGGAAAGCTATAATTTTTTTATTTTCAATTCAATTTCTGAGCCTTATCATGGAAGTTCCATGTGAATTTCCATACCTTGTCTCATTCTTATGAAGCTGATGAAATTACACAAATAATAGGACAAATCTGTGAGATAGAATTCACTGGGCCATTGTGTAGGGCAGATCTTCATACAGTTGGAAAACTCTGCAAAGACTGCTAGAGGCATTTTGAGTCCACCATTAGTGTAATGGGAAAGGGGTTCGTTTGCATAGCAGGATAGCAGGAGGCTGTTTTGAGACAAATGAAGGGATAGATCTGCAAAGAGATGGTTAATAAATATTTTGGTACCATGTGTTCAAGAGTGTTGCAGGTTTTCTGAAATGCTCCTTTCTCCTTCTTTCTCTCCGTCCTCTCAAAGATAAGGAAATGAAATCTATTTTTCTGCTTGTTCTGCATACATGAAATGAATTTTATTCTATTATGCACTCATTCCTCTTGCTTTACTTACTTAAATATGACCGTTATTATTTTAATTCATTTCTTCTCAAGGCATGCCAATATTACAAAAATTAGAAATCAGGATAGAAGTCTTGCACACTGAACATGAATAGAAGCTCTGTTTAGATTAAGCAGAAAGGACAAAGCTGAAGTTCTTCACAAAGCTTTCAAAGGTAAAACTATTTAAGAACTTTTTCTGCTATGACGGTGTGAATAAACCATTTCTAAGAAAAAGCATAGATATATCCATGCGGCATAGACATTTTCTAATATTCTGCAAGTCAGGAGTGTGCAAAACATTGTTCCTATACATGAACTATCATAAAAGGAATTGTTTATTAAAAAAAAAGAAAGAGAAAGAAAAAGTAACTAGGCATCAAACTAGGCATCAAATGGCCATTTTCTTTCCTGAACTGTGTAAACTGAAAAGATATATTTTTGTACGCTGCCCAACTGAAGAATGTCTACATCAATGCACATAGCATGGGCACTAAACAGGAGCTGGAAGCCATTGCACAGCAGGAAAGCTATTACATAACTTCCTCCATGGTAGCCAGGTCACTAGTGGGGTTTCCAGGAGTTCAGTATTGTGGCAGGTCCTGTTTAATATCTTTACTGATACTCTGGATGAGAAATTGTGTGCACCCTTAGTCAGTTGTAAATTGACACCAAGTTGGCCAGGAGTTTTGATCTGTTGATCTGTTGATCTAGGGAAGAGCACCTGGAAATCTGCCCAGCAGAAAAGAACCCGGGGGTGCTGGTTGACAGTGATTGAACATGAGCCAGCAGTTTGCCCAGGTGGCCAAGAAGGCCAATGGCATCCTGGCTTGTATCCATGACAGTGTGGCCAGCAGGACCAGGCAAGTGATTGCCCCTCTGTACTCAGCACTGGTAAAGCCACACCTCAAGAGCTGTGTTCAGTTCTGGGCCCCTCATGTCAAGAAAGGCATTGTGGTGCTGGAGCATGTCAAAAGAAAGGGAACAATGGTGACAAAGAGTCTGGAGCACAAGTCTTATTAGGAGTGGCTGAAGGAGCTTATCTAGCCTGGAGAAAAGGAACCTCAAGGGGGACCTTATTGCTCTTTATAACTACATGAGAGGGAGTTGGAGTGAGGTAGGGGTCAGTCTCATCTCCCACATAACAAGTGATAGCACAAGAAGAAGTGGCTTCAAGGGGAGGTTTACACCAGGTATTCAGAAAAAAATCTTCCTTGAAAGGGCTGTCAAGCATTAGAACAGGCTGCTCAGTGAAATGTTTGACTCACCATAAGAGGTGTTAATAAAAATATATGTAGATATAGTGTTTAGGGACACAGTTCACTGGTGAGCATGTCAGTTCCGTATTAGTAGTTGGTCTTAATGATCTTAGAGGTCTTTTCCGATCTAAATGATTTTATGATACTATGATTTTACATGTAATTAATCATAATCATGCATGTGAGCATCAGTCATATTGCATATACAGATGGAACCTAACTACTTATTTTAGCTCATCTTGATACAAAAAATTGAAAAAACATCTTATAATACATTGTATAGATACAAATACCAGTCCCAAATACATAGCAAATACATATGCTGTGTGTTCTGGAGGTGGCAACTAAATGTGAGACTTGGGTTTCCGGAACACTGAGAAATGAGGACTTGCTGCAAGAGAAGTACAAAAACTGAATTAGAACTAAAATGTCTTCTGTGTCTAAAATGTATTCTATGATGCAAACCCTCTGTATCAGAAACTTGCATGTATGTCACATTTTTCAAAACCAGCATTCTCAACAATTACCAACACATGTGGGTAAGAAGCCTCTACAGTGGCTAACATGCCTCTTAAACATCAAACAAATTATAATGAGTTCAGCTTTTGTAAAGTACGAGTGTGTATTAAAATTGTATGTACGATTACACTAAAGCATATTTAAGAATGTGTGCTTTAAGAAGAGTGATGAGTCAGTGAAATTTTTAACATAAAAAAATGCCCTTGGTGGTAGTAAGCTGAGTAGTATTCAATGTTTCAATTGCTTTGCACATCTTAGAGTGTCCTTCAGTTCAAATACCTTCTTAGATCAGCAAAGGTCTATGCTGTAAGTGACAGCATTGAGCTTCCTGTACATGCATGAATTATTCATTTCTTAAATAGATATATTAAAAAGAGAGCTATTTAGAATTTAATGAATATTAATAAGACTATTCACCAACTTACCACATATATCTATGCTAAAGGAATCAATATGGAGGTGTAGTTTATTACCAATGTGCCTGGAACATACAAGACAGTTCTACTAATACTAGAAAAAAAACTCACTTTCAAGACTAGAGTTACTTATTCTTCAGCATTCTGAAAGCACACAGGGATTTTACCAAATTGAAAGCAGAATATTACAGAGAAAAGAAGCAATTAATAAAGGTCCTATTTGCTTAAGCCTTGTGCAAAAATTGATCTTTAAAGGAAAAGTTAATTTCCAAGTCACATTCATTGAAAGATAAACATCCTAAACTACAGACTGCAGAGACAAATATCCACACCACAAATAGTCAGATCTAGAGTTTTAGTTTATTTTGCCACAATCCTGCATCACTTCTCTTAAACAATCTGTCAATCAGACCATAAAAATATCAAACTATTTAGCAGTACATTGATATGCTGAAATCCATAGTGAATAAATCTTAATAGTAATAACAAAATATTTAATTTCCTAATCTATTCTTTTAAAACAGTGGAATTGAAATTTGCTTTTGAATTTGTATAAATATATGTGAGGGCATGTATTGGTCATTCAATGCTTCTGCATTCTGAAAAAATAAAGTGCAAAAAGCCCCAGTGTAGCACCTATTTTTCTCCTGAGTCACGCACCATATTTTGAAACAGTCCTGCATCCAAGTTAAACAGTTACAGTAAATAACACTGATAGAACTTCCCACAAACACTGTATTGGTTTTTGGCCATAAGATAGTATCAGTGCAGTTACGTAAGATTGCTGGAAGTTCTGGAAATTGAAGGTTGTTGATTTGCCCATCAAAAAAATATTCTGTGTAGGGGTTAAACATCAGGTTTATCAATCAACATAGTTCTGCTTAGCAAGTCTTTCTCCTTGAACCATCCCTCCATGCCACCCTTGTTTAATTTCCACACCAATTTTAAAGCCAGTATAAATATTTTTTCTTTGGAATGAATGTACTCCACATTTCCACCTCAGAGCAAGCATTGTGTCATAATAGCTCACTGACTCAATGTCAAGATGATAAGGAATTCTTCAAATTGCCTGGATTTCTTTATTAATGTCAGCATAAGTTACAATAATCCTTTATCTTGATAGTGATCATTAGGCAAGCCAAAATTAGTTGTGTAACTCTTAGGTTGCCTCAGATACAATGGGCTAAATAGAGTAATTCTATTGATACACATGCATTAAGAAATCAATTTCATTGTGATCTCAGCTGAATGAATGAAGCTGAGTCACCTAGTGCAGAGTAGGAATAGATGGCTGCAATGAAAGTAACTAGGGTTCATGTAAAGGGTGTCATGGTTTTCATAAAGTGACTCACACACCTGTCAAAAAAGGTTCAGAACTCCGCAAAAAAAAATCACTGAATTATGCAATTAGAAATTTTTGCTCACACTTTCAAAATCTATCACAAAGAGAAGAGAAATAATCAAACAGAAAAGCTAGCACTGCATCAAGGTCACAGGTATAAGTCTTTCTCAATAAAAAATTGTGTCTCAAACCCTGCTGACGCTACACAAGATAAATATGAGAAGACTGCTAACAGGATCAAGATCATTCTAGATATCATCTAGAAGAGTGTATTCATGTATTTATTAAAGAAAATATGAGAATTTTTGTTTTTTTAAACAAGTTCTCAGCTTCAGTAATGTCAAGGATAAAGGTATAGTAGGCATCCTGCAATTTGGACTCAGTTCTTTCCTAAATCTACCCACTTACAGCCTTTTTTATATTTGTGGAAATCTCTTTATGCTGTTATAATCCCGCAATTGGTCCCTTGTCAAAAAACTGCTGCTTAAGCATCTACAGTTTAAAATCCCTCTCCCCTTTACCTCATTTCTGATAAAACATTAAAAAACCACCTCTACTTGCTTGGTTAGGGGGTTTTATTTTCTTGTTCTACCAGCTCAGCACCAGCTGAATGCAAGGACAGATATGGTTTCAAAGTCAGCTACTGTACTCAGATCTGGCAAGGGCAGTGATATTCCCTTAAGCACTGCTTCCTTCTGTTCACGCAGGTTCGGCAACGTGAAGTAAAATGAACTCTTCCTTGGTCATGTGGCCAGTTATTTCATAGTATTCTGTTCCTCCATGTCTAACATTACCCATATGTAGGAGAGGTGTAACAACACAGTTTAAACCAGCTGATGTCCTCAAGATGCTCTGAGGTTATAAATATAAAAAGTTAATTAAACTTCTTTTATAATAATAAAGCACTCAAGTTTGGATTTAAAAAATCCTCCATGGAAAACATCACTTTTTCTTTTAATTCAGACAGCCTAGAGGAGATTCCATTTGCTACTCTCAGTTACATTTAGCACTTATTCTAGAAATCCATAGGGAATTCCTATTACACAGAATGTTGAAATATGCATTTCCAAATATATTGGATGAAACAAAAGATGCAGATAAATAAATGATTTATACTAATATATATGGGCATTTTTCATTAAATAGACAGACGTTCTGTCACTAAAGGATTTAAAGTCTCTTAGTTTAAGAAGCTCACATCCAATGTAAAGTTGAAAAATATATTTATTAAAGTTAGTGCCTTTTATTTGATAGAAGCTCAATTTTCCCTGTTTAAAGTGATTGAAATGGTACGAATATATATTGTCGTCTTTCAATGTACTCCTGATAAACATCCTTTAATAACACTTTTGCAGGAACTGTTAACAAATTAATTTTCTTTGGTCTAAGACATTTCTGACATTTTTATCTACTCAAAAGCTTGTACCAGCTGTGACCAAGAAAATTGGTTCCTTGTTAACTTATTCCTACCAAAAATTTCCTTTCATCCCAGCAGAATCTTCAGTGACACTAGGATTCCACTAAGATTCTGGACATAGTAGTCAAATAATTGTTGTCCTTTTTGAAAAACGGATAGGTCTTACTCTCTGCTATAACTTCCATAGCGGTTTTTATTTTAATTTCAAGATGTTTTGCATATTCCATAAAGAAAAAATTTAAAATATCAAGATCTATGAACAGTTTCCTATACTGCATCTAATGGTAGTTGTTGGTGCTTCTTCCTCAATCATTTTTTCTCATGAAGTGATCAAGACAAGTAAATTAGAAAATCTTATATTACATTCTGGTTGGAATATTACAAATGCTTCTAATCAGTTATATACAGTAACAAAGATATTGTGACTGGTCCCTTTTTATGGAATCCAAATCCATTTGTTAGGTGTTCACATTCATAACACGACACTATTCGATTCCTAATTAACAGAAAGTAATTTCCCTCCATCATCAATCTATTCAGATACTTAAAAATTTGAAAATGTATAGAATCTAAACAGGGGACAGGAGTACCATTAGGGAAACAGGCATAACGTGTGTCTCAATCTTGGAAAGTATGGAGACGTCTTTAAGAAATCACAGAATCACAGAATCACAGAATATTATGAGTTGGAAGGGACCCACAAGGATCATCTAGTCCAACTCACCATCTAACACCCGTAAGGAGACCGAGAGCACATCGCAGAGCATAACACCAACCTAGATCCCTCACAGTCTAGCAGGCCACTCCAAGCCGGAAGGGGCCCAACGTCATCCAGCCCTACACCTCCCTGCTAGACCATGTCACTAAGCTCCTCGTCCAGTCTTCTCTTAAACACCTCCAGGGATGGTGACTCCACCACCTCCCTGGGCAGCCCGTTCCAATATGCGATTACTCTCTCTGTGAAAAACCGCTTCCTAATGTTAAGATTGAACCTCCCCTGGCGTAGCTTGAGGCCGAATCAGTTGAAAAGAAGTGATGTATGGGGCCATGTAATAAACATAATACCTCAGAAGTGTTCCTAGTCTTATAATTTTGCTTTGCCCCTGTTTTCTCTCTCTGATACTAAATAACATAAACAGATTCTAAATCACTGTACACTCTATGAAAAATTTTTTAAAGTTTCCAGACATAATTATTCCACTGTCTTTCCAGATAACGTAGAGAATTCTCCTGTGGTTTCAGAAAAGACTAAAATCTTGTAACATGTCTGTTTCCTATGATCTGAAAAAATGTGGAAGCGAATCTTATTTAGGCAGCAGTTGAATTCAATAATGGTGTCTCCTCCAGAGTGAATAGGGATGCTCAGAAATGTGGAGAGCATTGCCTCAACAATATGTAAAGAACATGTGATTCCAATTAGGCTTTGGAAGCTACTCAAACAGGTATACTGAGTTATTTGCAACGTTTAAGTAAACTGGCATTAAAGGAAATCTTAGCTGATAGAAGTAGTGTTTTGTAGAAGGACAGAAACAAACTGCAAGTGTTCATGTGCATGATAAATCAGGATATTGGACTATAGGTTGGACTAGATGATCTTTGAGGTCCTTTCCAGCCTTATCTATACTGCAAATACTGTGAATATAGAGAACAGAAAAATGTGATACTTATCATTCAATAACCCCAGGCATCTTTAGTACACAATAAAGTTCCTCCTTTTGCTAACAGTGCAAGTGAAAACCGTCTCAATTACAGCCTTATAAAACATAAGCACTCCCAGTTTGGTTGACTTAAGATTTTTTACCTTTGTTTCATGAAGAGTATCATTAACAATAGAAAGGGAAAAACTGCTCTGTAATGAAATCTAAGCTCCTTTACAATGTAAGACACTTTCTTGAGTGAGACCATTTCTATGGTGTTCTTACTCACACTTCAGTCCTTTCAGTTAGGCCAAGCAATGCTGACTAAATTCCTCAGATATATCACACTGTTGGAAAAGGAGCAGTGATCAATTTAAGCATACTATTAAGCATGTTTGACATATGTTCATTTGGTGTAGGGTTCCATATGTATCCTCCTCTATAGTGTGGAAATGTGTGGTGCTTGACATGTAGCAGCAAAGTCCAGCAAACTCCTCAAGCAGGATAAGGATCTAGACTAGCATGTCTTATGTGACTCACAAAGTAGATTTCATTCATACTATTGATACTAGTACTACTCCTTTTTGCTGGCGGAAAACGTGACATTTTAATATCTTTTACAGAAATAAAGTATCTATACCTGGCAGTTATTAAAATGCACATTTTAGAGAATTAACTGTAACCTCCTTGTTAATGTGGTTTAAAGCTTTCAAATCTTACTGGAAAAGCCTTTTAAACAAATCAAATATTAATGCCTAATGAGAGATAAGAAAATATTGAAAATTGCAAAGTTTAATTTTTTAAAAAAAATATGAAGTGTTAAAGCCTAATTACTATTAAATATTCATGGTTACATTATTAAAATCATTATTAAACCCCAAATACCTAAGTCATCGATTTACAGGCTCTGTGTAAGAGAACTTCACAAACTATACTGTTTTTCTTTAATGAAGGTTCAATGATTGCACAGCTCCTGTTGGATCAGCTCATGCACCTGCTACAGGAAAAAGTCAGACTGCTATTACAATATCTGTTGCTTAATTCATATGAAGTTACATCCAGAATCACACTGTCTGTTGAGAATAGTACAGATATGACCCTAAGGTATCAGAAAACCCATATTTCTTTCCTGTGTCGTTTCATACGAACAAATGTATGGAGCATAAATGAATCCCATTTATCTGGACAGTGCTCCTGATAGCTTCTTCCACTTTCTGATGATCTATATTATTTTTGAAATAGCTGCGATGAACCATTATCCCACAGATTGACAACACTTTGTTTTCTGAAAGTGATATAAAAAAGCAGCAGGAAGGTTACCTTCTGAATCTAACTCTCTTACTGAATAATAGCAAAAGCTTATAAAGCAAATTCCAAAAATAAATACAGAACTCTCAACATAGCTTTCTATTGATTTTTAAGAATTGTCCAGTTCAATTTAAAGCAAATGCAAGGGACCTGCAGGTGTCATTTTTATATTTCAGTAGCATGAATCTTCCAGTCACAATGCAATGCATTAAGCATCAGCTACATTAATACCGAGAATATAGAGGCTGCTCATTCAGTGATGCAAGAATTGGAGGTCATTAACAAGATAAGGAGATTTAACCAATGTATGAATATGAATGTGTTTTCCTTGCTTGTCATAATGGGAACTTTTACTGAAAGAATGGTGAGTGGAACAGAGTGGAAATGCTGCATTTAACCCCCCAAATTTTTAGAGAAAAAAGACAGACAGAAAGAAACATTATCTCTCAGCATCATTATCTTTGAGACGTCTGGCACATGACAGTTTTTACAGTGACACATTAGCACAGAGCAGTGTTTGCAGTCTTCCTGCATAGTGCTCATTAAACTTTAATGAAACACTATTTCCAAAATTCACTGCCAAATGCACTTATCTAACAAATGTCACTATCAGCAATTTTACATACATTTCTGGCTTAGGAAAAAAATCGTAGGTCCATACTTTTTCTTTCTAATAGCTGAGAAAGGCCAGCTACAATATAGCATTTCTCTGAGTGCCCCTGGTCACTTGGACTTGATTCTAACTTTTCTGCCCTTGATTATGCCAAAATACTTCTATCACTTAAGATCATCAAATTGAAATTGAGCTGTAGTAACTTTCATGGCAACCCTTAGCATAGGAGAGTCCAGTAAGTACTTCAGCACCCTCATTTATGGCAGGGATAGCTCACATGTTTTTCCTAGCAAAATATCAAATAAATGATTCAAAACACCATAATAACTTCATTGTTTAATGATTTTTAAATGATCCAGTGGGATTTCATTCATGGCATATACAAATATGTATTGCCTCCAGGGATGGCAAATCCACTACCTCTCTGGGCAGACCATTCCACTGAGGGGTCACTCTCTCTGAGAAAAAGCTTTTCCTAACATCCAGCCTAAACCTCCCCTGGCACAGCTTAAGACCATGTCCTCTTGTTCTGGTGCTGGCAGCCTGAGAAGAGATTTGCATCCACCCAACTGCAACCTCTCTTCAGCAGAGAATGTTTTCTTTCTTATTCTTCCTACTTGCAAAGAGTTGCAAGCAAAATTTTCTCACTAGAACCTAACATTCATCTTCATTCAATTCTTTTGTTATGTTCAGTGTCAAACATTTGATAGATTTTGATAATGGCCTCATCACGTTAGAAGTTTTGAATATTGAAGTGCACTGAAAGGCACTAAATGTCTTGGCTTCCTTAAGTTTTCTTCCTTTTCTGAATTTAAATATTATCTGCATTACAAAAAACGCCTATGATTTTTCAGCACTTTTCTACCTTCAGTACTTTTCATTACCTTGCTCAGCATAAATTAGCAGCAGAAGTAGCCTCAGTTTGATTAAGTCCCTGATGCCACACATGTTGTAGTAGCAATTGTTTTGCTGACTCCTTGGATAAATAAATAGAACAATCTCTTAATGTTTTCTGACATTCCTTTGTAAACCAGAAGGTTTCCTATTAATGTTAGTGGATCTACTATTTAAATTCACGTTATCACCATGAATTCCATAATTTAAATCTAGTTCTTGGTGCAGAGGTCCATGTACTGGAAATACAGATTGATATAAGAAACATTTCTAAAGTGTGAACTCTTTTTTTCAGAGGCAAAATGTGCAAAGAGATGTTACTTATCATTTCAGTGTTAAAAAATGATGTCAATTAAACCACAGATCACATTCATATAAAAACCTGAAATACATAGTTATACACTGTGTTGTGTAATAAGCATACAACTTCAAGTAAGCTGATAATGTTTACCATTCATAAGTATATTTTTTCAAAATCCCATTACTTTCCAGTTTTTATTTTGTTAAAAATCTGACTGCCACATTCTTCTGATCAAAAAAATAAATTTAACATAATGGGATGATAACCATTAATATTGTATACTATTTCACAAATATATATCATATGCAAACATTCTTAGATTACAATTTTACATTTGTTTTCTGTTTCTACAGCACTTAATACAGGACCTTTTGTATTCTCTAGTCTCTAGTATTTGATAGACTGAGTTATCCAGAAACTTTCAAATGTCCGAAGAGTATCATACTGAGTCTGCTGAATTGCACCTGGTTGACAATAGAAAGGCTGTGGATGTTGTGTACTTGGATCTTAGCAAAGCCTTTGACACGATTTCCCGTGGTAAGCTTCATAAGACACTGTCAGAGCGTAGGCTGAATACAAGCATTCTGTGTTGAGTGAGTAATTGGTTGGATAAACAAGCTCAGAGAGTGTTGATAAAGAGTGCCACATCCAGCTGGCGGCCAGTCACTAGTGGAGTCCCATAGGGATCAGTACTTGGCCCAGCACTGTTTAATATCTTTATTGATGATATTGAGGGGGGAACAGAGTCCACCATTAGGAAGTTTGCAGTTCAACATTTGCCAAGCTGAGGTCAAATGTTGAACTGCCAGAGGTTAGAAGGACCCTTCAGAGGGAGCTTGATAGGCTAGAAAAATGGGCAGATTCTACTAGTAAGAGATTTAACAAGTCCAAATGCCAGGTTCTTCACTTTGGACATAACAACACCATGCATTGCTATTGCCTGGGGGAAGAGTGGCTGGAGAGTGGTGAAATGGAGAGGGATTTCACAGAATCACAGAATCACAGAATATTCTGAGTTGGAAGGGACCCACAAGGATCATCTAGTCCAACTCACCATCTAACACCCGTACAGAGACCGAAAGCACATCCCAGAGTGGTAACACAAACCTAGTTCCCTCACAGTCTAGCAGGCCACTCCGAGCCAGAAGGGA
>WEKX01000056.1:0-22697 GCA_013390025.1 Pitta sordida | reverse complement strand
ATGGCCGGGAGGGTGGCCGGGAGGGTGGCCCCGCTCCGCCGCCGCGCTGGCCCTGGCCCCGACCCCCTGCCACTCGCGCTGTCCCTCCGCTGCCAGGAGCCGCCCCGCTCCTCGCTGCGGCCGCGGGCAACCCACAGTCTCTACCTTCTCCTCGGCTTCCGCCATGGCGCAGCCAGGCAGCTGTCATGTGAGCAGCAGGAAGCCGGCCCGCTGGAGGCACTCTGGGAAATGTAGTTTCGGTGGGGAGGGATGNGGTGGAGTCACCGTCCCTAGAGGTGTTTAAGAAAAGGTTGGATGATGTACTTGGTGGCATGACCTAGATATTAGGGTAGTGTGTTATAGGTAGGATGGTGTGTTGGTAGCAGGATGGCAACAGGTGAGGTAACAGGTTTGGCTAGGTTAGGTAATAGGGAATAGGTTGGACTTGATGATCTCTATGGTCTTTTCCAACCTTACTGATTCTGTGATTCTCCCGCCCCCCCTCCTTTTTTCTTTCCTCAGCCTAAACCAAGGGCAGAGGCAAGGCTGGGCCCAACAGACAGGACACCTCATCCATGCTTTTTAAGCTGAAATTCCATTGATTCTCTCAGGGAAACCAGCATGGTCTCACAGCTCCATGGTACACCCAGCTATGATGAGACTGAAGGTGGTCACTGCTGCGAATGATGAGCTGGCCCTAGATTAGCGAGGTTTTGGGTGTAGCTGAAGCCGAGAACCACTTGCAACATCCCCATACCTGTTGTCCCTGTTGTGTCAGTACTGGACTGCCAGTGCCCCTGGACCAGGCCTATTGCCCAACACTTCGTTGAGCACAGCTCTGGTTTCCATTAGATCCTCTGGTGACATGTGTAGCACTTCTGTTCTCTTTGTACTTTTTACTTAATTTGTCAATTTTGGAGCGGCACACACAATTCAGTGTCAGGAGAAGGATTTCAGAAAGCCTGAGTGTCTTCTATAATTCAGAAGATGCGTCATTTTGGTTTTTTAAAAGCATACAACAGGAATTCAATATCTTGCTTGCACCTAGATTACTTTCTTTTTGTGTTAAACATCTAACCAAAGCCAAAAAAGCAATAGGTACAGTTTTTTATCACTGGGGATTTCCCACTGAATCTATTTAAAATCTAAGGTGGCACTGAAGTGTTAATGTGCCCTTGGAATCAAAGCCAAGAATTTTAAAATGTGCAGTTCAACTTTGGCAATAAAAGAGAAATCTTACAATATCACATCGTAAGACCATAAGGACATACAGTTAATTGCAGAGATTTTCACCTTGGATATGAAAATCATATAAGTCTTTGTCATGCTTTTAGAAACTAATTGACAGAATTTTGACTGAGAAGAGCCAGAACTGCCTTTCAAAATCACACTGAAAGGGTTACACTGGGAGAGACAGCTATCAAAGTTACCTGTTGCAGTGCAAGAACATATGAAAATTGCTATCCTGGCCACATTTAATTTGCAAATGATATTAGAAAGCATATTTATGGACTACCAAAGTACCCTGGTGAAGAAGTGTGTAAATGTCATCTTGGCCTTATAAGCCAAGGGATATCTACAGAGAAGGGAATATTTGGCTGCTACTGTACTAAATATTGTGGAGACCATTCCTTGGTATAAAGGTGAATTTCAAGTCACTTCTCTTACAAAGAAAGTCAGTTGAAGCTGGAAGGGACTGAAAGACCACTAAAAGGATCACAGAAAGTTAGGGTCTGTTCTGTTGGAGAAAACTGATAAAAAGAAGGGCTTAATCTCTTCAGTCGAGAAATAAAGAGGAGCTGAAGAAGAATAAGAGCTATTAATGTAAAAGGTGTAAGTTCAAATAGGGATTATCTATTGTCTATGCGTTTAGGCTGTAAATTAGAGGTAGATTCCCATGTGTCAAACAGGTGTGGTCCTCAGATGAACCTTGCTGGCAAGGAATTTTTGGGAGTTGGACTAGATGATCCTGTGGGTCTCTTCCAACTCAGAATAACCTGTGAACCTGTGAATTTAACTGATTTCAAGATGAGACTTAATAAACTTAAATAAGAGACTGTAAGAGGTGTTTGCTGACAGCTGTGTGGTTTCTCCTGAATGCTTATTCATCTTAGTCCCATTCTGGCCTTCTTGAATCTTAGTCCCATTCAAATCAATGAAAAAATATATCGTTGCAGTTAATGGAGCCAGGATTTGTCCAGTAATGTATAAGGCACAAGNCTCTGGACCCTCTCAAGCAGCTCAACATCCTTCTTAAACTGGGGAGCCCAGAACTGGACACAGCACTCAAGATGTGGTCTGACCAGTGCTGAGTACAGGGGAAGAATAACTTCCTTAGTCCTACTGGCCAGACTATCTGGTATTTGAAACTGTGCATATCTCGTGAAAGGAAATTTTGCCAGATCTGTTTTATTTCCTACTTTCAGGGGGAAGTCGCCCCCCCACACCTGCCCCCGCCCTGCCGCCTCAATAGGGGTTTGGGGGTTTACAGTTCTCTTTCCTTTGGGTTGTTTTTTTGTTTGTTTGTTTGTTTACTCCAACCGAAGTATTTTTTGGCACTTTTTAAGCTGGAATGGACATTAATAACAGACATTTTAAATAATAAGAGAAACAGAGTTTAAAGGGAAGTATGGCAGATCTAAACTTTGCTATTATAACAGCTAACAGCACACATTTCCTAATTTTTTACCAACAGAGCAGCCAAGGAACAGCTGTTCTTGTTTTCACTGCACACAGAATAAGTGGTATAAACAACATGATTTACTTACAGTGTGCTGCTTATTTCTGGCAGAATGGTGCAAAACTAATGTACTTTTCTTGTTTAGACTTAAGGTATTCAATCTGCCATGATTGCAGGTTTTTACTGCGTCGGGCAAATTTAATAAGTCTGCAACTGATTCTGCCACCTCTCTCGCATCCATCTTCCAGAAGTGCTGAAAGCCATCAAGAAGCAATGATGTCAATGAGTTTTAAAGTATTTCAGCACCTGCCGCAAAGTGCTCAATATCATGCTGATTTGGACCTGAGAACATCCCAGTCAACCTTTGGAGATAAAAAACTTAAACATAGTTCAGCATAAATGGAGGAGACAGCATTACCTAAGAGAAGTAAATGTTCTGCCCTAACCTTAAAACCTAGTCACTCTCTGCCAGCACATAGAACTGAGGTTCGTGTTAAGTTAGTTGTACTGGAGGTATAGCTTTGGTGTCCCTGGTAAGATTATGGATGCTTTGAAGTTTAGGTAGAGTATTTTGACTCGGATCTATCTCTCATGGCAGGCTGGCTCCACTTTATTTTTTAGTTTTATCTTGGTTCACCAAAAATAATACTCTTCACAAGTCTTTAAATAAATATTTTAGTCATACCATTATGCCTTTAGTGTTCTTAGTGTTTATTTTAGTGCAGAGCTTCCAGTTCATGAGAATTCTGCAGGACACTTCTAACAGGATGCTGACACTCCTATCTAGTTTGAATTTTAGAAATTCAAGTCTGTCAGGAGCTTCTGCTTTGTTTTCCACTACAGAAATCTGAATTAGCATTGAAACTTGGACCTTGACCAACATTCAGATTTCAAATAGTGTTAGATTTTTCTATCTCTTGGTGTAACACACTTTTGCCCTGATTACTGTGAAACATAACAAGTAGCAGTATCCATGCCAATTGGTATATTGCAGTATTTCATTCTCTAAGAGCTCTTATTCGCTTTCAAGTAGGATTGATTCATCCAACAAAATATTCAGGTGGATTACCTCTCACCACTCATACCACCACTTCTTCAGTTTAAAAAAAAAAGAAGAAAAAAAAAAGGAAAGAAAAGCAATGTTGTCTGTAAGTTAATAGCATTTAAAAACACTGTGCTGGATAAAAGATAGCTAAAGTTGTCAATACGACAAAAGTTCAAAGGTTTTCCTCTTTCTGTTTCTTTGTAGAAATAAACTTGCAAAGGCTTTTCTTTTTTTTACCCTTGCAATCAAAGAATTGTTTCTGTGAAGATGCTTTCAATTTGTACTGTGGCTTAGATAATTTTAATTGTGAACATGTTCAGGAACTTTGTACTTTAAAAATGATCCTATTTCACTTGCTAGCATTGTACTGTTTCACAGTTGTTAACTTTTTTCTTCTTAATCCATCTCCCAAATTTATTCAAGACATTTCTTCCTGTGATAAGTATCAGAAAAATAAATATTAAAAATTTCAGTTACAAATAGTCGTCCCATATGGGCATCATATTAACTATCTTCTCCAATTGGCAGTAAAGATTACTCTTGTGTAATCCACAATATCACTAAAAAAGCAAGGTAAGAAATAGAAATATGTGTTACCACTATGTCCCACCACTGCAGGGTATTTAAATTAAATTAAATGGTCAGTTATTTTTATGAAAATGAAAGTGGTAATAGTACCAGAAAGGTTATTATAAATTCTTTAAGATAGTTGATCTTTATTCCCTGACATTTAAAGACTTTTTCAAATTATAGTGACTTATTTTCAAATCTGTTCAGGAATAACATTTCCCCTAGTTTTTTTCTTTCTTCTCTGACCCTCTGTTCCTGTCTGGGTTTCTTCAGCTCCCTTTCTCTGTCTTTGCTCTCAGACTTTATTGAAAGATACCTTCTTGTGCTGGGTAGAACACACAAAGAAGATGAAAAAATGTGAAGAACAGTAAACAACATAAAGCCAGTACAATTATCCATTTATTAAAGATAAACAAGGGCTATATATAAAGGGAGAGGTAGTAAAGAACCCCCTTAAACCCTTATAGTTAAATATATAAAAGGCCTTGTAAAGAAGGAGCAAGTCTGAAATTGAAAAATTTTTACACTACAAGAAAATTTCATGGATCTGTAGATTATGAAGCCAGACAGGAATAACACTACGATTTGATCTAAACTCCTCCCTAACATGGGCCATGAGATTTACCTAAATTAATTCCTCTTTGTATCATTTTTTAAAAAGAAAACGCATCTTGACGTAACATTTCCAATTACACCAAACTCCGTGCACTTCTGATAAGTCATTTGAGGGACAGTTATACTCAGTGATAGAAAAATGAAGAGTACAAAAGAAACAACCAATCTAGCTTGTGCTGGGCCTTCAGCAGTGGTGAAAAGAGATGCTTCTTAGGGAGAGCACGTGCTGAGCTCTGCTCCCTTGTCTCACCCCAGCATCTACTGGCATAGAACTAAGGATGACTGCTTTCTAGTACCAGTTAGCAAACCTGAATTTATTCAGGTTTAATGAATAAATTAAAAATTAATGAATTTGTCTCTTTTGGACCTGGTGACCCTGCTTGCCTTCAAAATCTCTTGAGATAATGAAACCAAAAAGCCACTTGCCTGCCACTTAAAAAGTTCTTTCTGTTTTTTCTGTTTTAAACTGCTGTGGTTCTTCTACCCGTTTTGATAAGCACTTCTTAGGTCTAATAGTGCAGGACTCGGTACATTATGGGTTTTTCTTATCTCTATGGCAAATTTTAATTGTTTTAACTCAGCTTTGAGCCACTCCATTGTGTCCACCATCTGTCAGCAACTTTTGAAAGTTCTGTGTTAAAACCTGACTCCCTATCCTATCATTTACTTCTTTTTTTTTTTTTTTGTGCTTCTTCTGTTTTATTTTTTAATGATTCCTAGGCATTAATTTACTAATTTACAAATTCTACTTGAAGTTACTGCTACTGATTTTTTTTCTCTTTGAAGCAAAATACATAAAAAACACACTCTATAGAAATATTTATAGATATAAACCTAAAACAAATGCTCTCATGTCTTCCTCAAGGATATTTTATGTTTTTTCTGTCTTCTTGTAGAATTCTGATTATTCTTTTAGGAGTTCCTGCTTCCCATTTATGTGTTCATCTTAGCTGTTTATTCATTAGTTTCATGTTTTTAAGGCAGCATTAAAATTTGGTTTTAGTAACAGTAACATTCCGTTGTCAAACATAAATGTAATCTGAGAAATCAGCATTTTCAACAAAGAAAGCAATCAGTTTTAATCTAATTTAATATTAACACATAATGGTTAGGGCAGTCATAAGATACTGTTTGGTCCAAGAGTCTCAAGAACAAATTTAAATTTATTCTCCATGCTCATGTTAAGCTCTGCTAGTTTTTTACGAACACAACTGTATTTCCTTCCTATGTATCGAGAACTGTTGTCTATAAGTGAGACCAAGTCTTAAAAGAAAATAGATAATTAGGTAGGATCTCAAATATTGGCTCTAGGATTTCATTGTTTTATTAACATTTTTGTAATTTGAAATTGAAAATCTAGTACCCAAAGTTCTAAAATGTCAGTCTAGGCTAAGTTGATTTTTATTTATCTTTATTTTTATTTATTTATATATATAAATATATAATTATCTGTCCTACAATTTGACTTCGATAGAACTGTTTTTCATGTTCATTATGATCAACTAGCATAATAGAATCCATGTAATTACTGAATTATCAAGTCATTTCTACCTATATTCTTGTTGTAGGCTGCACAAGCAAGACAATCCCAGTTCACAAGGTGATTGCTGCAGGCTGTCTTGAGGCATTGTTCTCTTCTAAGTTTCCAATTTTAAGTACCTGAAATGATGTGAAGATATTTGTTCTCTCTGTCAGGTGGGTGTTCTGCATTATGCTGACATTTTTCCTGTCTAGAAGGAGACATAAAGAAGTATGAAAAGGCACAAAGCCTCCCGGGGTAGCATTGGAAGACTGTCTCAAGATGAAAGAGCCACCCTTGATGGGATGTCCCCATGGTATTAAGTCAATAGCAGATCCTGGGAATAACTGTCACAGGGGGCACTAGTTTCCTCAGTGCAGAGATGGACATGGATGGGATCATATGGATGGGATGAGACATAGATGGACATGCACATTATTGGTGATCAGGGCAATGGGGCACTAGGGATAAAGAGTTAGCCAAGTCATACTCAGAATAATTCCGTGCTCCTCATCTTTCTATACATGGGATATTACCCAGGTATTGGGTTGTTATTTTCCTTAGGTAGTTACAATTGCATGAATCTCACTAATTTTACCACTGCTTTCACTCATACCTACCACAGGTGCTTCCTGGTGTTGATCATGGGTAAACAGGAGATGCTATAGGGGTAAGCTTCCCAACAGTTTTCTAAGGTGTGTGTTTCCTTTTAAAGAAGCATCTTTCCAGATGGTTTTCTTAGAACAACATATTGCAAAAGTCTCTCATGTCCAAATCTTAGTGACATTCTTCTATATAAACTATATTATAGTGATACACAGACATACTGTCATGGTTTAGGAATGGTATTCCCCAATTTAGTACTCACACTCAGGTTAAGTCATTAGGAGCTTTGTTATTGATTTCAGTAGGAAAAGATTTAGACCAACATTTAGTGCTTTTGAAAACATCAATCATTTTTCTTCAAATAATTAATGTATAAGAAATAAATATTTAAACAGTGGTATAGATACAGAAAAATCCATTCTCTTTACAGCAGCGTTGTATCTTGCCTTTGATTCTCAGGAATCAAATCAGCAAAGCCTAGTAAAGCTCTCTTCTATTCCTTTTCTTCACAAGTGTTATTTCTGATAATTATTTTCTCTGACTTCTTCTGATCTGTTCTCTTACTGAAAGTTTTTAATGGAAACGATGTTAAATAGACAATTGGAAAATCTATTGTGTATTTGTAGTGAAAAACACTTTTCTTCTTCTTCTTCTTGATGTACACTTAACCTCAAGAAAAAATACTTCGATTTCCACTTAAATAGTGTACATAATGTACAGGAAATGATATTGATCAGGTTATCTGAGTTCTTGTCTCAGGAATATGGTATGATTTCCATGCATAAAACTCTGGTTAGAACCATAGAATATATAACACTAACATTCTGAAGAGCATTTTTAACTTTGCCATCTTTGTATATGTGTTTTGTAATACCGCTTAACTTATTTCAGAGAGTGGAAGGAAGGAAAGAATTAAAAACATGAAAGGGGTGGAGAAAGCAGCAAAATAAATTAAGCTATGATTAGATTCCTGCCATGCAGATAGCTAGTGATACTGCCATTTGACAGCTGGGACATGAAATTCTTGTTCCACTAAACTGAATACAGGTTTTGTTGTTCATCAAAAAGAGGTTAATTCTTCACCCAAATATTCCATATTCCCTGTTAAACCAAGAGCTGAATCATTCAATAGGTATGAACACATGAAATTAGAGGCACATAACTGGTTACGACAGGAAAAAAAGTCCAAATATGTTTTGATGATGCTTTCATTCCCAGTTATTACACCATAACGGGATGATATTGAGTATAGATCCTGCAGAACAAAGCATTAAATTAAATATGTCACAACTCTAAAAGCCCCTTTAACTGCTCCTGCCACCCTACCGGATCATGTTTCACTTGAGCAGAGGTGCATAATGGAACCTGGCCAACAGAATAAACCTTTGGTTGTCTCAACCAACTCCGCTTTCTTTCCAGTTTTGTATGACATTCACACAACTAATGATTTACATTTCAGACCCTTTTTATGCATACAAGGATCTTTTTAAAAAAAAACCCAACCCTCAGTGTAACTGATGATCAGGCCATGAGTTTACTGCCGTTGTACATTGAGCTCAATGATCTTTGTGGGTCTCTTCCGACTCAATATATTTTAAGCCTTTTGGTAACAAATTCCTGTACCCATGAGACCCCCTCTACATTTACCTAAAACACAGTTCTCACTGTGTTCTGATGTTCTAATCATAACCTAGCTTTGAAGAACTCTTCAAACCAGTTCTTTCTTTCATTATATGTGTATCAACCCACTCCTCTGTACAGCTGTGTTTTCCTTGCCATCTCTTCCCATACTCTTATATCACCTCCGGACCTGACCCTCCTGTGTGTAGCTGAGGTCTGATGGTTCATCCTGGGACAATCCTTGATTACAAAGCAATGTCAGAGTGAAAATCCAGGTTCCTGGGGTGCAGAGTAGTGCTCGTAAATTATAATATGAAGATTATTTAGGTATCTCCTCTTACCTCTCTCGACCTTGAAGTCAAATATACTTTTTTTCAACCATTCTTAATGAATTTTTTGTTGGTGTGGGAATACTTAGCTCTGGTAATACAGTGAACCCCCAGAACTTGCAGGGGAATGGGTCCGGAGAGGCTGCTTGAGTTGTCAAATCTGTGAACATACCAAATCTATGAATATTCAATTAGGCCCCGCCCTGGGAGCATGACATGGCATGTAGTGCCTCATTAAAGTGGAGGAAACGCTTTTTGCTGCTTCATGGCAGCAGAATCCTGGTTCCTGGACCAGAGCTGCATTTCTGAGTACAGAAACCCCACAGCAGCCAGCGAGAGTGGAAGCCTTGAAGCTGGTGAATGGCACCCCAGCTGAGTCCAGGGGACACAGAGCCTCCTGCCTCTGTCAGAGACAGGACTGGCTCACTATAAGTTGCCTCAGCAATGGAACTGGGCTTTAAAGTCAGTGGTTTAATGTTGTCCTCACACCAGCCTTGTTCCTAGCACTGCCTCTGGGATGCAGGGGCCACGCCAGGATGCTCTGGCTCCTGTGTGCACTCCAAGCCTGCACATGTCACCTGTTAGCATTCACAGTGATTCACCACTGGTCCCCATGCCCTGACCAATGGGGGCCGTGTCTCTCTGAGAGGAAAGAGTGCGTGGGGGAATGGAGGTGACAGGCAGGGAGTGGCAGCAAAGGGAAGCGGTGGGCAAAATGGTTTTTTGGGAGTTTTTTGGTTGATTTCCTTCCCCACCCCCCAGGATGTTTGGGTTTGTGGCACTGGACCCTCCATAGGCCAAGAGCTGCACGCAGCCAGGCCAGCACTTCAGCCCCTGAGCAGGCCGAGGGAAGCTGACCATTGCCACTTCTCCTTGGCTTGCCACCACCTGCCCCATCTCTGGTGGGCAGCAGCCAGAGACCGTCTCCCTGCCTCCGACAGGGGCTGTCTGCAAGAGCGTGGGCCGGTGGCTGCTGCACAGGGCAAAAGAACTGGTCGAAAGAGCTGGTGGCTCTCCATGACCTGCTCCTGCTGCCGCTCCTCAGAGATGCATGGTGAGGGGGCAGACAGGCAGGAGGAGCTGGCAGCAGCACCTGAGGAANTGCAGATTTGCGTACTGCAGATTTGCGTACTGCAGATTTGCGTACTGCAGATTTGTGGGGTTTACTGTATGTTAGCAGACTTTAGCAAATTCAGATGTCAGGTTGTTGAGGTTATGTTATTCAAAGGACAGCATAAAAATTTTTTTTAGAAGTCTAAACAAAGATTTTAAATGTTGTACAATCCACCAGCCACTGGCATGGGGAANCCTGCAGCCCCACTCCTCCCCTGTGCCTACCACTCCTGCCTGAAGCTTTCTCCCCTTCCCTCTCCTACCCTCTCTCTGCACCTCCTCCCCTCCCCTCGCCCACCCTACACATCCTAGAACAGAGCCCCCAGCCCTGTCCGGTATCAGCTGTTTCAAGTGTCTCTGGCACGGCACCAAACATCTACCTAAAAATAAACTGTACACACTGCTGGTGCCTAGAAAGAACTTTTATTTTGGGCAGTGTGGGCGCTCCTGCCACTAGCACTAAGGTTCAGATTGTGACATAAGGAGCCTGTGATGCTGGCACCGGTACACACTGGGCTATGTTGCAGATGTGGTTTTGTGGTTTTTTTCAGAGAATGCAACAGTGATGAGATGAGGTTTTTTCCCCTCTTTTGATTTCTCTTTAATAAATTTTCATTATTTGTTTGTGACATGGACAATGCTACACCCATTGCCGAGCCACCGTGTGGTGCCTGTGGCTCTGCTCCCATCCACCCGGGAGTGCTTTTGCTCCCCTCCCCTGATACCCGTGGGTCCTCAGATGCAGCCGCTACCATCCCCCCCAACCTTCGGTCGTTAGATGAGCCGTCCCCCAGCCCTACCCCCCTTCCCCTGTTGGTTGTCAGGTGTGGTGCTTGCCACGCTGCAGCCGCACCACAGCTGCACCGCCATGCCCAGAATCACTGGCACAGCCCCTCTGCCTCCGTGGCCCACGCCCAGCGGCTCTCCCTGCTCCATGGTGGTGGTGGCGGCTCCCTTTCCCTTTTAACGGTTAAAATGGAGGGTGCATGGCAACTCCAGCATATGGGGCCCATTTGCATATTCAGGAGATCATTACATATTCATGCGTTGAGTGAGATCGCAATAAGAACTCACGGCATCTGCACATCCATGTGGGCCCACAACTTGCTGAAAAATAATCTGCAATTAATTGAAACTGCAGATTTGCGTACTGCAGATTTGCGGGCTTTACTGTATGTTAGCAGACTTTAGCAAATTCAGATGTCAGGTTGTTGAGGTTATGTTATTCAAAGGACAGCATAAAAATTTTTTTTAGAAGTCTAAACAAAGATTTTAAATGTTGTACAATCCACCAGCCACTGGCATGGGGAAAAAAAACTAATGAAAGTTTAACAGTCCTGCTGAAGTCAATGTTCCCTACCAAGGAAGCGATTCACCTCTAGAGGTTTTTAAAGATATGAGTGTTCCACAGAAAATAGGCTACACCTTTTAATAAATAATTCCTATACAGCATTCCTATAACATGTGGTTGTAGTTTAAAAATATTAACAAGATGATCACTCCCAACAATGGACATGAATAAATACAGCTACCACATGGAAATAATAGGATGATATCCTCCCAAAAAAACATTTTTTGAATTTGAAATAAATTTTTTCTTCTCATTCTTTAGCCCCCAATAAGGTGTTCTGTAGATAATGGCACTTTTACGAGCTGTTGGATTGGATATCAAAGGGCTTTACTCATTGCACGCTACATGTGCATAGCAGCAGCAGATGCCATTCCTCACCTTCCCACTTGATTTCAGTAGATTTTTAGTACAGTGCTAAGAAGCAGCCTCAGTTTTATCTGCATCTGGATTGCTGTCAGCAGTGATAGTGACAGGTCACCAGCAAAACTCCAGAGTGCTCACTGATGAGCTAGGAAATACCCCTACTGCTTGAAAGCTGTTGTCTGTTTTAATTCATGCGACATCCACAAAGAGCAACTTCTTATTTTTCAAGTGAAGAAAATTAGATAGTTTAAGTAATTTAAAAAGCAAATACATATCTGTCTCTGGATTCCCTGCCTTATGTTTTTGCTAGAGGACAGCCCTTCCACCTCTGATGCCTTGCCTCAAGTACAGCATTTTTCCATTAAGCAAATACTGATTTTGTTCTCCTCCTTGAAAACAGATTAGAAATTAACATGGCTTCTTTTTGTTATTTCATTGTTTGTGAATCATTTGGGAATAATACTTATTAATTAACTGCTTTTGCTTATTCAGTGGGCACTCACATGGTTTTTTCCCCATGGTACGTGGTAAGCAGCAGCTCTTAAGAATGCTCCTCCATGCCAAAGTGTCAGGCTTTCCCTTTAACTATGTAATATCATGTAGACAGTCCAGCCCTCCAGCATTTAAATCAGACTATATCATTTACAAGAAACAGGACAGGGGCACTCATAACTCTTGTTGCTACTTATAAAATAAGAATCCAGCTCTTTATTACAATTACAGTAATACCTCACCCTTCGCAAGGAATGGGTCTCCTGGGGGTCTCACAAAATGTCTAATTCGCAAATACACGTGGGTCATTAATATGCATAGAGGCCATGCTCATTACTCTACCCCCAGCCAATCAGGAGCACTGGGAAGCATTTACCACTCCTCCCCATGGGCTCTTACAACACAGGGGAGCAAAGGGAAGCATTTCTGAACCGTCTCTGCATGGGGAGACCTCCTGAGAATCCCTGGGATTCTCTTCAGCCAAGCCGCTGCTGCCACAGCTGATCCCAGGCTGCTGCCACTGCGCATGCTTGCACTGCCTCCGTGGTGGGGAAGTTCTGGGCCACGGCAGGGAAGGGGTGTCCCCAGGCTTTGGTTGGCGCTCATGGAGCCTGGGAAACCTTAACTTTGCAACACTGCAACACCTGTCAGTACTCTGACTGGGCTTAGAGTAACAGGGGATGGCTTTGTTTGCGGCGGTGCTGTGCTGGGTCTCAGCAGCCTCCTGGGGCATACAGTGGCATGAGCCTTCCACTGTAGGGACCAGGCATGGAGACACACAGGAGTGGGGCAGGGACTGGGGCACTGTGCCACAGGACTATAAATGCGACAGGAACGAGAGGTACTGTGCGCCATCCCCGTGAGGCCGGGTCAGTCCCACCCCACAAGGAGCACTGGCGCTGCCCCTCGGCGAAGCAGAGGCACTGTGCACGCATCAGCTGGGAAGCTTCGTGAATCACTGAGGCTGGTCTGTGAGAAAAATTTCTCGCCAACCAGCGAGGTTGCAGTGGAGAAGTTGCAATGCAATGAGGTATTATTGTAGTAATTTTATTTTTTGGTGGTAACCACAGCATAATACTTATTTTTGAACATTGAGGAGATGGCACGATTTTTGTCTTGTAAATCAATACAGGATCTCATTTGAATTCTGTCTAACCCTTGACGTAGATGGGGAGGATCAAAGGACTATAGAAAAATGAGAGTTGGTGGTGGCAAGTACAGCACACTGGAATTTCAGAAGTTTACTTATACATCTAACCCTAGTTCTATAGGATCAGTGTATATATCTCCTCTGTCAAGTGACTTGTTAATCCAGAGTTTACTAATAAAATTACTAGAGTAACAAGCCTAACTATTATTTCCTAAGTCACTCTCTGTGAGCAAGTTTGATTGAGGTGGCAGAAAGAGGAACTGACTGCTGTCCTCTTGCTAGGGACTATTTTTAATATATGTATATATAAAATAGATGTATTTTATTTTGATACATATATATGCACATATAGTAACTATTAAGTGACTAGTGACATTTAGTGACTACCACAGTCACTAAATAATAGAAAGAGAATTGTTTCACTGTTTATACCTCAGCTTCCCCATCAATGAAATAGAAGAAATGAAATGTACAGATTGTTGTGAAGTATTTTGATAGTGATGAAAACACCTAAAAACTTGAGGCTTTATCCAAAACCCTTTGAAGTCCTCATAAGGCCCTTAATTCAGCTATCAAAATTTTCATTTGCCTTAGCCTGCAAGTCTTCCACCAATCTCCAGAAATTTGTAAATGTACCACCCAATGCATTTCTCAAGGATGGAAAAATATACTCTCAAGTCATCATTATTATTATCTTTGACTATTTGACTATTCAGTTTGAATTTAGAAAACAGGAGTGCAATATATGCATTTGGATTGTTTGTAATGTTTTACAAGATCAAGGTGAAAACTTAGAATACAGAGAAGGAAAAAACCCAGCATGTTTCCCTGACACCAAAGAACAAACTCTGACAGAAACAAGCTCTTTTTTTTTAAATCTTTCTTTTCTGAAGGTAGATGAAAAAGATCAGGAGATACTATGTCTCATTAGAAGTAAATACAGTCTAGAGACTGTAATCCATACTGAATTTACTAGGTTGTATCTTTTAAGAAGGTATTAGGCACCAAAGGGCAGGTAGTTACATAAAAAGAACCCCAAAAAGAAAACAACCGAAAGTGTTCAAAAGTTGGTGTTTATTTTTTTCAGTGTAATAGATGAAATGGCACAGACTTTCCAGAAGAATTTTAAATTGGTGTGATAAGTAAGGTGAGGGAAGGTTGTAAGATGAATGACAGTTTTGCTCATTATTCAACAAAGCTTACAACAAATGAAATGGGTGCCATAAGAACATACTTTGGGAGTTTTTCATGTGTGTTTTGGTTGTTTCTTTTTTTTTTCTGGAGACTAAGCAGCTTCTTTTTGCTAAAAGAGAGATATTATCTTTATGAAGAAAACATTTTTCCTAATCAATATTTTTTTAACCGCTGGGTTATTACTTCCTCAAATATATTTTTTTCCTCCAAGATTGGTCTATGTACTTTAATGAAAAATCTGTGGAACAGACACATTCTATTGTTCACATTAAAGCTTTCAAAGGTTATTAGCTGTGATAGGGCATTGCTTGTCTTCAGTACATTTTTCTGTGATGTATCACGTTCTTAGGATGTATGTGTGTGTATATAGATATAATTGGGAGCGGAAAGAATTAGCTCTTGGCAAAGTAGAAATATCCACACTCTGGTTTAAGCCAAAGATCCAGGAAAAACACATCTGTTCTTGCTATGCCATATGTTCCCTGCATCTTGTATATGCCATTTGGCTTCTTTATGCTTCAGCTCAGGTATGTGTTAAATGGTATTAATACCGTAGGGGCATTTATGTATTGTTTTTGACCACTTCAAAAACCTGATGATTACTGGAATTTATGATTACTTTGAATTTATTTTTACTAAACCTCATGTGATGTAAAAATAATTAAAGTCTTTAATTTTCTCATTTTTCTTCTATTTCAGAACAGAAAATATGCAAATAATTTCAAAAGGGATTTATATCTAAAAGCCTTCCAGCACCAGAACAAGAGGACATGGCCTTAAGCTACGCCAGGGGAGGTTTAGGCTGGATGTTAGGAAGAGCTTTTTCACAGAAAGAGTGATTCCTCAGTGGAATGGTCTGCCCAGGGAGGTGGTGGAGTCGCCATCCATGGAGGTGCTTAAGAAAAGACTGGATGAGGAACTCAGTGACATGGTCTAGATGATGGGAGGCTTGGATGGGTGGAGTGTGGTGCCCATGGCTCCAGGGTTGTCGGTTTGATCCGTGGGTGGGCATTTGGTTGGGAGTTGGGCTAGATGATCCTTGTGGGCACCTTCCAACTTGGAAAAACCTGTGAACTAGTCATTCTCCGGAAGCCATTTCTATTCTCTTGAGAGATCATTATTTTGTATCGCAAAGAAACTTAAATTCTCAGGAGTCCAAAACTCTGTTTTGCTTCCATCAGGACTTTGGTTGTTGTTGAACTGTTGGAATTAGCTGAACACGATTNCTGGATGAGGAACTCAGTGACATGGTCTAGACGATGGGAGGCTTGGATGGGTGGAGTGTGGTGCCCATGGCTCCAGGGTTGTCGGTTTGATCCGTGGGTGGGCATTTGGTTGGGAGTTGGGCTAGATGATCCTTGTGGGCACCTTCCAACTTGGAAAAACCTGTGAACTAGTCATTCTCCGGAAGCCATTTCTATTCTCTTGAGAGATCATTATTTTGTATCGCAAAGAAACTTAAATTCTCAGGAGTCCAAAACTCTGTTTTGCTTCCATCAGGACTTTGGTTGTTGGAGAACTGTTGGAATTAGCTGAACACGATTCTTTTGGAGCCCAGATCAAATACTAGCCAATGGGTTTCAGTGTATACCTTCTAACCAGATGTAGACTGTACATCAAAATAGAACCTTAGATGTTTTATTATTTCTTGACCTCTGGCCAGAGCAGGATGATGAACACTGTGTTTGAAACTGCTGATGCTATTGAAAAAATGCTACAATAAAATATCTGTTGCTATCTTTTTTACTTGATTACCAAGCTGAAAGCAAGATTTTATAACAAATGGCAAATCATGATCACTTTCTTTTCTATGTCTGTCATTGATCTTATTGGGGGAAACTTGGACAACTGTTGCCTGATTATTGGGCTCAATTCCAGTATGCTTGTAAAATTTCAGTGTTCTCTCTCATCGAAATTCTCTGTGAACTCAATCCTATTACAAGATGCACTCCGTCCTACATGAGTTGGGGTGCACAGTTTTGATTGAGCCTGTATCACAAACTTCATCACTCATATAAAAGCAGATAGAAGCCTTGTCCTCATCTCACTCATAAACACTTTTAAATAAGAGTTATGTCCTTAAGGTCACTGGACCCACTTATAATTACTAATCAAGCTAAAGCCAGAAAACTGAATGTAGTACAATAAATATGACTAAATAAATAGGAATACATGCAATAGTAGTATGAGATGTCATAACACTGAACTTGATCCTACATGTCCATTCCTAGCATATCTGCTATTTTTCTCGTTTAATTTTTGTAAAATTTATTTTATTGATCTGGCGCCTTTTCCAAAGTGAATTATCTTGCTTTAAAATACGGCCGTAAGTGATATAAGGGTACATTCCTTTTTGTGAGATCTGAGTTGAGAGGGGGAAGTTGCTGGCACTGCAGGGAAGAATGTGACATTCTAACTTTATTTTTAAACTCTTATATACAAGTTGAGGCTCTTCAGACTAGGGGTTAACCCTCTCTACTTCGAATTCTTGCTTCAGAATTTTTTGTATTTATGAATTTGGTGCTTTTTGATATATTTAAGATCATGATCCAGTGCTATTGAAAGTACTAAAAACATTCCCATCAATTTCAACCAATGCTCTATCAGAACAAAAGAGAACAGAAAGATCAGTTTAATTTTTCTCTCTAAAGGTCCTTAAGGTTACTTGATTTTTTAGAGCTTGAATAAATCATCATGGAGGAAGAAAGTATCTCCAGTGTTAATGTCAGGGGTAGAACAACTTTGTTAACTAAATATACAGTATTGTTCTTGTTCGCAGTGTGTTAAACACTTCATAGGATTGAGCAAAGGAAAGCTGGTCATGACAGATCTTGTTTTACAAATACATAATTAAATCTGTAGTGTAATAGCTTCTCACAGGCAAGTAAATGATGACAAAATATTTCATATAAGTATCAACAGATATCTTAGTGAACTTTATTCTACTAAACTTTACACGGCCAATAATAAATCCAGAATCCTTCACAGGTTCACAGGTTGGAAGGGACCCATAGGATCATCTAATCCAACTCCCAAGTGAACGCCCATCCAGGGATCAAATCCCCAAGCATGGAACCACGGGCACCATGCTCCATCCATCCAAGCCTCCCACCATCTAGGCCATGTCACTGAGTTCCTCATCCAGTCTTTTCTTAAACACCTCCATGGATAATGACTCCACCACCACCCTGGGCAGACCATTCCACTGAGGAATCACTCTCTCTATCAAAAAGCTGTTCCTAACATCCAGTCTAATCTTCCCCTGGTGTAGCCTAAGGCCATGTCCTCTTGTTTTGGTGCTGGCAACCTGAGAGAAGAGATTCACACCCACTCGACTACAACTTCCCCTCAGGTAGTTGTAAATAGCAATGAGGTCACCTCTGAGTCTTCTCTTCTCCAGGCTGAACAACCCCAGTTCCCACAGTCACTCCCCGTAGGGCTTGTTCTCCTGTCCTTTCACCATCCTTGTCGCCCTTCTCTGGACCCTCTCAAGCAGCTCAATATCCTTCTTAAACTGGGGAGCCCAGGACTGCACACAGCACTCAAGATGTGTCTGACCAGCGCTGAGTACAGGGGAAGGATAAGTTCCCTAGTCCTACTGACCACACTGTTCCTGATACAGGCCAGGATGCCATTGGCCCTCTTAGCCACCTGGGCACACTGCTGGCTCATATTAAGCTTCTTATCAAGCCTTGCCAGATTCACTTCACTGCAATCCTGACAACACATTTATGTACATCATGGTTAATGGCTCAAAAATTAGGTTTCTGATCTTGTAATAAACGTGCCTCAGGAAATGCAAATGGAAGCTCCTTAGCATTAGGAACATTAAGACTCCCAGGGCATTGTACAATACAGACCTAGCAAGCCCTGGATTTTAATTGTGTGATATAAACCCTTCTACTTGTACTGCATTTGGTGAAGACACATGGTTATGTTAGACAGGTGGGCACCGGCTCCGTTATAGACATAGCCATGATGATTAACAGAAAACTTAAAGATTACCTTTCTTCTGTTTTTCTGCTGCATCCTTCTTGCTTGTGTTTCTAGTATCAAGTGGATCACAACAATGCATAGTAAACACCAGTATGATCCTTTGAAAGTTTTATTCAAAAACACAAAATCGTGTCAGCTAGTAAATGAATACTTAAGAGACAAGCTTACTGAGATTAGCATCTGTTTTCTTCTAAGACCTTCCTTCCAGTCAAGCGATGTACAAAGTATCTTCAAGGTCAAGTTCAATTGCAGGAAATCTCTAGATGACAGAGGTATATAGGATAAGTGATACAGGCACATAGTGGAGAAAGAGAATCTGCAATGAGTGAACATCCACAGAATCACAGAATCACAGAACATTATGAGTTGGAAGGGACCCACAAGGATCATCTAGTCCAACTCACCATCTAACACCCGTACGGAGACCGAGAGCACATCGCAGAGCATAACACCAACCTAGATCCCTCACAGTCTAGCAGGCCACTCCGATCCACTTGCAGCTTTTCCCTTTGTTACCTTGATACAGGACCACAGGAAGCTTCTACTGTTTCAGCTTCTCAGGAGTTACAGGCTGTTCCTTTATATTGGTGGTACATTAAACAGAGACTGAGCAATGCAGATGCATGTGAAAAGCCTCCTTCTGACATGCTGAACAATTAAGGGACGTTGCCACATCGCTGAGTTGAGCCTCATAGGGAGACATCCCTGTGGCTTTTCAAAATTTCTATATTTTCTGAAATAGGAGTTACAGAGTAGCTACTCTAAAAAGCTCTATATCACTATATTTTTTCCCCGAGAAAAATATTGTATATGCAAGGCAGCTGAGAGGAGGGGATGGTGGAGCTCATTAGCCCAAGCAAATCATTGTGGTATAGCCAAATAGTTCTTAGTATTTATATTCTAGTTTCAACATCCACAGAATATGTAGACAAATTCACAGGTTAATAGAGCTTCCAGAAGTGTTTCTCTTTGCCTTGCTCACTGCTGAAGACAGAAAACTCCTCCATTCCCTGGCTAGCTGGAGTACTCAGTCTGGCTCCTTCTTGCCTGAGTTTCTGACACTTTGGACCCCTTCCCTCTACCAGCTTCTAACTAAGACATGGTAAGTGCAAGAAAGACTATACTCTGGAGCAACATGCACCAGATGTGTGTCCTGGAGTAGAGAGAACATCAGATGTGAAAGTCTGGAAGGGCTTGTGCTTTTGCTGATCAAGGACTGGAATCTCTGCCCAATTTCAATATCAGGCTGTATATTGTTTTTTCTACATGTTAGTTAAGTAAGACAGGCAGGGTGGGTCTTTGTGTCTGATCTAAAGTGCATTGAAGTCAATACAAAGAATTTCTATGTATTTTCACAATGACAAATGTTTTATCTCATTAGGTTTCCATCCTAAGTAAAACAACCCTGAAAATGATTAAATTATAATTAATTTTCTGCTTTTGTGTTACTCCCTTCTGCTCTTCTCCCACTCAAAATTCGCAGTTCATGAGGTAGATTTTGAGAATTAAATTTTAGAATTGCATTCTTTTCTACACCATTGCAAAATACAATTTAAACTTTCATTCATGTAAGTGCTACAGAAAGATGATTTTAAATGCTTTAAAAATGGATATTTCGTTTGCTAATTTATATTAAAATCTTTTCTGATGCCACAAGACTTTGGTCTTTCAATATTTCAGATTGGAGAGAAGGAACAGCTTTGCAGCAGTACTGACTAGCAGAGAGTCTCACTAAAGTAGTATTGCAAAGCAGGTGAATTATGAAAGCAGATGGTAGCTAATGTCAACTGAATTAAAATAACACCATTATTAATCTAGAGACATTTCTAGAGAACTCTTTACCCACAGATCTCAGAAATTTATAGATGGTTTTTTAAACTAAGGACTCTGTTTTGTTGTTCAGTCACAAGAAAAGCAAAGCACAGTCCTGGCAAACTGTAGGCAGCAGTCTCCATCTGTTGTGCTCTACATTAAGCCAGCTCTGCTGGCTTTTGTCAGCAGGTGAGATGATGGCATCATATGTTCAATAAAGTATGCTTTGCTGGGGCATAAACCTTTACCGCACTGCTCAGGGAGAGATGGACATAGGGGAAATACTGTTCCCATAAACCTGAGAAATGCTTTCTCCTCTTTTCAAAAGAGCAAGACATCCATATTCTCTGCTTGATAATTTCTCAGCAAGCTTCATGAAACACAGGAGTAAGGAGAACACATGCGAGTGAAAAGATTACCCTGGTGAGTTGGGCGGCTACCTGGGCCCACTGATCTGAACTACTATGAGATGTTGAACTTTACTGTCTTCAGCTGTGGGTTCTATCTGTCTAAGTGGTGTATTCTCAAAATCCATGAAAAAAATGCTGAAATATTAGCTTTAGTATCCTAGTGACAGATACAAGATAGAAGCAGGCTGCTCACTGTCCCTAGAGGTAACAAAAAATCCACTTTAGTACAGTGGTGAGTGTCTCTGCCTCTCATGCAGGAGATCAGAGGTTCAATTCCCACTGGGAGACAGTGGTGCAGTTGAGTTGGGTCCCTTCCAAAACAGAATATTCTGTGATTCTGTGAAATTTGGAAGTAAGTTCTGATAAGCCTAACCTGGGAGCCTACTGGGTATTTAAAAGACATGGAGATGTGGCACTCCACTTAGGGACTTTATGGTTGACTTGGGTTAACTCTTGGGCTTGATGATCTGGAAGGTCTTTTTCAACACAAATGATTCTATGATTCTACAATCCCTGGACTTGCACTGCTCCAAGAATTTAATTTTGTGTTTGAAACAGGAGAAAGTCTTAGACCTCTGTATCTGTAAACACAGATATATTGCAGGAATGTCAGTTATGACACTGTAGTTTGTACATGCTAGACAAACACAGGAAAAAGAAAGAGAAAAGTGAAAATTTGGATTCTGAAAATGAGAAGTGATTAAATGAAATTCACCATTGTATTACGAAAACAACCTTGGGAGTGACTTAAGCTAAGACACTTTTAGAATTAAAGAATGGGTATGGTTCACAGGACAGAAGACGATTCATTTTCTGAAGTGGCAGTAGAGACAATTTTACTTTAGACGTCCATTTTATAATCTTTTTTTCCCGTTGGAATGCTCAGTACTAAATGCAGAACTGAAGCAGTGCTGGTAATTATGTTTTCAGCAACTTCTAACCAGATTCTAGAATGTATAAAAAACTAAAATAAATCTGAATCTTATTGTTAAGCTGCTACAGAGATGAGAACTAATTATACGAGATAGTTGTTCTGCCTTAAGAAAGTGGGTATTAAATTTTTTCTTCTGCCATTTACCTCTTTACTTGATAAAAACAGTTACTTTATCTGCAAGCATGGAAACTTGTCTCTTATAGATTGCAAAAAACCCACTCAAATCTAAAAAAATGTACAACAAATGAACGTATTAAAATAGATTTTACATTCAGTAAAGTTAAAATCTTACAATTGAAAATCAATATATTTTACTAATGATGGTAAGAATTAGAAAACAAAAGTTCCACTCTTTTCATTGTAGGACTTTTATGATTTTAATTTCATTAATGCTTTTGGGCTTTGAATTGCTAGTTTAGCTAACTTTTTGCTAATGCTTAAATACTATGGGCAAGGCGACAATATAAATTCAAAGCTTCTAACTTATTCAACACTGACTGTGATCACAAAAACCACCTTTCAGTTCAGGTGTCTTGGACAGTAACTAGACTGCATAGCTGTGATTTCTTTTAACCTTTTGTTGTTGAAAATACTGGAATTGAAATTTTAAACCAGGTCATCTGGGCAGTCTCCTTCTTTATTTCCTGCAATATCACGTGCTGGGCTACTTTTTAAGTCACCTATAAATACTGAGAAGGTGAACCACAGCTTGTTGTTGCTTAAGTGATGCCAATGCATCTCTATGTCTTCCAAAGCATTAAATTATGCAAACAAAAAAGTGCATAGCTTGCCCCGCCACATCTTTGGCATTTCTTCTGTAATGGAGCAGTTCATTTCTACTCCAGGAGACTTACAAAGATGAAGTGGTTGAAAATCAGTCATTAGCAGCCTGTCTTTCAAATCACAGAATCACAGAATC
>WEKX01000055.1:2161-12576 GCA_013390025.1 Pitta sordida | reverse complement strand
CCACCCCTGAGCCTCCTCTTTTCCACAGTAAAGAGACCCTTAGCGGGCTTTCTATTGTACAACTCACTGGCCTTGAAGGATTTTTTTATCATTCTTTCTGAAATCAAGCTACAAGGAAAAATTCTGTTTTCTGTGCTAGCCAACCGCAAATCCTTTGGAAACCTCAGGTGCTCTATCATGTAGGTGTTGCAGGTCTCAGACCTGCTGGACATTGGAAACCTCCTCAGTGTCCCACTCAAGGATTTCTCTGGCCTCAGATCAATAATCTGGGGGTCTCTGTTCTCATGCTGTTCACATACTGTCAACTTGCCAAGAGTCTCCACCCCTTTAACCCATCGCTGTGTGGGCCGTAGTCCTTGAGCTCTCTCTCTGTTTGCAAAGCCTGAGACTTTTCTAAGTTCAAGATCTCTACCAGAAAGGCAATGCTAGAATTGATATTTGTCATCAAAGCCATTTGAGGAAGACATGACAGAGAAGGGAGAAGGGTTCTTCGAGAACTTCAGATGAGCAGGATCACTTTCTTAATCCTCTCAAAAGGAAGTGTGTGTCTGAGTCCTCATGACCCCTTCTCACCCCTCTGGCTTGACTCTGGTGCCAAACCCTTGCTCCTTACATCAAAGATCTCAAAGCCAGCAATGTCCAGGACACCAATGAAATACTGCCTGGGCTGCTTCGTATCCAGTTGTTGGTTAATGCGAATAACCATCCACAGGAACATCTTCTCAAAGACAGCCTTTGCCAGGGCACCCACTGCATTGTTCACCTAAAGCAGAGGAGACAGGACCAGAGTTTCATCCCAGTCTCACAGAATAATGCTCACATACTCCTGCAAGCCATGCATTTCCAACCTCCAGAGTTTACCTGTGTCACAGTTTGACCTTTGGTCACAAATTCATTCCCAACCTTGACTCGGGGATAACACAGGGCTTTGAGAAATTCAGCTGAGTTCAGGCCCATCAAGTAGGCAGCCTTGTCAGCCACTAGAAAAAGAAATGGATAGAAACATTTATACCTGGATATTGGAATTTGGAATTTGGATGGTGTGACGATCTCTGCTGACCCTGTTCTAATGATGGAAGGTAATTCATCTGATCCTATACAGAAGGTCTTGGAAGAAATGTACATTCTGCAAGCTAATGATGGGCTTCTCTGAAAGTAAGAAGAGGAATGCTTTACACCTGGAATATTTTAGAACTGCCAAAGCCTCAAGCCATACTTGAGGGGGGCATGTGGCACACCTTAGGGGAGTCACATGTATTTCACCAAAAATATTGTTGCACATCATGGTGTCTTAGTGGTCAACGGTTTTCAAGAGAGAGAGAGACATATCCTGTGTTGAAGATACTGCTTTCCTAGTTTCAGACTGTGTGTGTTTTTGCGGAGCAGCCATTGGAGAGAATAATGGAACTTCCATGACTGAGAAAGCACCTCTGCAGTCAGATAGTCTAGACATAAAGATGGGTTTGTCAGTGTCGTATGTGGAGATTCAGACCAACAGATGTCTGTCTTTGAAGCCTCTGGAGACAGAGAAGTGCTCCGAACAAATCAGTCACTGAATCTGCTGATACCTTCAGTGCCGTCAGGCTCTGCCTGCTCCTCTCGTTGTTTCTGCTTGAATTTCAGGTTCCCATAGTGCATGACAGCCCCTGTCAGCTTGTAGATGGCTGTTTTCTCATCAGCAGTGAAGCCCAGGATGTCAATGGCGCTCTACAGTCAAAATAATGAATTCAAACACATGCCCTTATTGAGTCAGTAATGGCACCTTCGAGTCATGCACAGTGGGTACCTTGTTGCCGTGTTACTCACATCTGTAGCCATCAGCTCCTCCTGGTCATCAATGCTGGGAACAGTGACCTCCCCTTGACTCACATAATGGAAATCATAAGGGTTGGTGGTGATGAGGAGCATGTCTGAAAGAAGAAAGATGCAAGGCACAGGATTAGTTTTGCCAAGCAGGTGGTAGAGAGAATTGTCAGTCATGTTCATCCGCAAAAAGAGATAATGCTCCTTCCTACCAATGAGCTCTGGCTTCTTGTTGGACACAATCTGATAAAAGATGTGGTAGCTTCTTTCCGCCTTGAGCTGGAAAGTGACTCTGGACTTTTCCAGCAGATCTGCCCAGGAAGGTAGAAAGAGTTAGCACAAGAACTGGGCAGGAGTGGGGGGTTCAAAGGAATGGGAGCAGTCCAGGAGAGTCTCTTACAAGTTTCAATGTCAGCAGAAGCCAGTTTGCCTGTGGCACCAAAGTGGATTCTGATGAATTTGCCCTGTTAGGGAGAAGCAGCAGCATTTCAGCCTGGCTGGGTTCCTCTGACATCTCCTTGATGGGGAGAAGTGCTGAGGAATCACTTGTCTTCTTCCCATGAGGGGAAGAGGTTTTGCCCAAAGCAACAACTCACAAAGCGTGAGGAGTTGTCGTTCCTCACGGTCTTGGCGTTTCCAAAGGCCTCCAGCAGCGGGTTGGCGCTGATGATTTGATCCTCAAGCGTTCCCTGCAAGGGGAAAGTTTTTGCTGGTAATCCTTTCCAAAAAATCATGTCAGAGGGAAACACTGATGCCAGCCTGTGTAATTTACCTGCATTTTGCCTGATGTCTGTTGCTCCTCCTTTTTCTTGTCTCCACTGGCTGCAATTGTTGCAAAGTACTGGATGACACGCTTTGTGTTCACAGTCTTCCCGGCCCCGGATTCTCCGCTGTTGGAGCAAGGAGAGAAGCAGAGAGCGTGTGGTCAGGCAGGAGGTGCCCTGGCCCTGGGCAGACCCACAGGGACCCGAGCAGGGGGTGTACATACGTGATCAGGATTGACTGGTTCTCACGATCTGGGGAAGAGGCAGAAAACACACTATAAACGTGTAATGAATATCCTTGATAAAAACATTCCTGTGACTTTTAGAACAAATGCTGGCAGTAGGCCTCTAATCGCAGTCGTAAATCTGCCTACCTTCATCCCTACTTGATTTTTAACATTTTAATGTTCCCAGCTGTGTCTGGGAAACTGAGGTTTTTGGCAGGTGTAGCATATCAGCTTCTTTTTCTAGATACTCTCTTCATGTCAATCTGCTCATTTAGTTTATACAAATAATTCCAACTAAGGAGATGTTTTGTAGACTTTCTGATTAGATGATCTATGGTCATCACAATTGAACTGAAGCATGTGTTTCTCATAAACTTTGGCACTTGGGAACAGGCACTGCTGAGCAGTCCATAAGCCCTCTTTGATGGTTTTTATGTCTGTGGCCAATTGATTGTTACCTAAAGAAAACCACAGAAACTTCATAGAATAGTAGTAACCTATACCAGAATACTCTCCCATACTCTAGGACATTGAAATTTCGCAGCCAGATTTGATGTGTCTGTGTGCAATATGTTGGGCTGTTTTTGCTTTTCACCATTTTCTCTCTTTGGTTTTTTAAGCCATTCTCCCATCGTGACTTCATTGAAAAAATCTTTGCACTATGAAACCTGAAAAAAACCTGTGAAGTTTGAAGAGACTAAAGCACGAAGGAACTAACTGTTACGGAAAAGTCTAAGTTTGCCCTCAGAGAGTTTCTGCACCTCTCTTGAATATATCAGCAAAGATCCCTATATGACAACTTCCATGAATACAGCCATGATAAGACACATTAATCAAACATCAATTTATTATTATTCTGTTCTCATTGTATTCCCTTCCAAATATTATTCTTAACTCTCTGAATACTACAGGATTAAATACAGTAATTAGGGTCAGAAGAGGGAAGATTTATTTTAACAATTTAAAATATACCTCTTTAAGTTACATATTTTTCTGACTAATCTGCTCTTTCCTAAATTCTAGAGATTTAGGCAGTGCTTGAAAAGTTGTCACTGCACTTCTTGGTATTGCTTCCATTTGTATTAATGAATGGAAAAGAAGAAATTGTTTCTGAGATGGAGGGAGGAAGTACCAATTTTCTGAGCTACTTTCACTGCAATGCCTGACTGAGACTGCTTCTCAAGTTCTCATAAAGCCACTATAGGAAGCATTGTCTCCAGTGTTGAATGTCCTTTCCCTTGACACATAATGTTATTTACAAACTCCACCCTAATGACTTTCAGTCATTCAAAGAATAATAAAGTCCATTCAATGAACAATTATTTCACCTAAGAGAAAAAACAGGACTTTAAAGGTATAACTAAATTTCTTTGGAGGAAAATCTGGCAATGTATTCAGCATTAAATCATTTGCCCCAGAATATTTGGAACATTAAATTCTAATATTGATTGTTAGAAACATGATCTAAAACCCAGTGATCAGTAGAGAAATTATTTCCAACAATGAGAGAACATCCACCCACACAGAACCACCAACTAAACTACTTTGCAGTGAAAAGACTTTTTTTCCACCTCCACCAGTGTTCACAGACAAGTAATTAAAAAAACCCAACAGGTAACTCACCAGTCAGCATGAACTGATAGGCATTGTCAGAGATGGAGAAGATGTGTGGAGGGGCCTCCTGGCGCTTCTTGCCTCGGTAGGCCAACACCACCTCCGGGTTGTACACGGGCAGCCACTTGTAGGGGTTGACAGTGACGCAGAAGAGCCCCGAGTAGGTCTGTGAGGAAGGGAGACAGCACGCTGGCTTGCCCTGAGCCTGGCAGAGCAGTTCCTGCAGCTGCCCAAAGGAAGCTGCTGCTGCCACTTACGTAGATCATCCAGGCTGCGTAACGCTCTTTGAGGTTGTACAGCACAGCGGGTTCATGGAGGTGGGTCATCATGGCCATGTCCTCGATTTTGTCGTACTTGGGGGGGTTCATGGAGAAGATTTGATCTTCTTTCACAGTCAAGGTCTGTCAGAGGGCATGAATGGACATGCATGTCAGCTCATAGCCAGAGTGGGAATG
The DNA here is from genome assembly GCA_013390025.1 of Pitta sordida. Classification (NCBI taxonomy): domain Eukaryota; kingdom Metazoa; phylum Chordata; class Aves; order Passeriformes; family Pittidae; genus Pitta; species Pitta sordida. Next base: position 7,713 of record WEKX01000055.1, on the reverse strand, counting down.
AAACATTTTGTAAATCTGGCATTTTACTCACCTCTCCCCCTTCAGTCTTGACAGTGACCTTCCCTCCATCCTTATTCTCAATTTTCCCTTTCACATAGGATTCCTTTGCATGTACCACAAAGACACATGTCTTGGCATCAAAAGGCTTGTTCTGGGCCTCGATTCTCTCCTTCTCTGACTTCCGAAGGTAAGGAGCCGCCTCCCCAAAGGCAGCCATCTCTGCGTCTGGACCCGCCATCACGGCACTTGGGCACGAGGCACTGTCAGCAGGGCCCGCTGTAGGAAGGAAGGTATGTTATGTCAGGAAGTCAACAGCTTTATGTGGAAGAGAGATCTCTTGTACTTTTATCTCTTCAAATAATAAATGAGGTATAAATAAGTCAAAAATTGGATTTAAAATTCCCAGTCTTGGCTACACTTTTATACTTCACTAAAACACATCCTTAGGTATCTACCTAAGCAACAAAGTACAGAACAGCAGTTTGGTGTGCAGTATGTTGTGAAGTTTGGGAACTCTAGCAAATTTAGAGGTTTTCATAACAGAGAGTTCATATTAGATAAGTCTCTGATTTATTTTTTCAATGCTACTATAAGTCTGCAAAATACCAATAGCAAATAGTGGCTTTTCAAAATTTATGGCTATGAACAACCCATCTTGCATTATGACAGATAAAAATGTCATTATTGCCTGTTCTGCTTTCCAGAAATTTTTAACTCTTGGGTTTCAACCTGTTCCTTAAAAGTTGTTAAATTTTGCTATTAATTCTGGTGGCAGAGATCACTGCTGTTTGAAAACATAACAACTCTTTTTTTGTTGCAGTTATCCAGAACTAACACATAAGTAGAAGGAAAACATGCTGCCTTCAAACCTACAATTAAATTACCGGTGATAGAGACAGTCCATGATAGAAATGGATATCCAACTGTTATGGAAGTTAAATGGAGTGCAAAGGTATGTTTTGCCTAGAAGTTCACAGAAGCCATACACTTACCTTGAAATTTTCTGTCAAGACTGGGCGCAGCACTCCAGAGGGACTTTTATAGACCCCGATATGCAGATGCTTTGGATGTTTCCTTTTCCTACTGTCAGAATATATTTTGGCAAACCATCTTTGGCAAAATACTGTCTGGCAAACTTAACTAATGGCATAATTGTCATTTGATTTGACCTGATATATTTAGAAATGTTTTGCATCTTACCATTCCTGTGGATACATTTCCTATTAATAGCCTGACGGGGCTATTAATATTGGGGTCTGGACTAGTCGAGGCACTTAAGAACTTGGATGTAAGATTTATTGCTTCTTCTACTAACTCTACAGGTAACTTAATCTTTGATCCAGATGAGATTATCTCACATTTCTGTACTAGTTCTTACAGCAATACTGTTCCAGATGTAAACAGGAAATAATACAATGCATCTTGTACACACGGTCCTAAGAATTTAAGGTTTGGTTTTACCTCATTAGAAAGTTTTATTCCAAATCATTATTAAATCTCCTTGAAAAATTCATTATATATTAAATTGAAGTGGGGAAAACCAGACAGATATTGTGGGCTAGAATTCTGAATGCAATATCAGATAAAGATGAATCTACCAGACAGTTTGTGCCTAGAGTATGAAAGGTGGCTTCTTAGCTATAAACACAATTAAATATCTATATGAATAAATCTGCACTCGGTATTTTGCAGAAATTAAAATTTAAAAATGTGCATACGAGAGGGATATGCACTATGGCAGTAGTCAGTCATAAGTCATATAAGAGAAAAGTCTTCCTAGTTTTGAACTATTCATACCATCTCATACCTGAAAAAAAAAAAATTAGACCTTCTTTGCAAATAATTTTGGCATATGAAAATGTTGTTCCTTCTGTTACGGAGACAATATAGAAGAAATGTGCAACATTTTATGACTAGCACTTTTATTAATAGGGAAATCTGGAGGACAATCCCTATGGGGAGTGGCTGCGGGAACTGGGGTTGTTCAGCCTGGAGAACAGGACGCTCAGGGGTGACCTCATTGCTGTTTACAACTACCTGAGGGGAGGTTGCCGCCAGGTGGGTGAGGATATCTTCTCTCAGGCTGACAACACCAGAACAAGATGACATGGCCTTAATCTACGCCAGGGGAGGTTTAGACTGGATGTTAGGAAGAGGTTTTTCACAGAGAGAGTGATCTCTCAGTGGAATGGTCTGCCCAGGGAGGTGGTGGAGTCGCCATCCCTGGAGGTGTTTAAGAGTAGGCTGGGTGAGGCAATTAGTGCCATGGTTTAGACAATGGGTTGGTGTTGGGTTACAGGTTGGACTTGATGATCTCCAAGGTCTCTTCCAACTTTGCTAATACTGTGATACTGTGAAATTATTAAGGATACTGTAAGAATTAAGAGACACAAACAGGCAAAAATAAAGATATTTCCTAGACCAGGAAATATCTTCATGCCCCATTATAGGGTGATTCTTTCCATTTCCTCTCACACAAAGATGAAGGCATATTAATGCTTTAAGGGCTTAAGTCTCTGTTGCCAATATTCATGCGTCTATTGACAATGTATGTCAAGGAATGCCCTCAGCCAAGTCAGCCCCTCACTACCTACAACTCCAGAAAACCCCAAGCCTTCCACACCCAAAGACAACTCTATCCACAATCACACACTCAGCACACAGTCCAAGATCCTCTGCACTCTGATAGAGCCTCAGTCCAGCATACCCATCCTGTCACAAAGATCTTGCATTCTTCCATATTCCAGCAACAAGACCCTCAACACAGTGTTGACTGTACTGGAGCAGGAGAGCTGCAGGCAGGTACTGTACAAAGCTAATTCTCAAAAAAAGGCGGGATTTGCCTGTAGTTCTGGACAGGGACTGGTCAAGTTCTAGGAAAAAGGGCAGTGTCACTGGAGCTGCTTTAAATAAAGTCAGTTCTAAACAATGCTCTTCACTTGGTCACTGGCATTTTGATTCCTAAAAGAGCTCTGTGGATAAAGCTTAGGGAAAAGCACTGGGTCAAGGTCAGAACAAATGGTGCCTGTGATCCAAAACAATCCAGCATCAATCTGGACATGAAGAGCTTGTTCTAAGGATGAGTACAGACTCTTTTGAAGTTCAAAACCAGAGGCCACCCCTGGGCTCCCTGAGCAGGGCAGGAGGAGGAGGTTCATGGAAACATCCTTTGCCCCATGCAGGAGGAGCCCAGAAATAACTTGTGTAAAACTGAGTCCAGGGGTGCCTCAGAAATCCTGTGTCTCTGGGCAGTCTCTGACTCCCCTGGCCATACAGAACTTAGAGGTCAGAATCACAGAATGGTTTGGGTTGGAAGGGACCTTAAAAGGTCCTAAATTATTTACTGCAAGACTGTCACTGCTGTGGGCATGGATATCTGTGACTAGACAGGTTTGCTCAAAACCCCATTCAAAGATTATGCGCAGGAAAACCTATTTTCGAAAGCCAAGAACACTGACATGATGGCACAAGCACTGGGCATACAAAGTGCACATGCTCTTTCTCCTCAGGGCCCTTTATCACCACTGCTGAGCAGGCTTCAAACACGTCTTCAAGAAACTTGTCTTCTCTTGTACCAGGGAGTCAGACTCTCTGGAATGCAGGAGGAGAAAGCACATAAGAGTTTTCCTGGGACGATGTCTCTTTCCCAGGCAGCCAAGGTATCCTGAGCAACATAAACCCTTGCCTCCTCAAAATAAATCTTCTGGAAGGATTCTTGTCCTTGCTATGTATATACAGTCATACCTTGGTAATTCACACTGTCATATTTCTGGCCTCAGTGACTTGCGAAAACTTTTTCCACAAATCTGCCTCAGTGATTCGCGGAGCTTCCTGGTTCACACATGCGCAGTTGCTCTGCTTTGTCGAGGGGCAGCACCACCAAGGGGCAGCACCAGCACTCCTGATGGAGCCGGCTGGCATGGCCCTGTGGGGCGGGCAGCGCCTCTCACTCACTGGGGACAGCAACAGATCACTCCCTTGGTGGTGGGCTAAGCGCTGTGTGCTGGGATGGGGCAGTACCAAGATGTGCCCACGCCACCACTGCTGCCATGCCAGAAGGAGGCTTCTGTTCCCCCATGCCCTCTCCCACCAAGGCAGGAGGAGGCGGCCTTCTGCTGGGTCCATACAGCCAGTGCTGCAGCTCCTGCACTAGGGCCTGGTGGATGTATCGTAGCCGTCACAGTTAAAGGGAAAAAACCTCCAACACTGACATCCCCGGTTGCTGTAAGAGGCCCCGGGGTGTTACAGTGTTGCAAAGTTAAGGTTTCCTGAAGCTCCAAGAACACTGATGGCATGGATTCACACCAACTCAAGCCCAGGGACATCTGCCGACCCCCTTGCCCAGTGTGGCCCTGGGGCGAGCTTCCCCACCACAGCAGCAATGCAAGCATGCACAGCAGCAGCAGCCTGGCAGCAGCAGCGGCGAAAACAGCAGTGTGGTCAAAGAGAAGCCCAGGGATTCTGGGGGGGTCTCCTCAGGCAGAGAGGCCTCAGAAACAGCTCCCTTTTCTCCCCTGTGCAGTGAGAGCCTGTGGGGAGTTGCAGAAAATGCTCCCCAGTGCTCCGGAGTGGCGATGGGTGGAACGATGGGCATGGCCTATATGCATATTAATGACCCACCTATGTTTGCAGATTTAATGATTTGTGCATACTAATTACCTGCATGTGTTTGCGAATTAAAAAATTCGTGAGACACAAAGAAGACCCAAAACCCAGATAAACAGAGGTATGACTGGATATGTATCATGGAATCCAAGACTCATAGAATTCTCAAGGTTGGAAGACACTTTCAAGATCACCCAGTCCAATTTTCCACCCAGCACTGGCACTGTAGGTCATAAATCACTAAATCACATCACCCAGCACAAGATTCAGATGCCTCTTGAACTCCACCACCTCCATGGGAAACCTATTCCAATGCCTGGACATCTGAACAATGAATTTTGGGCTTTTTTCTGATATCTAATATCTAATATCTCCTCTATCTCAGATGAAGACAGTTTTCCTTTCTGGAACTCCTGTCTCCTGTCTGGAGTTTTCTGAGTTCTCCTTTAACAAATCTCCCAGCCTCATTCTCACCTATAAATGATGTTCTCTTGAAATATTTTTCCTTCTAAATCTGAATGGAACTTGGCTCATTACCTCTCCTTGACTTTATCCACCATCAGTTAGGTTCACAGTACCTATCTATGCATACGCATTCCTATTTGTTAGGCATGCTGAGATGTGTCATGACTCCATGAGCAGTGGGTCAGAGAATTCTCAGCCTCCACTCAAGCAGTGTTTTTTCAGATAGCAGTCCTCTATGTAAACAAAGAACTCTTAGGAATGCTGGCCCAAGATAAGCAGAAGTGCCAACACATTAACACCCTAGAGGAAAACTCTTCCCTGCTCTTCTGCTTAGACATGGCTGAGTGCTGGAGCCTGTTTGTGGAATTAAATAAGAAGAGTGCTTTTCCCAGTTTTTGCATACCATGTCTACTCCACATAGGTGTTTATGGTTTATCTCCAGCTCCAGTGGCAGTGGCAGCACCTCTGGGACAGCAGTGGTC
>WEKX01000052.1:72633-116815 GCA_013390025.1 Pitta sordida | reverse complement strand
GTGAGTTCTACTTGTATTCAGCTGTGTTGATCTGTGTCAGAGGAGTCTGGGATTTGAGTTCAGGGTCTGAGCACCAACATGGATGGTGTTTGATTTATCTGGATAGCTGTAGCCCCTAATGTCCCTGTTGTTACTCACAACTAATTGTGGGGCTACTTTGCATATTCATGACTGTCTGTTAGCATATGCACGGTCATGAATGCACCACAAAACAGACTTCCGCTCTCATGGAGGAAACACCCCGTGAAGAAGTGACCCCGCGAGAGAAGAACCCCTAAGTAGTGAGGGTTCGCTGTACATAATTTATTTGAAATATACAAACAATGCATCTCAGAAACAGACTGAACTCAGATTCTTCAAGTTCCAGTTTACATAGAATTTACGTGGGGAGAAAAAAAATGCCTAGATTATGCTTTAAGTATACTTTTTTTGAAAGGACTTTGCTATCCAGAGAACACAGTTGGAAGAATACCAAAGTGCCAGTAAGATGTAGACTGTACACCAAAATTGCACGGAAAATATCAACAATGTTTCCTCAGATTTCAACAGGACCACATCTTCCTGAAGTTTTTGAAACTATGAAGTTTATAGAAACACAGACAACCTGCAAAATGTTTAAACTACAGCAAATACATGAATCATGCTACTGCTGAAGCTCAGCAGATTTCTGCCTTACACATATGGACAAGCTATTTATAAATTTTCACTTCCCATCAGGCTCAGCATGATGTCAGCTTACAATAACAAGTTAATGTTAATGTTTTCCAGTAATTTCCACAGTGCCATTTAACTGCAAGTGCCCCAGCCAAGGTAAACTTAAGGGCAAAAAAGGCTAACTGCATAATCAAAGAACAACGTTAATGAATTTTGCATCTCTACTTTAAACGCTTGGAATTCTACCTGCAATATATTTCCCTTTCGTTCCCAAAGTTTAATCTCATCAGTCAGCTGACTACATCTCCCCTGAACAGCTCAACTATCCCTTCTGATTTTAATTAGTGACAATGCTTCATCGCCTTGTGGATTTTTTCCCCAGACAAACAAGCATCCTACACTGTTGCACAAAGTGCCAAACTCAAAACTATCAAACATTTCCTGAACTCTAGTTAAGCTCACGCGGTTTGTTTTACACTCAGCAGCACCACAGCAGCTGAACGCTGCCCCAGAGAATTCACCAGTAACAGAAAAGTTCCAAAGTAAAATGATGAAATTTGCTGGGGCTGCTCTCTTCAGAGGAATTAGAAGCTCATCAGAAAGATCTGTTCTTGATTATTATTTTTCCCCCTTCTCTCTTCCACTTGCACGCAGTGGGTAAGATGTGTTCTTGACATAAGGGAATGTCAACAGCAACAGTTTTTTATGGCAGAAAAGGGTTTTTTGAAAAGCAAGTTCTTCCAACATTTTGCCTTACTCAGAACCACCTTCTCCAATATTTGCACATGCTTGTCTCTGATTTTATTATTCCAGGAGTACAGCTGTCTCACTGACTCTACAAAGAGTTCTAAGAACAGTTTTTTGGAGCTGACGTAGCTTAAGCTTCCACTCGGCTTTGGATATTGAACTGCACAGAGATCACCTTTGAAACACAGCAGAGACAATGGCAGATGGTACCATGCCCATCACTTACTGTGCTGAAGTCTAACAACTTCAAATATCCTACCCAGGCTTCTAATGAAAGCCGACTCTCCATTCCCTTCAGCCATGTGAGTTCAGTGAGCAGAGGCCTGATATTTAAATTGAGCCAATCTTACTCCTTTTTACTGAAATGGCTCAAGGAGAACCACCAGCTGACCTGTGGCAGCTGCAACACCCAGAAGTGAGAGGGCGAAATGACAATCAGCTGCGCGTGGACTGCTGTGCACAAGCTGTTTGCAGAGCACAAGCCTACACAAATCATCTGCCCTTAAAGCCTTAAAACTGGCAGTAAGAACAATAACTAGGCAATGCATCCGTATCACTAAATGCCAGATTTGCTCGAAGTAGCTAAAAACCACTCTGCATCAGTGATGGAAGGGACTATCAGGGCACTTCCTATCCTTTTTCTTACAAATAAACACCAAACATAAGGTGGTAAGAGTATCTCAATGTGCTCTTCACTGTGTTACCCCTTCGCAATCAGTATCAATTTGGTCTGGCTTGTCTTCACCTCCATCCACCACTCCACAGGCCATACCCTGTCATTTCTGTATTTTAGCAGTGGCTACAATTGCAACAGCACCCAAAAATCAACAGTCTCCTTAACAGAGTAAACACTTTCTTTTACTACCTTTAGATAAACTAAACCAGAATACAGGGAGAGCTTGAAGTTTAAAATCATTTCACAGTCTGAATTTGGCAGAACAGAAATGAGTGGAAGCCACCACTATACTCACCTGTGTTTCCAATACTTTGTTAATAATATCTGATAAACCACAAACAAAGCAGCAAAAAGGTGCCACAATGAATGGCCCCTCATTACACAGATCTTACATGCATCTCCATTATCAGTGTTGCAATATTTTAGGGTCCTAGAGGTGCGTCTGTTCCATAACCTGCCCTAAATGGGGATCACAAAGTATCCATGAACTTGGTCATCAACAGACTATGACAGTGGTTGATGGTTTATGCTGAAGGATCACTTCAGAAACCAGCATATTCTTATTTTTTAAGCAGCAAAATTTACTGTAGAACTAAAACTACAGTAAAGTAGATGTAACAGTACGAAGTATGATTGCTTCACATAAACTCAAATACTAAAAATATTTCAATTTGGCAAAAAAGACAACAAAATTAATTAGCAAGGAGATGTCAGAAGTTGGGGTATCTATGCAGGAGGCTAGTTAAATGCCAAAAATTTCCAATGTTTAATTGCACTTGGAAAAACAAGAGACCTTGATTTGAAACCAAATTCCCTCTTTCCCATTCTAAGCACCATTAAGCTCTTTCTGTGCACTTGATCAGACTTGTTTGCCTTACAATACAGTAAAAATTATCCGGAACATAGCTGCAAAAGGGAAGTCCATGTATTTATTTATTTACTTACTTAATGTTAAGGAGGATTAGTTCTCTCCTACTAAGTTACAGATAAAAATAGAGTAAGAACTTGTCAAACAAGTCAAAAGATAAAAATAAAATTCTTATTGATGACATGATGGTTTTCACTACATAAATCTGTGAAGAGATGCCCTACAGATAGCACTGTATACAATGCAGTACCAATACTGAGTATGAATGTTTTGTATTATAAAGAAGTGAAAGAAATGAAAAAATGCTCAAGTTTATCACCTAGTTCTCAGTTTTAGTTACTGTGCAAAATGGACAAATATCATATCTGCCATCCAAAATAGCCCATTTTTTTCACAGACAAACTGGTTAATTAAAGCAAAAAATACCCCAATCAAGTTTGTCTAATTCAGTCTAAGTCTGTGACAACAAACTTTCTGCTCAGGACAACAACAAAACTGAATGGCATCATCCAGGGCCACCTCTGAAATGTTTTATGTTTGTATAATTACAACACTGCAATTGGTTTGAGGATTTTTGAACCTAATCATGGTATATAATTCTATTCAACAAGGTTGTTTGTGGAAAACCCTAGGGGGATCCTCCATGTAGATAAACCCATTATAAGCCCCATTCATGCAGTGACTGAATGAAAAAACTCACGACTGACTCCTTCTAAACTTTTCTTCCTGTTGTCCTATCTAATCTTTATAAATATCACTGAAATAAAACTGAATTAAAAATTAACATGGAACATAAATTCTTCTGAAAGGAACGTGCTGATGGAAAAACATTAGCAAGATTCAACGAGTTTAAGGGTTGATGGAAAAATGTGTTAAAGGCTATGGTGGTTACAAACACCCCTTTTTCTGAGGAAATCTGATAGCCTACAGCACTCAGAGTAAAAAAACCCAAGAAGTTACTGCTGCAGTAATTTGAGAGCTGGACATGATAAATTTAAGAACATTTACAACTCCACATAGGAAATATTAGGATGAGATCATTTATTTGGACCATGTGATCATGGAAGTTCACAAATTAAAGTTAACATAAAATTGAATTCTTGTTCAACTGTTCACAAGGTATCACACCACACAAGACTGAAAATCGCTTTAAACATCACTAGAACTATTAATTCTTACATCAAATCGGATTTAAATGACACTGTTTATAGTCCATGTGTCTGTCTGAAAGTCTAACTTAAAAATAATTTTTCCTACCCACTAGCACTACAGAAAAATGAAAAATTGCGAGCATGAAACAACTCTAAGGATAACAGTACATTGTAGTTATATTTCCTTCTTTAATACTATCTACCACTGTTACTAACATCTCCCATTATTTTTAGGGAAAACAATGTTGTGCCTTTATTGCTAAAAGCAGCATAAGGTTTCAAAGATAGTACTTTTTTCCTCCCCAGGGATCACTGAGTACCCAGAGGCCATATTGTGTATATTTTAAAACCAGTTTAACATAAAATGCTAATTTTGGCTTTCATAAGCTCCTCCAAGAACTCAGGCTGCCTGATACTGTAATATAATTTTTAAATGTTTCTAGTCATTGTACAATAATCCAAAAGAAGTAACTACAGTCATAACAGTATTACCTCATCAGTTCCTAATATCTGCAGAACTTATTTTAGTTTGACTAGTTTTAAAATAATCTCTTACAATACAATAATTCAGAACTAGAAATGATTGCCTCAAAACAGCAACTTAAAAAAAAGGTACTTCTATTGCTGGAAGCCCTTGATGAACTTTATACTTTATGGTCATTTTTAATACAACACAAACTAGTACTACCATGGATGTTTGAAATTCTACTTCCCCAACAAGGCTCCTATAAGAAAGTACTACTCAAAGGTGATTACCTATAGGTTTTGATTATACCAAGTTCCTCTCTTTTGAAATGTTTCAGGACTTTCTATGGGCTGCAGTTTTATTCTTCAAGACAGGATACACACAGAGAATATGTTTTTTATTAAAAGTTACATCAGGAAATAGAAACAGCTAACAACTATCTGGCAACATGATGTATATGTCAAGGGTTACTGTGTCCAGCTCTACATCTTTAGGCTTTTTGGGAGTGGGTAGTATTCACTAGATGGGAAAACAGCAGCATCACTATAGCACAGAGGTATTTTCATGTTGATATTAACTTCTTTTTTATTGATCTAATAACCTAGAAAATATGAAGTACGTAGAGTGCTTCACACAACATGACAACAATATGAGGTCAAATTTCTTCATTGCCTTGAGCCCATCTAAAGGTTCTACCTGGTATTTCTTCTGGCATAAAATGATTCAATAGGTTCAAAAATCAGAATGAAAAAAAGGTCAAGCATAAATTCAAGAACATCTCCATCAATATTTCCTTTGGAAAAAACTGGCCATTGGTCTCCACATTTCCTGTTCTATTGGCCAGAAGTGTCTGTCTCACTAATGAAACAAAACAGTCACCAGCTCAGAAGAACAATTGAAAGATTTTTCTTTGTTTTTTGCAAATGTGAGATGAATACATAACAGGCATTTTGTTTGCTACAGAAGTGATTTTAAGGGAACAAGAGAAGTTTGAAGTTGGCCTTTCTTACCTTAAACTGTTTTGGGTTTTTTTCACAGAATCACAGAATCACAGAATCAGTAAGGTTGGAAAAGACCATAGAGATCATCAAGTCCAACCTATCACCTATTACCTAATCTAGCCAAACCTGTTACCTCACCTGTTGCCATCCTACTACCAACACACCATCCTACCTATAACACGCTACCCTAATATCTAGGTCATGCCACCAAGAACTTCATCCAACCTTTTCTTAAACACCTCTAGGGACGGTGAGGTGTTTAAGAATAGGTGTTTCCTTTAAGAATAGCAACTTATACTATAAAGCTAAACCAATGCACATATTTGGATTGTTGAAAGGAAGAAGATGTGCTAAGGAACTAGAACTATACCAAAGTCAAACTTGGTATTAACTGTAATTGTTCAGTATCTTTCATTTATGTTTAAGTGTTGAATTCATAAGTGACTTCTCATAGTAAAACAGAAGGTTGAATATTGTTGGTGCATTTGCAGTGAAAATGGACAAATCTGATTTCCAAGGTTTAAAGCTTTCCCAATATCCACTTCTGACACAAAGACCTTTCTGCATGTATAGAAACATCTGTGTCTATCTGAGGAAAAAAATTAATAACCATTGACTATTTTTCACAATAAAACTGGCCAAAATGAACAAGTACAATTTGGAGAGGTTATCTGCCAAATACAGATTGAGACATTAATTGTAGATTTGATGATGTATTGCATGTGAAGTGTGCACTTCTGAGTGAAATCAATATACAGATACATTTGGGCTGCACTTCTGGCAATGACCCCAGTGCAACAAGCAACAACATACCAGGACAGCCTGTACTCTTTAAGACAGGATATGGTTCAGAACAGAGATGTGGAGGAGCAAGCACCTGAAACAAGAGCTGCTGGAGCAAGTTGATGGTGAGGGTGCCAGGGGAAACAGAGAAAGATAACAGAGGCACAAGCCTGAGGAGCAATGAGGGAGGACAGAATAGAAGCACCTGCTGCTTATCATTCCTTCAGAACCCTTATTCATTCCTTCCTTGCTTGTGTGGGAGATTTCCACACTCCCAAATGACATCTTTTATGAAGGAGGGAGCAGAGAAAAGGTGGTATCTTGAATTTAGAAGTGATGAATTTAAAAGCGCTCCTGTCAGCCTCTCGGTATCCTCCTTGCTCTCTTTGCAGTTAGACCACACCTAAGCGGCTTCCAGGACCTGATTAAAGATCTCCAGGGTATTGCAAGTCAAAGAGCAGCTCCACCAGAAGCCACACTTTTGAGGACCCAACTCAGAATCCACTTTATTAGTTGAGGGCTTTAACAGCCATAACCCAGAACCAGAAGGATATTGTACGAGACAGTGGAAAACAAATTTTGTTTCAACAGAGCATCACAGATTTCAACAGAATGTTGCCCCTGACCTAAAAGCAAAATATGCAGTGCCTTACAGCAAGGTACTACTCGTAGTCCTCTAAATAAACCCTCCACCTCTAGATACATGTATAACACAGCCTCTTCTTGTTAGTCCTGGACCCACAGACTTTCTGTCAGTTTAACTTCTGTACAATTCTTCCTCAGCCTGAATATCTTTTTCCCATTCTTTTCTGGCCTATGAATAAACAACATTGGAAGAAAAAAAAAAATCAGAGAAATCACTTCCCAGAATATGACACAGTTCAGATTAAGTCATTTAGAGCTTGAGTAAACAAACCACACTTTAAGAGAAACAGCCATGTGAAAAAAATGTTCCTAGAAACTTTTAACACCAAAACAATAACTACTTCATAGGTGCCAACATTCTAAAGTAATTAAATTAAAAGAGCCAGGAAAAGTGGTAGTAAAAACAGTGGTTCAAGAAATGCTGTGACACAGAAACATTAAAAGAAGTAAAGCAATAACATGCATTATACTTGGTCAAAGACAGAAAAAGTACACTGTGTTCATTCAAAAAATTCTATTTTGATGCATGAACACTCTGAAATTGATTTTCACACACTAAAAAAGTGTCTTATTCTTGTTTTTTCTTTTTATTCTTTATTTTGCTTTATTTTCTTAGATTTCCAGGTTTTCTCTCCTCTTTTTCTTTCAATTTTAACATTGGAAGTTTGACATTCTTGCATCCCGGCCTTCAACATTGCTGAGTCTTTACTGAGGAGTTACCCACTTAAAACCACTCGACCCTCTTCATTCAGTTGTCCTGTCCAGCATTCTTTTAAATATCTATATTCCCAGATTTCTTTTCCTTTTATGGAGGATATTATCTTTTGTAAACAGGCTGAGAAAGCTTCCAAAGACCATAGATAGCACCTTCCTCCATTTATCACTATAGCCTGAACTTCCAAAAACACAGAGCATAGTAAAAAGCCCTCACTTTTCTTAATTATATTTCATGTATCCTCAAGCAATCAGAACTTACCATGGAAGGGCATTTTTAAAAGTATAACCAGGAAGTCTATTCAGGATTATCTTTTTTTGGCTCTGAAAGTTTTTAATGACATGGTTCCTAGATCAAAAGGGAGGGAAAAAAATCCTATGCGTGTGGGATTGAAAACATGTTTTTGGAGATGAAAAATTAACACCGTGGAGTACTAAATTAATCCACTGCTCCACCTAGGAGAATATTATATCTTCAGTACACTTTACAAGTCTCAACTTTTCCCTTCCCAACTGTAAAAACATCCTCTGCCTGTGACAGAATGATAGGATTGCTTTCCTGACTAATCATGAGGGATACGTATAGATTCATAATACAAAACAGGTGCAAGAAATATGCAGAGAATTGAACATTTAGAAACTTAGACACATTCAACTGCCGTTCTGGGAGGTCTAAATCAAGTTAACCAGCCAGTGCCTATAATAGTTCAAATCTCCTCTGGAAGATTTAAGTAATAAGAAGTAAAATACTGTGCCAACAGCATTTGTTTCTAATCTCTCCATCATCTAAAACCAAAATAACCTATCCATTGTAAAAACTGCACCTAGAAAGAGGGTTTCCCTTTCCTTAGTTTAATCTACCATCTTATAAAAATTGTTTTGTATAACCACATTTGTATATAGTGCTTTCAGCCACTGCACATTTATCCAAGACACAACTAGAGAAGCTGCATGAACACTAGCGATGCCTTATGGCTGTAACTGAACACCAGGCAGGGTCCCTCAAATGGTTACACACACAGAGGCACCCCAAAAATCTCTGCTAGCAATGTGAGTTGCAGCACCTTTTAGTCATTAAGGAGTGGAATGAGGTGCACTGGATCAGAGAGGCCAAAACATTTGCAAAGCAACTGCTTGCCATAACTACACTAACAAGCGTCATAATCTATGGCAGTGCATCCAACAAGTCATCCATGTCACTGTACAGGGGGAAAAACTGTCCCACTCTCCCTGGCACAACCCAGAGGAGTCATTACGTATTACATTTACCTCTCAAATAAAAACAGCAGCACCTTGTTTTCACTAACTGATGGATGTTGCTCATTCTGTATTAAGACCACGCTTTTTTAACTTCAAAGATGTGAACATAAGGTTTACAGCAAAAGCATCCCTGCACATCCTCAGCTGTTCTAGGAAGGAACTCAGTAATGATGCAGAAACTGAATGAAAAGACCTAAAAGAATTTTAAGTCCTAATTTATGTCCTTTGGAAAACTGATGACATGTCCTAGGAATTCAAGAGAGAGTATTTGGGAGCATTACTAATTACAGTTAAAGCAACTTCAAAGCAATGTACAACGAGCAGACCTGACCAATCAATTAGTAGTACAACGAGGTTTTTTCTTGATTTTTTTTTTTAATTAAAAGAAATAGCTAAAGGACAACCTCTGGCAAATTCTTATCAATGATTTTCTTTCGAACTGCATCCTCCCATTCTTGGAACTCAGTTGCATTCATAAATCTAAATCTTGCTCTCAAATACTTACTGCCTCTCATATCAGTGTATCCCTATGTAACAGTCACTATGAATTTACAACACAAAGAAACAAGACAACTGGTCTGTTATTGCCAGCTACATACAACTGTTTTCAACTTGACATTAATATTTCTTTTCCCTTTGTACTAATCTTAAAAGTAAGGCTTATCTTGAACACTAAAAACTGAGCTTAGAGAAGAAACAGCTGGAAGGAAGTTTCATTGGAAAACATTTAATTTTAGCAGGTTTATTTCTTTGATCTGTAGATAATATAACATTTGTTTACTCTATTGAGGTTTTTATAAGCCAACACTGAACTGCTACATTTCAAACTTTACTGCCAAGACAAATAAAATGTAATTCACCATGGTCAATGTTTCAGTGCTACTGAATAAATCCAAGTAAACAACACACTACTTCCCCATTCATTTTCTCAGTCCCTAGAGAGCCTTTGTCTTCAAAACAAAACAAGAAAAAAATATGGTCACTGACAACCCTGCTGGGAATTCATATTCAGGATTTTCACGTCAAACTAATGAATAGTATACTTCTCTCTTTCACCCAGTTACAAGGACCAACATCCAAGAATGACCTTCAAAATCTATTTCACAAGTTTGTCTCTTGCTGCCATTTTCTGACATCCTAGTCACTGGAGTTGGTGGGCTTGTATTACTTATTCAGTCCTGTAATATGGAAGGTCTAGCGACTGCTGGCTGTTCTTCACACATCATTCTGCTTTATTTTTCAATTATTTAAACTGTCTTTAGTCCTCTGAGTAACTGTCCATGTACTAAACTCATAAAACACAAGAGTGATTATAATCTTAAATACCTAAAGCCTGACCTTGCTTTGGAGCAACTTAAACTAAAATCCCCTTCTTCTCAAAGGAAAGAAAGAAGTATCCACATTTATTACGCAGGCTCTACTTTCATTACTTTCATCAACAACCTGTCTTAATACAACTCTGCCAGATAATTAAACTGCCTAACATATTGATGTTTTCATCAGAAACTACTTCATCAGTACAACCATGTACTTAATTTTTATCTTCAACAAAGTCACATCCATATATTTTTGCCTTAAGAGTACTGCAAGCTAAGACAGCACATACAGATGTTTCTCCAGCTGCTTGGTCTGTCCTACTCTTTTACCTTGGCTTGTGTTTTCAGTCCTTGCTGGAAGCAGCACAGCAAACCAGTTAAATCTTTACATGACCCAGTATCGCTGTTCGGAGGTTATGTTCTTGTCCTGCCTTTCTTCCTGCTCTAATGAAGTCTCCAACCATTCTTTAAATCAATTCTCCCATCTTTAAATTGGTTCTTCCAGCCCTCCATTAAGATTTAAAACATCAGCATGTCCAAAGAGTTGATACAGATAATTTACCACTGCACAAATCTTGATGCACTCAATAAACTCCACAAACAAAAATAGGAACAGCGTGAGAGTTCCACAGTGCTCAGGGGCCAGTCTGGAAGGGGCTCTGAGCAATCTGGTCTAATGGAAGTTGTCCCTGCCCATGAGAGGAGGATGGAATCAGATGGTCTTTAAGGTTTCTTTCAATTCAAACTATTCTATAATTCTATGATAAAAGCCCTGTACAGAAAAACCTACCATGCAACCATGCAGGTTTTTAAATCATACTATTATAACACAAAGGTTCTAGATTCTTCCATTTTAAAGTACATATTTTCAGAAAGATGGGTCTAATTCTATAGGATGCTGCTCTTCCCTGAAAAGTAACTGTCAACTTCGTGTCTCACTGAAGTCAGTACGAAGTTTAATCTTTATAATTAATGTTAAATAATGTCAAGAGTTATGAAGCCCTCTATCTCCTATTAAATCTAATTTCTGTCATATGCAACTAAGTCCATGTGACTCAGTCTGTTCTTTAGATTTGAGAGAGATACAACAGTACTGCTTGTTTCTAACACAAAATAGGTTCAAAAACTCAAACCAAAATTCCTTGCACAGGAATTTGCATTCATTTGCCAAAGAGAACTGTTTGAACTGGTGGACATAAAAAAACCCCAAACCAACCAACCAAAAAACACCAACCTAAACCCACAACCCCAAACCAACCCCTGCCATACACGCTTCTTTGAACTAGCCTACTGCTCTAATACTGATCTGGGTAATTGAAACTACAGAATTTTTTTGAAAATTTAGTGTGAAAAAATTAGAATATTAAGCCCAACAATTTGTGAAGAGCAACTGACTGCTGATTGATGACACTCAAAACAACATTAAATAAGTCAATTTCCATTTGTATCTTCATGAAGTTTTAACCCTGCATCAAACCATAACAAATTCTGTTTCATCTGTTTTTTGCCAGTTACATTTTGTATGTCTAAGAACAGATCCTCAGAGAGAAGGAGATACAGTTTTTCTCTTGCAATGAAAAACACTGACATATGCTCAGGGAACAAATCTCAGGATACATCAGTAGGAGTGACAAAGTAATAGTAGTAAGTGTGAAGATGAAAGTGAAGAGAAGCTACCAGCCAGGCCCTCACATTAGAAGACGGAGAAAAGAGACAAATCTCCCCAGGAACCGCAGCAGAGTTTTTGTGACTGAATTACAGCAGTGACCAAAACCAGTCAACAGTAAGGACATGACAGACCAGCAGAGAGGTTCTTTAATTTTATTCTATGCATTTATTCAATTTCTTGTACAAATTACCACCAAAAATATCAATAACCGTCACAAACAAAGCAGCTTCCAGACAGAAATTGTTCCTCAATTATATGTGCAGCTGCAAACTTCTATGAAAAGCTTAAACTTGGACAGTATAATCCATCCCCTGATGGAGACAGCAAATGGAGGCACTCTTGAGTGAAGCCATGTAGTTCCCTACACGTATAAGAAGGAAATGATGAGGGAGAAATCACTGAATCCCTCTTCCTCCTAATCTGTGCCCAACAGATGCCAAAAGGAATGCAAAAAGCTCTCCAAATAGAGTGGACAGAGAAGAGAAGCAAACTTTTTGTACTGGTTTGTATCCTAATCTCAAGTTAGACATTGTCAACATATAGTTATAAATCCAAACAAGACCATTAGAAAGTAGGTTAAGAACCTTCAACATTTCAGAACAAGGCACAGACAAGTTTAATGAAAACACAATGTCTCTTTTAATAACTTCCATTGACCTAATCCCCTGTGTTCTATAAATACATAATTGTAGGCATGCTAAAGTGAATTTGAAGATCAAACTGATTACATACAAGATAATGAGTCAATTGATGTGCAGATTCATTCATTTGAAAAACAAATAAACCTTAACAGCAATCATGTCTGCTCCATCATTAATGGCAGCTGTCCAACGAATTGTTCTTGACATAAACAGTATGTAAGGGTATATATGGTCTCACAGCACAGATTTTTCCAGCATACAAATGTGAAAAAGATTTCTGGAAACTAATGAGCGCAGAACTGTGACTGAAAGCTCCAGTCCCACCGCTGCCATTCTACTATACCAAAAACAACTGGATTCTCCATCTATGCACATCACACAGCCTTTGAAATCCACCATCAATCATGCTAACTGATTCCCACAAGCCAAAAACAAAAGCTGTAGTTTAACATCTGCTTTCCTTGGCAAACTAATCTGAACGTATTGCATTTGGGATGTTTTTTTAATCATTGTTAATACAGTCGACCCTTGATTATTGTGGGGCAGTGGATCTCCCTGGCTCCCACAAAGCCCTCATGCCACAAAGATAGGCAGCTAATTAGTATGCAAATTAGCCCCACCCACCGCACTGCCTCCCTCAGCCCTGGTGCACTCCAGCGGTGTGTCAGCTCTGCCCCGCTGTGTGTCAGCGTGTGTGTCAGAGGCTCCCGGCACCCATGGGCACACTGCACCAGGAAACAAACCCCTCTGCCGCTCAGCCATGCGTGCCAGTGCTGGGATGAGCCTGCCTGCTCCGCTCATCCCGGCACTGGGGGAGCTGCCTGCCCCACTCCCCTGGCACCAGGGCTGTTGGCTCTGCCCTGCTGTGTTGCCAGGCGAGACTAATTTGCGTATTCATGACTGTCTATTTTGCATATTCATGAGTCTCAGCTGGCACATGCGCAGTCGCAAACGCACCACAAAACATAGTGCCATCTTCACTGAGAAAATGCCCTGTGAAGAAGTGAAGCCATGAGAACAGAACCACAAAGTAGTGAGGGTTTGCTGTAATCCACAACTAGATAAATAAAAGGTGCTGCCTTGTCTTCTAAACAAACTATACTTACAGTCCCTGTCACTTTTTTCCACTTCAAAGTAGTCAAAGGAAGAGACAAAAGAATTAGAGAAATTAAGAGGTCTGTGTGCAGACGAAAGGTGGTGATCTTTTAGGGACCACAGAGACGAGATACAACAGTTGACACATTTGGGGTAATGCAGTGGAGTGCTGTAGGTTCTTTAGGAAGCATAAATGGGGAAAACGAGAAAATGGGAGTTGACCTGCCTGTGACAGAAAATTGGAATGCACAGACCTTTGCCTGGGGATGGATGATGAGTCAGCTGTGAGCTTATGGGTACAGGACTGCTAGAGTGCTCCATTGCAGCGCCATCGCCACCTCTGGCAGCACTATTGCCATGGGGATGTGCTGCAGCCATGTTAAAACACAGCTTGGTAGATCAACTTTCTGGCAGGGGCAGGACCAGGGCCACTCCAGCCTGGCAGGGCAGGAACTTCATCTGGCAGTGCCAGGCCAACCCTCCAGCATGGCAACAGGTGAGCCCAGCAGCAGGGCAGAAGCCTCTCAAATGCGCTGAAACTGCAGTCATGGTGCTACTCGCTCTGGTCCTGGCAGCAGTCTTGTTTGCAGCAGCTACCTCACTGCCCCTACCCGCCATGACTGGAAGTCTCAATTCCTGCTCCCTGCACTGCTGCACAGAGCCTGGGCCCCACCCGCCAGAAGCCCGGCTGCCCCTTGGAGTCGGGTCGAGGCTGCGCCCGGAGCGAGGCCAGGGCCCTCTCCGTTTCATTCCCTGCCGCAGAGCCATAGGCACCAGTGTGGGGAGGGAACACCATGGGGAAGGGTCAGAAGCACAACCCCGCGCTGGCTCCTCAGCCTGCTCCAGCTGCCGCAGCAATGGCAGCAGAAGCCCAAGATTCCCCCTGGCAGTGGCATGGCTGCAGGGAACCCCTCCCTCTTGATTCCTGGGGACTCACCCTGGGAAGGGATAGGGCACAGAAGACCCCCTTCACTCCCGTGACCAGTCACACGGTGTGAGTAGCTTTCGGGACCACTCTGCAGATACTCCAGAGCTGAGGGGGTGGGGCAACAGGTGGGGCTTAAATGCATATTCATGACCTTGTTACCTTCATGGATTACAGGCTTCGCACAATGGGAAGGAGACCCGCCACTCCACAAAAGTCGGGGGATGACTGCATTTCCATAGAAATCTCTTGACTATAGACAACTTTTTTTGCAGCCTCTCTCATTTTCTCTCTGCATGCTCTTGGTTCAGTATGTTTCTCCTTAATTTGCATTCAGTAAAATAATTGATTTGTCCAAGCTGGTGTCTTATTACACTTTTTATCCATTCTGCGTTATTTCCTACATTTAAGTGAATCTCGAGCCACTTAAGACTGCTGCCTATGGGACTAGACATTTCTACAAAAAACACAGACATGAAAAGAGAAAACAGACCATGTCCCACCTGCATGACTTGTAACACTATAAGTCAAACCAGCATATGGAAACTACTAATCACAAGCCCAGGTTATTAAATAAAATATTTCTGAATTCATGGCCGGTTTGTTCTGAACTTTAATTATTCTGGACAGATAGAATACACACTGCAAGAATTCCAATCTTAAGAGGCCAAAAGCACATTTGATCCTCTGATAAGTAAATCTCACAATCTTGCCAAATATTTTAAGTTCTTTGGCAACTGCAAAAAGTTAAAGAGATACACAAACATAAAAGCTTGCCTGGTCATAAATTTTGATCCACTTCCGGAAGTATCTACATAAAGCTGATCAGCTAAAAAAGCTTAATCTTAACAACAAAACAAGTCAGAAATATTTCATCATTCAAGAAGGTTAGTACAAGACTAATTTTCTTATAGATTAAAAACTTGATCCCCCACCCACAACCCACCTCCCTTGCCAGTTTGGATTACAGGACAAAGCAGAAATTGCATTCATAGAGGAAACACTAAACATAGAAAAGATTTTTCTTTGCCTCATTCAAGTCAGTGCCTACACTCATGATGCAGAACTACTTCTTGAAGAGTTAGAGAACAGCAGCATTCCTCCTAGATAATTCTTGAAAAGAATTCTTGAAAAGAATTATTCTATAAAACCTGTAAAGCGTAGGATTATTTTATCCCCATGCACATTCATATTCTTACTTAAACTGAGCCATAGTAATCCCACCAGGGAGAAAAAGCCATGTTTTCATATAATGCAGAGGTCATACATTTGCATTCATTGTCAGAAAACCCCCACTCTTTGGCCATCCCAGGATTTTGAAAAGTAGGCCTTACCTAGATAAGAACTCCATGCTGGACTCTTTTAGAATGATTTTTCTATAAATTAACATTTGTCTCACAACAAATGAAGTGATTACATAAGTCTGAAGCATAACTGAAATATACCTTCAAGATTTATTGCATTTGGCACTGTCACATAAGCTTTAATTCTGAATAATTCCAACTTTCTTGTTTAAGAATTGACGGCATGCGAATGCTGAAATGAAAAACTCTGGCAATGAACTTGGTAGCTTCTAATGTGACTGAATAAATGAAATTACAGAATTCCATTTTTGTAAGATATTGGCCTTGTACTCCTGGAAAAATTCGAATTTTACTGGGTTTTGTACAGACTTGCTCTTTTCAGTACATATTTTTGTTTTGATTTTATACCAAGGAGGATGATAAAATCTCTACTGTGTCATGGAAATGCAGTGCAGTTTTGAACACTGCCAGATCAGTGTCTCTGCAAGTAAGCCTTCCAAGAAACAGTGCTTTAACAAATAATTCCATAACATAGTTTCCTTCAGTTTAGTGAGCCCTAGCAGCAGTTTTGCAAGTCCCACCTTACACTGTTAAAAGTAAAACTGAAACCATGCATCTAGCAACCCCTGAAAGTCACAGTACTTCCCTTTCAGTACTATTTAGAGGTGCATGCTACTTGCATGTTGAACTACCTGACATTAGTGTATGAGAAAGATCATCGCCTTTCCTCACTTTTTGTACCTCTTTATTATCCTAGAGTATTTATTCTGACTCTTTTGTTACTTTAAATTAACAACAGATAGTTCAGCATTTCAGTCATATACTAAAGACACTAAATAAGCATTAAAGAAATATTTTTAACTTCCTTGATTCAGAAGCTGTAAAATCAAAGCCCAAGACAAATGTGAGAAACCAAATCAGTGAACCATTACTGTACAACTGACATTTTTTTGAAGAATATTTGGAACTCTGACAGCAGTGGTCTCTCCTGATGCAGCATCAATTGCAGTAGTAGTTTCCAGTAGCTGCTCAATACTGATGAAAAATCAGGTTAAAGCCCCAAGAATACCTCCTGTCTCACAGGTATGGAAAACTCCCTACATCTAACATCTAAGATCATTTTGACAACACTGGATATTAAAAACTAAATCATCTTTTGGGCTCTTTGATATCCAACCCTCCATTTTTTTTTTTGAGGTCACTAAAAACGAGGCAATAGCTTTATACACTTAAAACCAGTCCATACACTCATGACTAGGCTTATAATTATTTTGAATAAAAAAATCACTTAATGCTCAGTAGGAACAACCCTCTCTTCCCGACTCCTGAATTGTGTCACAGTGGAGCTGCACAACCGATTTGATGCTGGCACTTGCCTCCTTCCCCAGGCAGATGCAGCAGCTCACAGGTCTAAGCACTTGCATGTATCAGGTTTTTCAGAGCAGGAGATTATCCCACTCCCTGCAACAGCCTTCACTGTAACTAATCACCCCCCAAATCCAAATTCAATTGCCTGAAACCATTTACAAGTCAAGTAGACATTAACAGCTCTAGTGGAACTTCACCTGTTTCCTTGTCCTAGATTTCCTGAAAGATCATGGTTTTAAACGGAAATAATATGCTGGAAAAGATACAATTAAAAACCAAATCAAAACAACCACACACTCCCCGCCATCCAGCTTTCAGTGGGAACACATACCTAGTAAACTTGCCAGCTAAGGCAGACCAACAGGGCTGATCGTGTACAATATGGCTTTGTTGGAGGGTTGCTTGTGAAAAACACGCAATAAAAATGAGTAACTTATTAGCACAATAGCTCAAAAATCAAACACAGTGAACTGACTGCCATAAACCAAGGGAATGATATATGGGGAATGAAGAAATTTCTGATAAGTGAGCTGTTGTCCAGAATGTTTCCAGAAGACAACAGCATAAAGCTTACCACAACTTATACAACAAACTGACAGGAAGCTGTTGCTGTAGCAGGAAAAGCAAATGAAGCAATAAATAAATATGTGGGTAAGGAGCAAGTCTCAATATACGCAATGCTGTCAGACCTTGGAGTTCAGATTTGCCTCAGATTTGTTCAGTTGCTTTGGGCAAGTCACACAGCTCTCTTTGTAAATATGTTCCGATAAAGATATTTGCTCTTAAAGCACTTTAATCTCAAGAGATGAAACATTATACAGAATGTTAATGTCACTATTTACAGCTTACTGCCTTCTAATGACAGTTGAAATGTGCATTCCACATTTATCATCTGACAGAATCAACTCAAAAGCAGTCTTCATATATGTTTTGACAATGTGTGAACATTAAGCACAACTCATTGGATGCTATCTGACTGTCAAGTATGACCAAAAAAAAAATCCAATAAAAATCCCTGCAGTAAAAAAAACAAACTACAAAAAACCCCCAACCAAAAACCAACCCTCAAAAACTTACTTGCAGTAGCGTTCCATGAATATGATTCTGTCGTATGCAATGACTGGTAGAGTCTGGAAGCCCCTCCAGCAAGGACAGCACTCTTTGTGGTACTTCATTTCCCATAACAAATGGAACAAGGGCCCGACCTGACATCTCCCGGCAGCGGTACACAGGAGAGTGCCCACACCTGCAACAAGGAGAAATACCCAATTTTTGTCATCCAGCTGCAATCCACTGTGATGGCTGAAACAAAACAAAGGGTAATGCAATAAAAAACTAAAACATATTTCTCACAAATCCAATGCTCAGTCTTTCTTAGTAGTGAAAGAATATTTTCGCAGAAACATGAGTCACACTAGAGCTATGCCGCAGGCTTGCTGTTCTTCACAAGTTTTGGTGTTTACATAAAGAAATAAGAAAAAGATGCAGTTATGCCCTGAAGCAAGCAAGTATACAGTACGGTACCACCTTTCTTGATGCTTATATTTCTTACTAATCATATTTAAATGCATCATGAGTTCGACTTAAAACTGTTAACCTCCATGTTGTTAGTCAGACGTTTCCATAAGAACAAAACATGGTGTCCTACTAAACTTTAGGACAAATCTCCCACTTTTTACAACATGATGTAAAAGGAAGTAAAAGACACCCTGGAAAATAAATACAAGTCGGCTCTCTTGCACTTCGCGCCCCGCATATTGCGGCTTCAGATCTTAGTGGCAGGATTTTTCAGCACTGAAGGAGACCCCTTTTCACAACTGCGCATGCGCAACCTATCGCGACAGCGGCAGCAGTGGCACCCGCACCCCCGTGTCCGCACCCCCATGTGCCCGTGGCAGCAGGGCCACTCCCCTGGAGCCGCTCCCCTGGAGCCGCCGCCGTGCAGTTATGAAACTGTGTCCCTGGCTGAGCCAAAAAGGGTTTTTTCCCAGTGTGGGGCGGCTGCGGGCGCAGTGCTGAAACAGTGCCAGGGCTGCATGAGGGTGCGGGGCAAATTTGCATATTAATGAGCTGCCTGTCAATGTGGAAGCAGGGCTTCGCGGGACCCAATTAAGACCATGGGTCCATGATACAGGAGACCCGACTGTACCTTTTATTCAAAATTAACTGCTAAGATGCAAGACGGCATATAAAGCAGCAAAGAGAATCTTTTATCTTTTAGTGTTATTAAGGGTTTGACTGGTTGTAGATTTATGAACATATAATGAGCTATTCAGCTATATTAAAACATTAATCAGCTGTATAGTACTTCAGTAGCACAGATACTGAACTAAAGTGAGTAAGAGTCCATAATCAGCTAAGTAGGTTAGGCTAAGTCTTTCAAAGTCATTTCTTGAATGTGTTAGTTTTGGTAATGCAGGTACAATCTGTCCACCCAGAAAACAGAGAAAGTTACAACAGGACTTAGTAGTAACTAAAATCTTTCAAGGACATGAAAGCCCAAATGTCTTAGGGGATGTAAAAACGCAGTATATGGCTGAAATTACACTCTGACACCCCTTAGCTTCTTGTGGTGACTCAAGAGAGATGGCCTTCCCTACTCCAATCCTCTCATCCTTTTCCTGAGTTGATTCTTATGTATTTTAAGGTTACAAAATCACATGTAATTGTGATTATCCTGTGATTATCCTGTGACAAAATATTTGACCTCTCTGAAAAAAACCCCTGCAGAGTCATGCCTACATATTTAATAATTAAATGGTAGTCTAAGTTTCAAATATCTCTAGCAAATTTAAATCAATACTCAAATTAATAGTTTACTTCAGTTCATATCAAAGAAATACAGAAAACAGTTTCCATCTTGAACCAGCAACCAACTTAATAAGGTTTTGAATACTAAGAAACTAAATATATAGTCTTAACTGAAATAGTCATGTTATATCACGGTATGCCTGAAAAACACAGATTTTGTTTAGAGGAACTAGAGAGCAATGTTACCCCAAATGACTGGATTTTGTGGGAATTTTCATCCTTGCAATATGGCAGCATGTTCTACCGTGACTTTTACAAAGACCATCTCTGCATTTCCTTTTCGAAGACTGGCTATTTTTCACAACAGGATGCTAGAGCTAACCAGTCACCAATGGAAGCTCTTCCATACGGAGAAGCTCCAATTGTGTATTGACAAGGTGCAAGAAGATATTCAGCTTAGCTCTTCCAAAAAAACCTTCAATTTTTTAATAACAAAAACATTTTAATTCTACTGCACAGTAAACTTAAACCTGATTTGTCTGCAACCATTCCTTTAGTGCTGATAAACCATGGTTTCTTAACCAAGAGATTCTCACACCAAGACATTCTTTCCAAACATGGGCAACACTGACAGTGTAACAAATGTCTAGTTTTTAATTAGCTGTAACTGTATACTCAAGAATGTTCTGTTGTTTATGACCTTTCACAAATCCCAAGGAATCTGACATGCCTTCACAGGAAGAGTGGAAAATGGGTAAAATGCCAGGGTTTCCTCTAACCTGTGGAAAGGTACTTTCCAACATTAAATGATTCAGAAGGGGTTTTCTCCTGAGGCACAATGTAATGGATTAAAATGGAATCCTGTGGGGGTTTTTTTCCTAGTAATAAAAACTGTATATATATATACACGTAAAAAAATATACGTATATCATACATTTTATATATATATATTTCTAAACAACCTGACTTTAACTTTGTTGTATTGTAAGAACTGACAAAGCCATGCACATACACAACACATGCACATACATATATGGCAACACAGTATTTTTACATGCCAAATTTTGTACCACATTTTTATTTTATTTAATTTATTATGGAAATAGAAGTGACTGACTGCTCTCTATTTAGAAAGAGGAAAATATGTTCATATTACTGGCAAAATCTTCTCAGCTGCCTGAAGTCCTCCTGCTGAGCACACACACAGGTGCCCGGTTGAGGAGACCCCACCCAGGACACAGCTGACCCTGTTCTGCAACTTTCTCTGCCCGAGGGAAATGCAATTCCACAGCTACTACTCGCCCAAAGGGTAACCCAGCTACCAATCTGCCACTGTAGTACACACCTGCTGCACATTAATGCAAAGTTCTCACACTACAGATTGCCACACAGGATGTAATGCAGTCACAGGAAACCCTGAGAAGAGCACTCCTATGAAGTCATTACTAAGAAAAAAAATGCATCACTAAAGTTTAAGAAGAATAAAGTATCTGCTACATAGGAACACATAGGGGAACACATGGAAGGTATTTGACCTTGGCAAATAGCTTCCCAAATCTGAGAGAGGTTAACATTTCTACTGCTTCTTCTCCCTTATTTAAAACTTCTCCTTCCACATACACATGCAAGATGTCATGCCAAGTCACCACTACAGACCTATTCCTGAACTTCTGCATACCCTGGAGACAGTTAGGTGTACATCTCTCAAGTTTTGAAAGCACTTGGCTTTGTTCCTGAACCATGCAAGAAGTTTGCCAGAAGAATGTCAAAACATACACTGATTTTTCCATTCTCTAACTGCACCTTAGAACAGGAAGTTTTGATTTTTACTGGATCCCACCTCAATACATCCTCTTACCTGTAAATGAAACTAAACAGGATCAATTCTCAAAAAGAGATAGAGTGAATGCAAACAACCAAGCAACAGAAAATAACATTCTAAACCAATGTAGCAATCTTTTGTTTATTGTTACACCAAGCTCCAACATCAACTATACACTCTTACACTGTTTACCACCTGCATTCTTAAATAGTTATTTTATCTAGGATTTAGCAACAATTATAGGGAGCAACCTCACAAACTGTATCAAGAAATATTATTACACAATTATGGCAATCACAGCCAAACCTACTACCTGCAGCAAAACCTACTACCTTAAGGAAAGAAGTATTTTAAGGCTGTTAAACTATTCAGAATATTCCTCCGGCAGCAGTTTAGCACAATGCCATCCCTGAGATTAGTTTCATTTATGTGATGACAGTAGCCTTGTAAGGGCACTTGGCAGAAAAGAAGAGGACCTCCAGCCTTGGCCACTTCACCATCCAGGCTCTGAGCTTCACCTGCCAACAACATGACTAAAGTCTGTCACAGGTTCATCCTCTCTGCAGGAAGTATGAACAATGGAGACTTGTATCCGTTAGGACAGCACAGATGTGCGTGCAAAGCTACATTTAAAAACATTCCATTTTCTTTGATTTGAAAAGTGCTTCAGGGAGAGTCAGAGTGTTTTCATTACATGACACTACCTTTACATGTAGGTCGTGTATAAGTAGACTTTAGAATCTAGGAATTATCTAAAATGTTGTCATATGTAAAAACATACATGATGCTAACCGAATTTTATTACATTTCAAGGTAGCAACAAGCATGAAACTTGCAAAATCCTCATGTGATATACCTCTATTAAATCCTGAGGGCTATTAACATGTGGTGTAGTGGTTCACCTTGAACTCGGTACTGTTTATCTAGGTGCATGAGTTACTGGATGTAAACATGTTTACTTGAAACGGTCCATAATCAAGAACAAAAAGTCAATAAATCTGAGAAGGTTTCACTTCATGTAACTGTAGATTCGATGCATTTCCACTGCTCCATTCCAGCTTCAATGCTTAGATCTTGAACAGCCCTCCTGACTGACATAATTTATGACCAACTCTCATAAGGCACAAAGATTCCATACTCCTCTGCACACATCAAAGTATCTAATTTATTACTCTGGCTACAAACAACAGAACACTAGCTGTAAATAGAAGCTTGAGATAGTTTTTTCTTGAAAAAGAAGAAAAAAACAACAAACCTGCAGGTGTTTCCTATGCATTTATTTTCCTCCCTTTCTTATTGCTTACCCTCAACAGACTTTATGTCTTACCCAAATTAACAAAGCAAATAAGGATTACCTTTTATATGAAGGTCACATAAACAAACAAGCAGAATTAATTTGAAAGCTCACACCTGTAGCTGAATATATGTATATTAAATAATACCTACAGTTGTTAGAATGACTAATAAGAAGAGGAATATCTATTTCCAGGGTTTACTGGATGCTGTCACAGTGATCTGTGCATTACTAATTATGTCATTGCTTATTAATGATACAGTGGACGTTCTGCAGAAGGGGCCTCTGAGATTATAAGTCAAAGCAAGTATCCTACCACCAGCACAAAGAGTTTGAGAGAAGAGGGCAGCATGAGGCAGGAAAGGCACACTTGTAATTCAAACAAACCAACTCTGCCTGCAGGTTAAAGCACTTTAATAGCCTTTATGGTTTTTAAAAGATAAAACCGATTAAAAATATGAATAAATTAAAGTCAAATAGATAGTACTCTTTAAACCCTGGAACTAGTTATGCCACAAGGTCCTAACAAATGCACTGTAAGAAAAATATTGTAATAAGGCTTCTGCTTTATTCTATATAGACCTTGTAAGTAGTATGAGAAACAGATATTCTTTTTCCTCCACCATGCAGATATACAGCTCAAGTCATGTTACGAGTTCCAAAGCAAGAACTAAAAACATGAAATTAAATTAGGGGAAAACATGGATGGTGTTTTCTCAGAACAGAGAAAAGTATTTAGCAAGAGATTCAGTTCCTATTACAAAGACTTTGGTTAATAAGATTCTAAAGCATTATATGCATTCATCATTATAGACCAGTTAATTTTTTTCCCTTCAAATTATCTCCCAAAGGAATACATTCAGCAACTTTCAAATGCAGTACAACAGGTTTCCAAGAAAAGTGAGGTCCAAAAATAGCATTTAAAAAAATACTCATGCTTCCACACAATTAACATAACTTGGACTTCCATACCGGGGACAAATCAGCAGGACAATGTCTGCTCATTACTGTGAGAGTAAAGTTTCCTGGAATATGAACAATAATTGCTACACATGTACATAAAGATTCTTCTGTTCATTTATTGATTTGTTTGGGGATTTTTTTTTGGTCTTTTAAAGAAACACAACTATTTTTCATTTAGATTTCTGTGTTCCTTGGCAACTAAAGTAGCCAAAGAATTTTTTTGTTCTTTAATCTGAGATTAAAAACCAAAAGAATAATCTGAGTTTTGATATAGTTTCTCAATATTTACCTGATGAGTAGAAAAACATTACCGAATTACCAGCAGTTTGCTGGAGGTTTTAAGATCTACAATAGACAGGAATGTAGCTTAGAAAATGTTTGAAGAAAACTATGGACAGAAACGAATTAAATTTAATTTCAGGTTATTTATGCAATAGTAAACCTCTAAATTCTTATCTATTTCCTTTAAAGTAAAGTTAATGGTTGCCCAAACTTCTAGTCTCTTTACACACTGAGTTAAGTATTTTATTCTTCCAACTTGGGCAATTAAGATAAAACATTCTATTTTTGTAAGGGCAGTGTTTTCCACACAAACACTTAATGAATCAGAGTAGCCATAAATACTGCAGAAAGTATGTAGGTAAAGGCTTTTATTCGTGGAAGCTGTCCACAAGCTATGCCAGGAGTTGTTTCTCCATGTTTCCAAGGGCTTTCTAGGAAGAAATTATAGACATTTCTCTCTTCCTGTCACCAAGGTCTAGGCTATTGTAAGAAAGTGGCCAATTGTTACCAAACTGAATCAACACCAGAAACTTGAATTGTTGTAGTTTAGCAAGCCAAGGGATCTAATAATTAAGCCTATGAAAACTCTTACTAATACTGTGTGC
Source organism: Pitta sordida (assembly GCA_013390025.1). NCBI lineage: Eukaryota > Metazoa > Chordata > Aves > Passeriformes > Pittidae > Pitta > Pitta sordida. The sequence goes on along the minus strand of WEKX01000052.1, from coordinate 91,815 downwards.
AAACTTCAGACCAACAGAAATATGTTCTCCTCAAATGGAGATTTACTGTGGAACGTAACAACTTCTCTTTTCTTGCATTTCCATTGAGAAATCTCAAATAGTATCTACAGGTAGCTAACCTCTGGGTTTATTTAGCGATTTGTTGAATTTACAAGGGGTTAGAGCCTCTGCTTTGGTTCAGAGCATTCTAGAGAAAAACAGCTGTCCTCAAGATCATGTAAAAGGAAAAAATTCATTCACAAACCTATTTCTACTTTGTTAATTTGAGAGTAGTTACTATGATGTTTCACAACTGCAGAATTGTTGTGAAACAACAATTAAACACACTACACTAAACAATTAAACCACACTACTTGCTACCCAAACAGTTGGGAAAAACCCAAAACAAGGACTACTCTCTGTCTTAGCAACTGTATCATTATTTTGAACTCTATGAAAGGGAAGCTGAATGCATAAAGCAAGTCTCAGCACTCTATGTTGATTTTGAAAGTTTCAGATGATTGTAAAGAAGACTGCAATACCAGCAATTTTAAAAATGTACAATCAGACCCATGAAAACATGCAAAGTACCTGGATTCTCAAAAATACTTCCCTTTCAGCCACACCACCAAAAGTGACTAGCCCAGTCCTAAAAAGCATTTCCAATATTGATTCTTCTCAAATGTAGACTGTTCCTTTAGAATACTACTGGCTTTAAAAAAAAAAATCCTAATACTTGGTTTCCCTTATCATCCTCTGGATACTTAATATATTATTTATCTCCATTTTCATGATCCTTCCTGCAATTACTTTTGCAGAATAAACTAAATGTTGTTGTTTGAATACTTATCTTGAAAATTAAAGTACTTACTGACCGGTTAATTTCACGTATGTAAATGAATAATACCATTACTTCACCAATCACATGTTGACAGTTGAGTACCCCATAATATTTTTTACTGGAACATCTTTCAAATAAGAAGCAATATACATCAAATTTCAATCCAGGATCCCAGCCATTGGTGCTCTTGAGAAGTCTTGTGCAACACTGGAGAAAAATAGTTACTCTCAGTGTTGATGAATGCCTCTCTCCTAGACATCACCTCTTATTTCCTACTAATCTGACAGCTCCCCACAATTTTTGAATACAATTGATTCACACTATAATCTGCCGAGGATTGATGAACACGGTGAAAACTCCAATAAGGAATCAATAATAAACACCCAAAGGTTGTGATATTTGCCATCAGCACCACTTAAACATGAAAAGAACATCTGCCCACAGTTTCAGAGAAAAGACTGGAATACAGCAAAGAATGTACAAGATGAACAAAGAGTTTTAGTTGATCAGAGCAGCCTACTGCACATGAAGTCCTTTGCAGTCTTCTCCAGCACTACAATTTGAACTTAATCAAATTGGAAAAAATACTACAACCTGTTTACAATTTGTTATTTAAAAATGCTAAAGGAAGAAAAAGCCTGAAACTCTTCTTACTAAAAAATACTCACAGTGAATCATAAATATTTTTACAGATCAGTACCAATCACTGTGCAACCAGAATAGACTGTAAGCAGAAATGGAAAACTTCCAGGACAATCCCAGCTCACAAGAGATATGGTCAGTGGGGAAATGTACTCCTCCCACTCACTCCTGCTCCCTCAGCTATTGCAAAATTTCTACCTTAGCTGTCAAGCAAGAGATTTAATGCACTAAAAACCTAAAACGCAATGTGTGCTCTAGAGGTCCACACCAAACCTTTTTCTAAATGCCTGTGCCAGCTCACACACTTTGGGAACCTTGCCCATCATCCAAAGGGTATGTGTCCTTATCGTGCACTGACTGGTCATCCCACAAGCTTCCCTAACAAGGACAGGGCATTCCGATGCAGCAGAGCCTGCTCCCAGTATCACAGGGATTCCAATTTATACACCATTGCAGATAGTTACAATACTGAGCAGTTACAGTAATCAGACGTTAAGAAGAGAAAAAAACAAGACCAAGAAAAAACTGAAGACCCAAGACTGAGATGATGTTCATGTGATACGGGAAGCTTTCATAAACAACTGTAATCAAGAGCAGCTATTTTAACACAAGGCCGAATAATACACATGTAGTTCTTTTCATCTAATATGAAAAGGCATTCCCACAAATGCTATTTTCCTTATCAGACCCCTGATAAGATTCCCAGTCTTACAGAAATAACAGTTGAAAACAGGCAAGTTTTAATATTAATTCACCTCCTGCTGCCATTCCACACTAAAATACAAGGAAAAGAGGAGAAAGGCAGAGGAAGCACACTTAGCACAATCGCTCAGCTACCTTGCTTGGCCTCTTACCAAAGGACACCAGTGTCTAGCCTACAGAAAGTCAGATGGCTGCTTTCAAGTCAGGTACAGGATGATACACTGAACTCACATATGTAACTCTACACGTGCGAAACAAAACAAGCAGCTGGGAATTTGCATTTAAACAACTTATATAAACAGCAACTTTAACAAGGTATATATGAATTACTTCAATCAAGCTTTTCTCAAACAAATTGAGGATACTTTGTTATCCGAACTTCACCACTCCCCCATCTCTTTTGTTCTTTCTTAAATCCACGGTTTTGAACTTATCTCAAAGCCTCACAGAGAGTTTTGATTTTATATTTCAATTTTGTTTCCATCTTATTCTAAATCCATTCACATAAAGCCCATACAAACTTTGTCAGAGGGCTACAACAGAACAGAACCAGTCACCTGATAGACTGGACATAATTTAACATAATTAAAGATAATACAGAGCGATCAAAATAAAAGGCATAGGCCAACAAAGAATAACTTTTGAAAAAGAGCAACCCACATGCAAGTAACATTATTGATCCACCTTCTGGAATATTAATACTACTCTACTTGGATTTTTTTTCCTTAAGATGCTTCCTTGAAAAGTGAGGTCTAAGAGACTTCTGAAATAGCACGACTTCTGAAACTCAGAAAGCCCCAGAATTCATGGTCAGGTGCTCTGCTCACTAGGAAGCTAAAATAAATCTGGATCGGTCTCACTTATCTAATACACATTTTCCAAGCTGCCTAAAACTGATTCAACGATGTGCAAAATTAGTACACACAGGTTAAAAAGAGTAAGATAATTTCACATATGCATTTTACATAATCAGATTTGCTGTTCAAAAGCAAAAGATGTGAACTAAGGCAATACTACTTCCCCCTTATCTGTGCTGAATTAAACTGAGCAATAAAGGCTGAAAGGAATATTGAAGGCATTTATTAAGTGGCAAAAGGAATATGGAGAGAGAAAAACTAGACAAAGTTGTATTAGAATAACATTCTGCATATTGATAGGAAAGCATCGAAGAACTAGAAATAAAACAGCCAATGGCAAAAGAGAGAACAACAATGTAAATATATTAATATATCTGCTAACTGAAAAACGTATTTGACAGATGCAGCATAATGCAACATCATGAGGTTGCTTCATTACATGGGAAAGATCTTAAATATTTCACTAGGTCCAGGCCAAATGCATCTGAAGGTCTATTTTTCAATTTTCAGCAAATAATTTTAAAGATAGAATACCATTCACTTTGGTTAATAAAAAGTATTAAACAAAATTAATTATAGGAGATTACAATTCAAGATTTTATTTTCAAAATAATTTTCTAAGCTTGTGGGTATCTGACAAAACAATTTCTGAATAGCATTTTGTACAAAACAACTTTTGGAATCTATGTCTATGTATACATTGAACCTCTTGGTCTTCAGTGAAGGAATCTGATCTTTTATAACAGAAACCCATATTTTGCCTTTAAAGGTTAAGAATTATAAGAAAAATGTTCTCTAATGTGCATATTACTCTGGCATCTGTTAAGATTTTAAATAGTCTTCAGCATATTTACCCACTGAGTAAAATCAAAAGTACTCCATTACTCATGTGGGGTAAAGACTCACATGGCATCATGGCCCCTAGGATTTTTGCTTTTTGCTTTTCCCCACAGTTTTGAAGGAAACTGGGGCTAACAGTCTGCATCACTTCTTGCAGAGGGACAGACTCACAAATGTAATTCTCTGCTAAGAAATATAAGTATTGCAACCAAAAAGAATCCATCAAATCCTTAGGGTCGCCAATCTTAGAGTCTGCTCTAATCTCTTTTAAAACGACCAAGAAAATAAACTTTAGCTGAAAGAACATCATCCTGGCTCCACAGGCAACTGGCATGGCAGGCCCCAAAGCGCTGAGCAAGGACACAGTTCCCAGAAATCCTCTGGGATGCTGCGCTAGTGCCCTCGGAGGGCTCCTGCCCAGCCAGCAGGTGTCACCTGTGCCACTGCATTGCTGTGCAAAAGGCATCACAAGGAGCATTTCAGACATATGTCACTGCTTCAGCCAAGGGATTTTTAAAAAAATTCACCAAGCTGACTTTGCCCGAAGCCTACTAAGAGGTTTCACAGAGCCTGTTGTGACAAACAAGCTGCAGAAGTAGTAACTTCCAAGGGAAAGCGTACCAATAAAAACTCACACCATCATCAGTTGTTTCCTCTGCCTCTCTGCCTCTCCAAGACACGGGTTAACTAGATCAGTGTAAATCCACACACCCTCTAGCAGATGCATCCAGCCCACTCAAATAACAGATTTATCACAGCTATCAGGACACCATTTGAGCTGCTAGTTTGCTCGCGGATGATACGGACTTCCACTCTCCTTCTCTTAATACTCTGTTAGGAATGACTTATGGTAACAGGGCATTGACAATGTTCCATCCTACAGAAAATTTTTCCTCGCCACAGACAGGGTTTTTTCCTTGCATCCTAGTGTCTACCATTAATTGTCACAGTGACTATCCTTGTATATTAATGCAAAGCTCTGGAGTGCAAAACCAATATTCCATCAGTTCAGGGTGGTGGATGGAGGGGAAGAGGGGAGAGGATAGCTGCAAAGGACTAGTACTTCCCACTGCCACCTACCCTGGTCCCTCACTAGAAATAGCATCAGGCTATCACTCGGGAATTTAGCTCCTCCATTTCACAGGAAGATGCAAGTTACAAAATTCTGCCCAAGAAAACAGTGTCTATTTCATAACTGTGTTAATTTCATGGAAAGACGCTCACGTTTCTATTAAATTGATCTCACAGAGTGAGTTTCTTCAATGACTTGCAACATAACATACCTAGAAGCAACACTGCTTTGAAATCTATTTGCTGAAGTTTTAAAGGGAAAATTTTATTGAAGAATTAAGATTATTTCTCATGGGGAAGACAAGGCACAGATGCCCAAGAAGGTCTTAAAACCTTACCTTGTTTGACATTTTAAAGCTAATTTTTTTTAAATTTCCTAAAATATTAATAGATCACATTCCAAAATACAGCTAGATTTCAACTAGGGAAAAGCATCCAAGTCACTATAGCAATACCCATTTTACTCCTTCAGAGCATTCAGGCCAGAACATTTAACACTAAACAAACACTGTCAATGCCATGGTACGAGAGAACATAAGGTAACTCAATTCAAGATCATTCTGAAGAGATTAAAAGTCTTTGAAACGGGGAGGGGGAGGCAAAAGGGAGGTTATGTTTTTGTTTCATACTTAAAACATTACCTCCTGATTACCTCCCTTGTTAATCAAAAACATGCTGTACATTCTTTCATCTTAGAAAGCAACCATTAAAACAGACCTATCTAGCATTAAAAAAAAAAAAAAGTGAGGTAGTAAGTTGTGAATCAAAGTGTTCTCTTCCAAATAAAACATCTGCAAAGGGAAAGAGGTGAAAATAGCTTAATAGAACTGCAGATAGGTAATCAAAAGCCATAGTTCAACAGGGAGTAACAAGTATGTGCACAGATATTGAGATTTGTCCTTGTAGCGTTTAATCCTGCTCATATTGTGCAATTCATCTCAGCACGGTCAGAGTAACCAGAGCTCTACTCCCACTAGACGGAAAATTCCACTCGAGCTTATGTGAAACTCTTCAAAGGCCCAATTTGAATTCTTCCTGCTCAGCCCAGTCTTGTTCACAGAACTGCTCATTTTCTTGCCAACACAGCATTCTGTCCATCTTCTCAAAGCAACACATGAATGCCATTCATTTGGGCTTTATTTCAGGCTGAGCCATGGGAAGGGTATCAAGACCAGTTACGGGTCACGTTCACCCTTCCTCTCTCCTTACTGCGTAGCAATATCTTTCCTTGACAGCGGTACAGCATCAGAAATGTACAAATTTCATGGCAAAAACATGGCATTCAATGTTATAATTGCATCAGACTACCATGTAATTATATGTGTATGCAGATGTTACAAAATACAATACTGCATTGAGCAATTCAAAGAAACAGCTTTTATATACAATTTAATGACTTGACGCATAGGGCCTTTGGCAGCAGATCTTCCCTTCTAAGTGGTTGCTTCACAACAATTTTCATTACCACCTTCTAAAGAACAACCAAATAAACAAGAGAGAATTTTATTTTCATTCTTTTGCTATTATAGAATGAAAAAACAGGAAGGAAAATAGAAGGGAAAATAGCAATATATTTATCTTACTAAGATAAATCATCCCAGTGTATTCCAACTAATGCAGCCAGAATGAACAGAAAACAGTAACTGCATTCACAGAACAAGGGCATAAGAACCATAGACAGAAATACAGCCAGCAAAAGCACACTGAACTATATAATAAATACATTCCCCCCTGCAGAATCCTTGGTATTGTCCCCTGGCAACCGTAATGTCAATGCTTTGCTAAGTAACCAGTCAGAAAATGCATGCCTGTACATCCACATGCAGTTTTCTGCCTGAAACATGCAATAATTTTATTCTAGTTTTATACCTGTATCCAGAACATTTACTGCAAAATACAATGGAAAGGAAATGCAGAAAGCATCATCCTTACCTGCCATATCATTCCTCTTTAGGAACACAGTTAAAAGAAAGTAGGTCCAAAGATACAGGTCTCTGTTCCAGGTTCTTTAAAGGTTTTTATTGGGATTTTCCCCCCACATCTTCTGAATGGATTTAAAGAGCCCCAAGATACTAAGCTAAGTGAAAGGCCACTTTGCTGTGTATGTATCATGCAAAAAGTAGTAGCCCTAATGTAAGTATAAAGACAAAACTAAAAAGCTGTAACCAAAAGCTTATAAAAAGTTAATTTATCATCAATAACAGACGCTATGCTGAAATTATGCTAAAAATAAAAAGTGCATTCTCCATTAATAAAGGCATAAAACCAGAATTAAGTAACAATGTAACAAATAGTTTTAAACATTTCCCCAAAAAGCATTTAGGATTCAGGTATTTCTGGAAGCCATGTATTTTTAATTGTTAAAGACAGTGGAATTAAAAACTCCTACTGCTTTCATAAAACAGTAGATTATCTATTCTTGAAAATCTAAAAAACATCATAAAAAGAAAGAGATGCATCACATCTGCTGAGAAGAATAGGAAATAGGATCTCTGTCTTCTTAACACGAATAGTAGTTTATAATAAAAATTGTAAGTTCATGGGATAACAACTTTGTCTTTTTTCACTACTAAAATAGTGAGATTAAGTAAAGAAGTTTACTCATCCTATTGTGTTGAAGCTTTTACACGGACAGCAAGACTTCCTGTCAAATACTGGTTATGTTCACTTCTGCTTACCCACCACAACCCTGGTTCCCTTATCAGGGTCTCCATCCCAAAACAAAGGCATACAGAGTAGGAAAAATATCTGCTGTACATCTTCATGTAACCACCATATAAATGAAGGTTGCATCACATAAAAATTTGAAAAGTCATATTGGAAACATGTTTGATAAAGTAGAGATCCAGCTATGCATGTATATATACAGATGGATATTCGTATATATACACACACACACACCTGCAAATCTAGGTATTAGTCATTACATTTATATGTTATGAACAGCCATTCTGCAGGACTGAAAAACCCACCAGAAGTCTGGGGAGTAAACCTTGCAGTACTAAAATCTGTCCTAAGTTTTCATCTACCATCTTTGTGGCAGCAATCATGCCATACAGCATTTGCAAATGAAGATTTACAACCCAGACATACAATGGCTTGCATATGCCAATATTCTTTCCAATTCCCCAAAGCAAATTTAATAATACAGGGATGTCCAATCAATGAATACCAGTTTTTCCTTTAAGAATTAAAAGTGAGGAGAAGCTGGAAGAGGCATTTTATAAAAAAAGCAAAGTTCCAAAGAATCAAGACAGAACTCCCATCCCATAAAAAAGTACCACAAAATCATCTTACCTTATTATAAAAGGGACAAACGGTGCCATGCTGAGTACTGAGTGAGTGCCATCCATTGGAGATGGATACAGCCTTCCCAGGATTAAAAGCAAAAGAAACAGGCTTGGATGGATTTTCAACTCTTCAGCTCCACTAAATAAAACGGGATAAGAAGCATTTGGTGAAAAAAGTATCCTCCTTCATGCTAGTCTTGAGCCTCTTCCCCACAAAATAGGCTTCTGCATTTCTGGTTCAAGAAGGTATGCTAGGTTGATCATTATAAGAGAGTGCAAACCCTGCTGGGATCAAACATGGCATCCAGTTCTCCTGCAGTGGACCCCTGTAATGAAGGCACTCACGGCTGTACTGACTTCACTTTCCTAAATTATTCCAAGCCTTCTATATTCAAAATTAATGGTAAGCTGCCTTCATTTTTAAATAATATTAAAAACCTGCACAGATAATGTTTCTCTATGAAGCAGGAAATAGTGTGCCAAGAGTTACAAAAACATGGTTTAAAAAAAAGTCTCTTTATCAGTTTGGAAGGAAACGTGCATTTAGCAAATCGCAGGCTTTATTATAGTTCTTGTCATTGATACCAAGTGACTACTACTAAAATCATAAAAACAACCACAAATTACATTAAAATGAACCCTTGATTTATTTAAAGACAATAAGCTATGAGTCTTAATCCACATTAAAAAAGAACTCAAGGCCAACATTTCAGATAGCAGCTTTCAATCTTTTTCAATTGAAAGACTTCCCAAAATTTACCAATGATGCTGCTGTCACCTTTCAATAACGTCAGATAAAACAGACTGCTGCACGGAATATACACACCTTCTTTTCTTAGATCAGAGACTGCAAAACTTGCAATGACTGGTGAAATTCCTGCTTACAAGTATCCATGCTAGGGCCATTAGACAACTGAGCCTTGCCATAAATCAGCTTCTCAACTTTCACAGTTTATACCATACCATTTCAAGAAAAAACAAAGCCAGCACTGGTTTACTTTAGAAGTTCATGAACCTGGGGGTAATAGCGTCATCCCAAACAGTATCATCTGCATTGATCAAACTGCAGCTCTCAGCCACCACTTGGGAGTCCTTAAAATGAGATCAAGGACCTTCCCCAGAGTCAGCATGTCACAGGCTGGAAAGTGCTCATTTAAAGTTACATGAGGCCTATGACCCTGTATCACTTAGTTAGGAAGTCTCATTGTTAAACACAAGAAAATCAAACACCCAGTTTCCGTCTCCCTGAAAAACACTAGTTCTTTAACATCTGATCCTAGGAACACAGAAACTACAGTCATACCTCAGTTATTCGCGCTGTCATATTCATGTCTTCTCATATTTGCAGAAGTTTTTCCCACAGTCTTTACTCAGTTATTTATGGAGCACCGCGGTCCTGCACTGCCATGGCAGGAGGCCCTGGCCGGCCCTGCCAGGACTCAGGAAGTCTTTAACACAGAGACCTGTGTGGGCCCCCTTCTGGCCACCAGCCTGGACGTGCCAGCGCATATGGGCATATGCAGATATTCATAGCCTCAGGCAGAGCACTCCTACTAGTGCTAGCTGCTGCAATTAAAGGGAAAAAAAACCCCAAATTCCACGCTCTCCATTGCTTTAAGGAGCCTGGGATGTTGGCAATAATTTGCCATATTAATGTCCAATCCATATTCATGGATTAAAGGCTCCGTAGGACCTGTGGGAGACCCATCATCCGTGAATACGGAGGGATGACTGTATTAATTACCCAACAGTAGTTCAATCTTACAGAGACTTATTGCAATGTGAACAAGTTAAAAGCAAAACGCCTTAGCAAAAAGTCATCCCTCAAATTTGGCAGGGGGTCAGTTCCAGAAAGATGCCACAATAAAGGAAACCTGCAAAGTAGCAGTAAATACTGCAAGGACCGTAAAGACGTGGAAAAAGCCCTCGTGATGTATTGAACCCGCAAATGGTGAACTGCAAAGTAGTGAGGGGTTACTGTCATAGAACTATATAATTTCAAGAAGCATTGATGTATACAACAGTTGTATGTGACACAACTCAGTTTGATCTTTTCATTGCGCTTGATATTTTAAAGTTGCCTGAGACATTGTCTTACCTGTTCAAAGTATTAGTCACAACCTCCAACTGCTTGAGAAAGAAAGGATAAAGACTTGGAAAACGAGAGAAAAACTCCCTTCCTGTCATTCTGCAGAAACAAATGAATAAGAGTAATAATTAGCATTTTGCAGTAATCAGTTGCACTCAAAATACCAGTTTGGTTGGATTTCTGATGCTACGGTGAAGCTGGTGATCCAGAAAAACCATGCACACATGATGAACTCAGTTCAAAGATGGCACAAGGTTTTTATCAAAAAGGACAATAAGGTGTATTGTACACAAGTAACTCTATGGGTGCATACTAACACTCTCAGCTAATCTGGTCAGACCTTTCTGGGAAATTACACTAAAAAGAAAAGACACAACAGCTTAAATTCTGGCACCATTTTAAGAACATTCTGCTTAAATTAGAAAAGACTTACACTTGCTTCAGCATGGTTCATGTGCTAAATAGCTAATAAAATATATTTTATAAATATGTATTAATAGATGCTCATAATTTTCTGACACTAAAAAGCATCCCGTATAGCAACTCACAAAAGATTTCTAAAACGCAGTGGCAGAAACATGTGACTTTCCATTAACCCTCTTTATACAGCACTGCTTCCAGGACATGGCAATGGTGACGTTTCCAGGTCATGTTTTTGCTTGTGTAGCTGGAGCAACCACATTCAAAACAGAGCAATGTACAAAGACCTAATGAACTCATCCCAGGCCAGAATTAGAGAGGCAGCACAGTTCAAGATGCAACAGCAAATCAATCTAGCTATACAGAGGAAAGCAGAAATGTTCCATATTTGTTTATTTTATAATCCTTGGATCAGATGAACGATGGCTTCATGGTTTATAGGAAATCATTCAGCATTATCTAAGCAAGAACTACTTGAATGTTACAGCGGGGAGGTTCTAATTAGACATGTATGCTATGCATATAAAACAGACTTCCTTTAAAAATAAATAAATAAAAAGCCATCCATTTAGAAAACGAAAGCCAACTGCGGAGTTTGCTTGCCACAAGATCAACAAAGATGAATAAGTACATATTAGCATGTCTCCAGTGCAAAGTTTACAAATAGCAGAGAGATCCAGGGCCAGAGAAATAACACAATGAGATGCAAGAATGAATGCGCATTAAAAAAAACGCAGAACAAAAAAATCACGTACGAGTAAATGAGTAAATAGCAAGCACGAGCACAGCTTCTTCCAGCACTCAGCTAACACAACATGCCTTGGCCACAGGTTACAGAATAAACACAGCAAAGACAGATTGCTAGATGGAAACAAAGAGGTACAGGAAACTTTCTCTAGGCACGTAAGAAAAATACTGTGAATATATATACATGATATAGTGAGGTACTGTAACTAAAAGCATGTCCAAGGAATCTATAGTAGCTGTTATAGCTATAAAAAAAGACTTCAGTTAAAAAGTTAGACGGAAGCATTAAAACAGTGAATGGCTACAAATGGACGCCCTAATGAGTACAGTTTAGAGATATCAACACTGAATCACTGGTTATTTAATGAGAAGACACTCATGTAATTTCTTCTAACAGCTTCTTCAAAACAATTTCCATTTTTTGCACATACATTATGGAGCAAACTGAAGATGCAAAAGTAAAGACAGCACAAGACATAAGCTCTACGTACAGTCAGCCCTCTTGCACTTCGCGCCCCCCAAATTGCAGCTTCAGATCTTAGCAGCATGATTTTTTAGCTATGAAGGAGTCCTGTTTTCACAACTGCGCATGCGCGACCTGCCGCCACCACCATTCAACACGGAAGTAGGGCTTTGTGGACCCCGATTAAGATCGCGGGTCCGCAATATACGAGATCCGACTGTATATCAAGTCAAACAGCCCATATTACTGAGTTCTCTTATGTGTAACTGTAAACTCAGTAAAAAAAAAAAAAAAAATCCAAAAATTCTGCAACACCTCCACCTCTTGTGCCACAGGGTGTATCAAACAAAAACAGAATTAAGATTCCTATGGGATGGATAGCCATTGGGTAGAGGTTTAAGGGAAAATTATATACAAACATTCAGCAGCCACACTTGAATCAGTATTAAATAATGGAATTGAATATCCTTACACAGTCGCAAAATTCTTTGTAATTAGCTTGGTTTCATGAATCTTTTTGAAAGGAAAAGAAAACAATAAGTACTGAAGTAGGCAACATACATAACGTGTCAGTTGGATTCCTGCTCCACAGCTTACAAGTGGGGAGAAGGCAGCCCAATCAAAAGGATTAATCAGCAGTATCTACAGAAAAAATGTCCAGGCACAATCAAGAAAAGAGAGACAACTGTCTAAGCAGACTGTTACAGGGTCTCCAGTTCAGCAAGGAAACAAGACACACTACACATTAGCAGAAGAGCTGCAAAACGCAAAGGTGTTATCAAAAATAGAGCACCAATATAGGTGTGCATCCACCACCTGAGGACGTCAAGACAGGGAAATGTGCAACAGGGAACAAGGAGAAAGCAAGAGCCAGACAGAATGAAACAGAAGTACAATATATCCCTGCTGCATTGCAACCCCCCCATTACTACCTCACTGATTTGCAAGGAAAATTTCTCCCAAATTTGCTTCAGCCATTTGTAGTGCTCCCCAGCTGACACATGTGCAGTGCCTCTGCTCTGCTGAGGAGTGGCATCGGAGCTCCCTGTGGGGCAAGACTGGCCCGGCCCCACACAGAGGGCCACAACACACACTGTCCCGCTACTCTAAGCCCAGCCGTGGACTGACCCACCCCTCCCCAGGTGCGTGTTTCCATGGCTACAGGTGGGGAAGGGAAGTGCCCCAGGAAAGTGGGGCTGGCCATGGCAGCGGCGGGGCAAGCACTGTGGGCTGGGACGGGGCAGCTCACTCCGCTGCCACAGCTGCTGCCCACCCACACTGCGCAGGGCTGGAACGCCACGAGCACAAGCACCGGGGCTGGGGGCTGGCAGGGCAGGAGGGGGAACAGTGGCATGGAGTTTAGGCTGTGAGCATGCACGGTGGCAGCAGCCCAGCCCCGGCTGCAGAAGTAGCAGCATTGCCGAAGAGAAGCCCAGGGATGCCCGTGGTAGGGGGTCCGACGAGTCAGAGAGGGCTCAGAAACTGTTCCCTTTGCTCCCCTGTGCTGAGAGAGCCCATGGGGAGGAGCGGAAAAGTGTCCACAGTGCTCCGGAGTGGTGGGGGGTGGAGCAATGGGTGTTGCCTGCATGCATATTAATGACCTGCACGTTTTTGCAAATTTGATGTTCCGCCAGAGCCCTGGCATGACCCGTTCTTCACAAATGAGGAGGTATAACTGTATCTAGTTGTTTTATTTTTGATTACTGATTGTGGGATTTGCCCCTGGAAACACACATTATAAGCCCGTATTTGCGTGCTGTTACTGAGAGTGGAACAACAAAAAAAGTACAAGTTCTGCTTTTCACAGGGTCACAGGATAGTCCGAGTTTGAAGGAACCCACAGGATCATCTAGTCCAACTCCCAAGTGAACGCCCACCCAGGGATCAAATCCTCAGCCGTGGAGCCATGGGCACCATGCTCTACCCATCCAAACCTCCCATCCTCTAGACCATGTCACTGANTGGATGCGGCACCATTCACCAACACTCTCTGAGCTCGTCCATCCAACCAATTCCTAACCCAGTGTAAAATGCTTCTATCCAGTCCACGCTCTGAGAGTTTCTCCTGAAGCTTACGATGGGAAACCGTATCAAAGGCTTTGCTAAGATCCAAGTAAACAACATCCACAGCTTCAAAAATGTTCATGACACTAAGCTACATATTTTTTATTAATTTAATCAAAACCTGTATTTCTTTGTAAAATTAACAGTTTAAGCTCTGTCTCATTCATACATGTTACTGATACAAACAGATTTATGCATGTACATACACACAAAAGTGAGTTAAGACTTCAGAATTAATAAGGTAACCATATTTTTAAAAAGAGGCAAGTCCCCAACATATCTATAAAGGAATATACCAAGTAAAAGTGGACTAAAACAAATCAAAAACCACTGCTAACAGTTTCCATGAAACAAACTTTTTTCTCCTATTCTAAAATATATCTGACAGGGAACGATAGGTTTAAATTAAAAATATAGATAACTATCTCCCCATTAGTCACTGACATAGTTCAAACACAGATTTTTGGCAACACAGCTACCATAATTAAATTCTTAGGTGAAACATTTTGTAGATCATAAGATTTTACATCTACTCACCCTAAAACTGTTTATAAGAGAAGGAAACGAGAAAAACCTTAAGATACTAGTATTTTTCTCCATGTCCAGCTGAAACTATTTTCATTTTGCTTCAGAGCTCCTCTTTGAGCGTATGTTCAGCCACAGGCTCTGTAATAATATTTTCTTTTTTTTCCTGTTAGTAACTCAAAGTAGCATAATTTCACAGTCCAGAATTTCAAATGAGATTACTGAGACCTAAACAATGAAGTAGTGGAAGATTATTTACTGAAAGAGGAAGTACAGTAAAGAAACAGAAAATTATCAGTAGGCTGATGCTACTTACAATAGAATCCCTCTCCCCAATGTAAAATGTCATCCAAGTACATAACTAAAATGATGCTTGATGTAGAAAAGCTAACAGATAAACTAAAGGGAACACTCAGATTATCTTAAATTCACTTGTAAAAATAATTTTTAAAATTGTATACATGCAGCATCCTGAAGTACATAGATATGAAGATAAAATACTTTGCAGTTTAGCAATGTTAATCTTTTTCACGTGCAAGCAATTCTGCACAAAAGCCTGATATCAAAGAACAACCCATTCACAAAAGGTTTAATTTTGATGGCTGTTGACAGTCATGTTTTAGCACTAAGATGACAGACTGACAAAGAGTGTTTATGTAGAGACATACATGAGTTTCTTTTCTATTTTCACTTAGGTTTCCCACTTGAAAAGATGTTCCATTAACAAAAAACAGTAATACAGAGATATCTTCTGTACTATGTCATAGAGGATCAAGTGACACTCACCACTCCTAAGAATTCTCTGCATTTTTCTGAGTCAAGTTCCACATCTTAAATAGACTCTGGAGCAGACAAAAGTGGGGAAAATAAAAATCTTTCATAGAATATAGAGTTTATACAAATTGGCAAGATGTTATTTTGAACACATGTGATGATACAAAGGTCAGAACAACCCAACCCAGAAGCTTGATATATACTCCATTGTCAGTAGTTCTTCCATTCATTTAGCACCAGTTCTTTAGCTTGAACACTTTTCAAAGTAGAACCTGGGATGTCTTAAATTGAGTTTAAAAAAATCATACACTTATAAGCTTTCAATTCATGTGTTATCCTTGTGGAGATATTAATTACCATCAAACTTGTAAAACCAAATTCATAAATGCTGCTGAAACCTGTGACATCTCTGGTCATTATACATTATGTTTCTCTCAGTAGCAACTTGATGCTACATAATGCAAGGGGCAGCATCTCTGTTTATGTAACTACTGTCTTTCTAGATACATTTTCCATCTTTATACATAACAAGTGTGTGGATTTCTGCATTTAAAAAAATACATTTAAGAATAAAACTATGGATGTTGCAGTGTTCTTTTTTTAAGCTGTGCTGTACATTTAAAAGAATCCTTCAGGAGATCAAAATTCTGCTGTGACACTGGGACATACATATCATTTTACTGCAACATGTGTCGAAGATTACCTGCTTCTGTTCTTTCATTTATTTTTCAGAAGTACAAAGCTTTATAACCTTGTAGGCTCATTTTAGTAACTGACACATTAAAGAACATTTGCAATAAATATGTTCATATTTGATTGTAGCATAGGTGAGATTGAGACAATCTTCTGAGGATAGCAAGGGTCTCTGGTGCTCTTTTTGAACATAAATATTGCTAACATCTCATTTCAGATGTTTGACAGGGATAAAATAATATATTAAGAGAAAAAATAGAACTGAAACATGAAAAAAACGTAGACAATACACACCTAGAGAGATCGATATGAAGAATATAGTTTTAATGAAATTACAGAAATATTAATTGCCTCCTGTAAAATCTACTCATGTTACACCAGTCCTTCCATTGGATCCATTAACAATATATCAGATCATCCTTTAGTGACAGAGCAGTAATGCAGAAACAGAATTCCAACTTACTTCTTGCACTGCAAGGACAACTGCTGTTGGAAGAACTTGAAAACCAGGACAGAATTTAGCAAAATTGTCAGTCACAACGACAGATTTATATAGATAATACACATTTTAAATATTTGCTTCTCCTGACTTCATTGAATTATGAAAAAATTCCCACAAACCTAACTAGACTAGTTTTTAGTCACCCATTTCAACATTCCTGTTCTTTCCCTGATCCTTACCATTTGTTAACTAGTTAGATGCTGGCTCAAACTATATGAAGCATATTTCCCTATTAACAAAGATATATTTCAGAAGCATAAACTTTCTTTCAATTACAAAAAGACCAAGAAAAAAATGTATGGCATGTGGATTTATGATGATAATCAGCTGCATGTAAAGATAGGTTGGCTAACAGCAACAAAGGTAAACAGAAAATATTCTAAACTGCAGGGGAAGAAAAACTCAAAGAATCTACTACATTCAACTCAAAGGATAAGTTTTTATCTTGGATTTTAGAGCACAGCAAGACTGAATAATATTATAAAACTAAGGAAACAAATCTGTAACATTTAAACTATTCAAAAGTGCTAGTAAGAAGAATGACTCAAAACTACAGATGCTTTTTCTGGCCTTGAGAATATATGGCAATCTAGGGGAAAAAAAATACACTTGAAAAACAGAACAGTTACAGAGATAAGAGTAAGATAAAATTATTAGAAACTAGGCTGTGCCAACCTAAGCCACACCTTATCCAAGAAGAGTAGCAATACAGCCGACCCTCTCTTTTCGCGGCACCATGGGTATGGTGTCCACCCACCGCGAAGCCCTCCCTCTGCATATCTAAACAGTTCATTAATATTCAAATTTGCCCCGCCCCTTCAGCCCACTCCCCTCAGCCCCGGCACGGTCCAGCATTGTCTCAGCACCACCCCTATGCGTGTCGGTGTTTGTGTGGGCTCTTCCTAGCACCGGCAGCAATGCCACAGTGGGAAAACCTCCGTTTCCGTTCGACCAGGAAAGCTGGTGCTGGGATGATGCTGCCCAAGGCAACTGCTCTTCTCCCCCCACGCTGGGGCTGTGTCCGCACTGCCACGCTGTGTGTTGGTGTTTGTATATGCTCTTCCCTGCACCTGCAGCCAATTCACACTGGGGAGAAACGTTTTTCCACTCAGCTGGGGAAGCTGGCGCTGGGATGCCGCTGCCTCAGCCGCTGTCCTGGCACCTCTGCAGGTGAGTAGACCTGGTCTCGCCATACTCAGGGTAGATGTCCAAGACCGGACACCACATCTACCCCAAAGGTATGTAAATCTTTCATAACTGTGCAAATCATCCCCAGGGGGCAGTAGGCAGACCACAGCCTCTTCGCTTCGAGCGGAACAGGGCACAAGGTGGGCGGACCTGACACAGCCTACTTGGTCCGAGTGGAGCAGAGCGGGGTGGATATGGCACCAGGGGACCTGCCACAGGCTCCTTGTTCCAAGCAGAGTGGGGTGGGCAGATCTGGCACAGCCTCCTTGCTCCGAGAGCAGTGGGCTGGGCGCGGTGCAGGCAAAGCAGTGTGCCAGTGGTCTGTGCAGCACAGCATGCAGGGTTAATTTGAATATTCACAACTTTCTACTTTGAATATTTATGACTGTCAGTTCACACAGGCGCAGCTGCAAATGCCCCGCAAGATAGACCTCTTCAATCGCAGAAAAGTCATACTGCGAAGAAGTAAATATATGAATGGGGAACTGCAAAGCAGAGATGGTTGACTGTACCTCCAGGCAAAGAAAATAGAACAGTTCTAGTCTCACAAGTTTCCTGAACATTGTCACAACAAATTAAATGTTTGAAATCTGCATATTTTGCACTAAAAATTTGCTTCAAAGTAGAAAGTAGGGCAGCTCCAGCACAAAGCAGAGATCCAGTTGTCATATGCTTCTTTCACAGCTTAAAAATCCCATGGACTTTCTGTGAAATACAGAACACAACAGAAAGTAGAAAACATTCTAGAAGAGTCTCAGAAAATGTCTACACAAAGTCCACTATGAAACTACATTTTTAGGGTTAGGAGATTAAACCTCAGTGTAATCTCTATGAGTGACAGTAAAATACTGACACACTGTAATTAGGGTATGTTATTAGAAAAAAATTGATAAGTTAGAGAAGGAACAGGACTTGAAGAAAGGCCACAAAAGAACATGTTGCAAGTCAGTTACTGATGTACCTAATTGGTTGCTGGAACCAACATTATGACAGAATCTCAGAATATGTTGAGTTGGAAGGGACTCACAACCACTACACTCCAACAGAAAAGGAGATACTGGCAGCCTATGAGGGAGTTCGAGCCGCCTCAGAAGTCATTGGGACAGAAGCATGTTTCCTCTTGGCACCACGGCTGCCTGTGCTCCACTGGATGTTCAAACAGAACATTCCCTCAATACATCATGCAACCAATGCTACATGGAGTAAGTGGGTAGCCCTGATTACACAACGAGCTCAGATGGGAAAACCCAATTTCCCAGGCATCCTGGAAGAGATCATGGACTGGCCAGAAGGCAGAGATTTTGGAGCATCACCTGAAAAGGTGACTCGTGCCCAAGAAGCACCACCATATAATGAGTTGCCAGAAAATGAACGTTAACTATGCTCTGTTCACTGATGGATCTTGTTGTGTGGTAGGAAACCATCAGAGATGGAAAGCTGCTGTATGGAGTCCCACACGACGAGTTGCTGAGGCTGCTGAAGGAGAGGGTGAGTC